>JAJEJO010004379.1:172994-216656 GCA_020662805.1 Glaucomys volans
AAAAGAAAAATTCAGTAGAAGCTCTCTTAATTGACATTCCAAATAACCTGATTAACTCATGCTCTCCATTCCTCTCTAAAACATCGTGACTGATTCCCTAGTAAGGGGCCTGTGGCTTGACACCTCTCCAATGCTTCTGTACACTTCTGTTTGTAACAGTATGTGCTCACCAAGAAGCAAAGGTAAGTTTATTCTCAGGCCTGTTTATGCTAATTTCACTTGGAATCCCAATTACAACAGTTAACTGAACATTACAGAAACCAATGAAATATAAGTGAAAAAGAAAGACATGCGATTTTATAAAAAGGAAGCTGAAAGTTCTGCAAAAACCTGATAAATACAATTTTCTTTAAAAAAAAATGCATGGAATTAGGTGAGATAACTATAAAACACTTTCCACCAGGCACAGTGGTACACGCCTGTAATCCCAGTGGCTCTGGAGGCTGAGACAAGAGGATCATGAGTTCAAAGTCAGCCTCAGCAATGGGGAGGCGCTAAGCAACTCAGTGAGACCCCGCCTCTAAATAAAATACAAAACAGTGCTGGCGATGTGGCTCAGTGGTTGAATGCCCCTGAGTTCAATCCCTGGTACCAAAAAACAAAACAAAACAAAACCAAAAAGAAACAAAAACACACACCAAAAAGAAAAAAAAAAAAAAAAAACACCATCACTTTCCCTCAATTGTAACAGATTCTGCACTCAAACTGCTTTTAAAAAGTCTTTAAATTTGCTTCCTACTATAAGGAAATCTCAAACTGGAAAATAAGAAGGCTCAAAGAAAAGGCCTTGACCTACATCAAAAGAGTGGCCAGTGGTTTTATATTAAAGTAAAATGCTTAAAGCACTCTGTTAGCTCAGGCAGTAGAGCATGAGATTACTGTTTATTATGTATCATTTTTACCATTCATCACCTTTATCAATTAACTACTGGTAGCCAGGCGCAGTGGTGTAAGGCAAGGGAGGCTGAGGCAGGATGATCCAAGTTCAAAGCCAGCCTCATCAATTTAGCAAAGCTCTAAGCAACTGAGCAAGATCCTGTCTCTAATAAAATATAAAAAAGGGCTGGGGATGTGGCTCAGTGGTTAAGTGCCCCAGGGTTTAATGCCCGATACCAAAAATAAAAATAAAAACAATTAACTACTGATTCTAGTTGGATTGGCTAACGGATGCCTCAGTCTATTTGGACTGCCATAACAAAATACCTCCAACCTAGTAACTTATAAACAAGAGAAGTTTACAGCTCACTGCTCTGGAGGGTGGGAAAACCAAGATCATGACACCATCAGATATGGTGTCTGGTAAGGGCCCATTTCTCATAGATAGCACCATCTCATCATGTCCTCACATGGAAGAGGCAAAAAAAAAACCTCTACTGGGCCTCAAGAGTACGAATTATAACCATGAGGCTCTGCCTTATGAATCACCTCCTAAAGGCCCCACCTCTTAATACCACTGCTTCCGGAATCCATTTCAAACACAAGGGTTCTGCGGGGACAGAAATATACAGATCCTAACAAGTAGATATAATGTCCTTCAGTAACCATCTATAAGAATGCTAAATTAGAACATTAGAAATAACATTCAAAGTCAACAATTTTGTTTCATACCAATCAATGAGAAATCTCTAATCCATAAAAACGCATGATTAATAGTTCAAAATCTTTAAAACACCAAAAGAGAAGACATTCCTTGAGACATAATTTGTTTTAAATTTGATGGAAAGCAAATAAGATGAGCCTTTTAGACTGCTCCAAATGAATGCAAAGATGTCTTCTACATCTTAGTCTCTGAAATAATTTGAATGACTAGAAAATTTAAAACTGTTGAAAATGTATTTTCTACATGAAAATTTACCTGAGCCAAGAAAGACATAAATAACTAAATTAGTAACAGATACAAAACTAAGTAATCATTAATGTATTTATTCAAGTCTAAATCAGATCAAATACTATACAACCTTATTCTCCCAGTCACTATGAAAAATATTTTGTTTTGCTATGCTCTAACACAGACCAACTTAAACAATAATATTATAAACAGCTGAGAATTTTATCTAGGTATATTACAACAATATTAAAGAACTGAGGGAAAACATCAAGTAATCATCTTGTCTCTGAATGGATATAATAAGATACTTTAAATCAAAGAGTTTTCCTTTGACTTTCATAATTATGTAAATTCCATAGCTCATCCACACCACTAGTGGCATGCAATGCAAAGAATGCATTTCGAAGTACCCTCTCACACATGGTATTCACTATACTATGAAGATTAAGAATTTTAGGGTCCCATTATTTACATGGATTAATAATATATGTGTCCAGGCTCCAATTAAGTTAGCTAGTATTTAAGGTTCTCTCCATCAAAACAAAAGCAGAAATACACAGAAGACAGACTGGAACATGCTAGATATATTTACAAAATTTCCACCTAAGCAAGTAGTTTCTATGGATTCTACATTAAATGTGATTATTTTTGTAATTAGGT
This sequence comes from Glaucomys volans, assembly GCA_020662805.1. Classification (NCBI taxonomy): domain Eukaryota; kingdom Metazoa; phylum Chordata; class Mammalia; order Rodentia; family Sciuridae; genus Glaucomys; species Glaucomys volans. Next base: position 175,483 of record JAJEJO010004379.1, read on the forward strand.
GAAAATTTTTAATACATTAAATTTCAAAGGTATCAATTAACCAGAGAGATTAAAGTGACAGTGTGGTAATAAGAGGAAGGATATCCTTCTTTCCTACTCTTACTACTGTCACTATTTATGATGGGAGAGTATGCTACATACCTCAGTTGTGTTTATGTGGCAAATGGCTAAAAATCCATTGAATTAACTGAAACAGAAGATTTCTCACCTCTTATATTAAAGTGATTTGGAGAGCCAACAAATGTTTAATGAACAACTACCAAGTTACAAGTTCATATCTAGTTAGGGGACTATGCAGATAAATACTGCAGAGTCCTTATTTTGAGGAACAACAACAAAAACACCTAATAAAAGGTAAATGAAATGTTATGAGAGCATGTAGGAAATAAAAGTTGATTGTGAGTGGGGAAGGAATAGATTAAAGGGAGGAAATATTAAAAGATTTGATGGAAAAGAAGTTTTTCAAAAAGCACTGGAAAGAGCCCTTGGAAAAAATAAGTTTTTGATACTGACAAGCAAAAAGTATATAACAAAGCAATCATTTTACTTTACCTTTATTTCACTTCTCAATTCTAGTTAACTATGAACAATGGAAGGAATACTTTCACATATGGTTACAAACTAAAGACATTAAAATTATTGTCTTAAAGAAATAGTAAGGCTGGAGGTTTAGCTTAGTGTGTGCTTAGTAGATGTGAAGGCTCTAGGTTCAATCTGCAATTCAGAGGGAGAGAGAGACAGAGAGGAGAAATAACAACAAAATGATTCCAATAAAGCATTAACATTATTCTACCAGAACTTCTGTTTCAGGTTTAGTTTAAAACACAAACCATACATTAAACATTCAACTTACATGTGAACATTTAAAATGTGTTTAAATCTAGTACTATGGCAAACAATGGAATGGAAAAGACGAAAATTAAATTTACCTGTCACGTTGTGGACTCAAGAACTAGCTGTGATCAACAAACCAGCTATAACCCAAAACTAAGATTTCTCCTTTTCTCCCCCCATCACTGGGAATGAAGCCAGGGGTATTCTACCACTGGTCTACAATACCAGCTCTTTTTTCTTTGAGACAAGGTCCCACTATGCTGTCCAGGTTGGACTCAAATGTATGATCATCTTGCTTCAGCCTCCAGAGCAACTGGATTACAGGCATGTACCACAACACTGAGTTCAGAAAGTCTTTTTAATAACATTAAGGAATCTATAAAAATAGAATCTTAAAATATGATCATTCTAAATTCTCCAGATTACTCAGTATCTTTTGTCAATAGTTACTTTTCAGATTTAACAAGCATTCTCCTGCAACAAAGATTAAATGAGGCAATAAAGTTCCATAAATTATTTTTTTAGTAAGATCTTTTTATGCATAATCAAAATGTTTGCTTTTATTTTAGTTTTATGATAAGGAGAAATTGGAACTCTATTTACATACCACCAAGCAATTCTAAGCCACCTATTCATTTTGTAATTTTGTATGAATATATACCCAATGGATTTATTCATGAAAACTGGTTTTCAAATCAAATTACACTTTACCTGTACTGAATCATTGTTATTTGCAGCAACTGTGTTCTATAAAAAGTCACCCAAGCACTAAATTAGTGAATACCAAACACTGTTCCTAGGAGAAACACAGGATTAGGTTCCTGCTAGCCTCTGGTCATAATGTTTTCATCAAAAAATGATTATATTACCTTTTTTTAACCTATTTTAATGTATGTTTCAGTTTAGATGCCTTATTTAATATATAATATCATTCATTAACACTGAATTCATGACCAACAATACTGTTAACTCATGTTTGAGCAAATGTTACCTGCATCTTCTGTATTAGGCACATCACAGTCTTCTTGCACTCAGAAGGCTAGACAAGACTTCACCACCACACTTAGGGGCCATTTTAAATAGCAAAATCACCAAAAAAAGAAAAAAAGCACAAAAATGACCCCCCCACAAAAGTAGCAATAGCTAGAACACAAACAGGATACTTGTTTACATTATAAGGGCTGAATGTAAGAAGGCAGAGTTCCACCTTACTCATCAGGCAACTTAAATTTTTCACCATTCTGTAAATGTCCATGAATGAAAGTGATCTTTTTTTTTTTTTTAAGTATTTTTAGTTGTAGTTGGACATAATAACTTTATTTATTTATGTGGTGCTGAGAATCAAACCCTCACATGTGCTAGGCAAGTGCTCTATCACTAAGTCACAACCCCAGCCCAAAAGTGATCTATTTGATTATTAATTTTGGACTTAACAAAATAATTTCAACAAGCAGGCAACTTTATAAAGAGAGAATCTGCACATAATGAGAATTGACTATACAAGAAAAACCCAAATAAATAAATTTCAGGGGAAATATTTTAATACTTCAATCCAGCATATTTTATAAATGTAAGGACTTACATATTGGTATTCTTCAGGAATGGACAAAAATTTATGATGTTGTTTTTCCAATCATGACCCAAAAAAACTCACTTAAGTGTTCTTATGAAGTTTACAGATGAAAAATAAAGATGGAAAAATTATTTAAAATTTACTGTCCATTCTTTAAAGAGTTAATAGGGGGAAATAACATAGAAAGGTATCATACACTGTTTGCAATTTTAACAACATTACTTCTTTCTTTTTTTTGGGGGGGGGGTGGGGTGTATGGATCAAAAACAGAGCCTTGCACATGCTAAGCATGCACTTTACCACCAAACTACACCCCCAGCCCTAATAATATAATGTCTTATGAGCTATGTACTTCTAATATCTGCTTAAAGAAAAAAAAAATCAGATGTTTACCTATTACTATCACACATTAAAAAAAATTCATAAGGAAGCCAGTAACAGTGGTACACACTTATAATTCCACCTTACTTGCAAGGCTGAGGTAGGATATTCACAAGTTTGAGAGGCCAACCTGAGTAAGTTAGTGAGATCCTGTCTCAGAATTAAAAAGACTAAGATAACTTTAAGGAAAAATTTTTCAGGCTGGGGATGTAAACCAGTGACACAGTACTTGCCTAACATATGCAAGGCCCTGGGTTCAATTCCCAGTACCACTCCCTCACACAAAACACAACATTAAATATGATTCAATGTAACCATGTGTGTCTAGTTTGGATTTATACTCTCCATAACAAAATTTTTATACATTTATAAACATCATCTAATCACACTGACACTTGAAATTTATCAGTGAAAACACAAAACATTAATACCACAGGAAAATGTGAAAGCTGGGAATCAAAGTAAAAGCCACCAATATTTTTTTCCTTTCAAAATTCAGATGACACTAATTGTAACATGTTTTTAATAGTGAAAAACTAGAAAATTTCTTTTAATAACTCATTTAAATGATGCAAATAGTATGCAGTCTTTAATAAGAAATGAGCTAGACTATCTACATATACATACACATATACACACAATACAGACTTTATATAGATGTAGGTATGGCCTTTAATTCAAAATAAGAGATCAGACAAACAAGAAAAGATATTTATACTAATGAGGGAAAAAAATACAAGGCAAATCACAAAATACTAGGTACATGATTCCTTAGCCAGGCATAGTGGCACACACCTGTAATCCCATGAGGCAAGAGAAATACAAATTTAAGATCAGCCTTGGCAATGTAGTGAGACTCTTAGCACCTGAGTGAGACCCTGTCTTAAAAAATGAAAAAAAGGACAGGCAATGTAGTTCAGTAGTAAAATGTCCTTGGATTCAATCAGGAAGAGAAGAAAAGAAGAAGGACAGGCAAGCAAGAAGGAAAAAAAATTGCTTTTATTTGTATGGGTATACACACTAAAATTGCTAACAAGGAAGGGGATTTGGCAATGGAGGGGTGGGGTACAATGGGAATTGAAACCAGGGGTGCAATACCACTGAGTTACATCCACTGTCTTTTATATTTTTTATTTTGAGACAGGTCTTTTAGTAGGTGATTGAGTCTGGCCTTGAACTTAGAATCTTCCTACCTCAACCTCCTGAGTATCTGGGAAAGCAGGCATGCCACCATGCCCAGCAATAATTTTTATTTTTCGCAATGAGCACTTGTTAAGTTTTAAAAGCAACAGGTAGGTTCTCAACAAATTTTATCTTTTGTTATGTCCATTTAAATAAAATGTGACATAAAATTCATGTTGTTTGAAAATTATTATTATCTCAACTCCAGTAAATTCTGGTAAATATAATTAAATACCACCACTTCCTAGTTCAAAGATTCTCAACACTCACCAATCCCCAAAACTGAAATGTTTAATTATTTATAACAGGAATCTACAAACTTTTTCTATTAAGAGTCAGATAGTTGGCTCGTGAGGCTGAGGCAGAAGGATAGCAAGTTCAAACCTAGGCTCAACAACTTAGTGAGGGCCTAAAGCAATTCAGTAAGACTCTATTTGAATAAAATATTAAAAAGGGCTGGGGATGTGGCTCAGAGGTTAAGTGCCCTGGGTTCAATCCCCAAAACCAAAAGAAAAAAGAAAAAGAGAGCCAGATAGTAAATACTTGCAAGCACACAGGGTTTCTATTACATGTTTTTGATTTTCTTTTGTTTTTACAATTCTACAAGTATTTTGTAAAAGTTCATGGCCAACCCACACAAAAAACAGGCCACATGCTAGGATAAACTTTCTAGTCATAGTCTGCCCACCACTGATTTATAATGAACCAGCTTCTAGAAGTCTAATATTTTAAATATTACACCAAGGGTTTTAAAGGTCACAACAGGGTCAGTTTTATTCTACATTAAGTGACATTATAGCACTTAAAATTACAAGTTGATTAATACATTGAATTCTACAGGCTAGACAAACTAATGAAACAATGTGAGAATACAGTAAATGAAATTTCAAGCATTCATATTTTGTAATCATGATCATGTGTGTGCCTGTAAAGCACACACATCCATTCGAAAAAAAAAAAAATCAGCTGAAATTTAAATACTATACATAAAAGATCAAATCTCCTTTTAGGTAATTAAAACCATTCACACATTCAAGTAATCAAAACTCATCAGTCTTTACTGAAAATTAATAACTGAATTCAGAAACTGGTAATGATTTGGCTTTAAGTTTTTAATTTATAAGAGTTATTATAAAATAATAACCAACAATATCAAATTTACTCTGCAGTCCATATTCTTGCTGGATGTGGTGGCACAAACCTATAATCCCAGCAACTCAGGAGACTGAGGCAGGAGGATCACAAATTCAAGGCAAGCCTAGGCAATTTAGCAAGACCTTGTCTTGAAAACTAAAAAGGACTGGGGATATAGCTAAGCAGTAGACCACCCCTGGATTCAAGTCCCAGTACCCCCAAAATTTTCATTATGAATAATGAACTGGATCAAATTAAAATTCTCAAATGAAAAATTCATCCTGCAAAAGAAACCAAATACTCTTTTATAATAATCTTACCTAGACTTGTGGGTTTTATCAGTTCATCCAATAAGTCATAAAATGGTAGTTTTTGAAGTTTTATATCCGGATGGACTGGATGAAGAGCTGATGTAAGATGTGGGAGTTCCAGTTCATGTTTAGGTCCCAGGAGAGAAACAGGGAGTAACGGTGATGCAGGGTGACCATCATAAGTGAGTTGTGGAATGGTGGATGGAGACAAAGTTGCTGGCATAGGACTTGAATGTACATTGGGGATGGACAAGTCCGCAGGCGTCATGATTTTCTGGGGGAACCGCCGCCTATAGAGTTCTTTAATTTTCATTTGTACAGCAGGACTACAGCCAGCCTTTAGCAAATGCAGGGCTTTTGTGAGAAGTTCGTGTTTGCGTCCGTGCTTATTTCTCCCAGCGTAGCCCAACAGTACTTGCAGTTCAGAAACTCTAAGGCTCATAACCATTTGCTTAGAGAAAAAATAAAATATAAAACATTAGTATCCAATAAAATAATTTACAATACTAACAATATTTTACTATAACCCCACCCCTTCCTTATGCTTTGTTTAAAGAACAGATCATTGACAATGATTTTAAACTTAAAAGGTAATCACTTAAATAACCAAAGAAATTCAAAATTAATGTTCATAAATTCATTGACTTCCACCCAGTAATAGGAAAGATGCAAGATAAAGTATACACCAGGTATGCATCCATTACTAATGATGAAACTGTCGGGTATTTATCAAACGCTGAATCTCCAGGAGAGTGTACATACTGTATAGATGGAAAAGGTGATAGATAATGTACCCTCAAGAACATTTCTGTTTCCGTAGAGGAAAATTATAAGTGTACTTTCAACAGTCCACCTCAAACACCAGATGTAGGAAGAATATCAGTAACATATTATTAAGTATTACATTCTGTAGTAATTCAGAATGTGTAGGACTTAAACTATACCTTTTTTGGTTCCCTTATGTACTAGATCCTACATTTGGTATTTTCATATGGGCTGCTACTTAATCTTTCAACTCCACAGGTGTTATCCTTTCTGCTTTACATATGAGAAGACCAGTTCAGAAAACTTATAAATAACTTACCTATAGTCACATAGGTAAGTGAAAGTCAAACCCAAATCTGTCGGATTCTAAAGTTCAGGCTCTTTCCACTAAACTATTAGGAAAAGAACAGAGCTAGACATATATTACTCTTACTCCACTTGGTTAAAAGTCTAAAAATTTGGCTGGCTGTGGTAGCGCATGCCTGTGATCCTAGCGATTCAGGAGGCCAAGGCAGGAGGATCACGAGTTCGAGCAGCTTCAGCAAAAGCAAGGTCCTAAGCAACTCAGTGAGACCCTACCTCTAAAAAAAAATATATATATGAAACTGCTTGGGATGTGGCTCAGTGGTTAAGCATCCCTGGGTTCAATCCCTGGCACCAAAAGAAAAAAAAAATTTTTAAATTAAATTAAATTCTAAAAAGTTCAAAAATTTGATCAACATGCCATAACATACATGAAAGTAGAGGATTCTATTTTCCAATAGTTCAGTATGTGAACTATTTTTACTGGACAGTTTTCATGTCTTTATTTTAGCACTTATCCTGCTATCCTGCCAACCTCTGCTTCTATTACCAGGCTGAAGTTCTTTAGGGCACATGATGATGTTCTCCTCAGCATCCAGGACCAAGGCCTGTCCACAGTAGAAACTTAAAAATGTATAGATAGCAAACAAATAAACAAGAACTGTATACTAGAAGGAAGGGATGCAGGTAGAGCTATAGTTAATTATGTTATCCAAATGAATACCCAAATATTCTATAAAGGAATGCAAAAAAGACTTTAACACACTGGGTTCGATTCTCAGCACCACATATAAATAAATGAAAAAAAAAAAAAAAAAAAAAAAAAGACTTTAACAAAACTTTAAAAAATAAATTCTACCCCAAATCCTATAAATGTCTCTCCATTTAGATATTATCAGAGGTTGTAAAATCACTAACTATAATGTCAGCAAGATATTTTCTCTCTACTCACCAAAATGTCCCAAACAGCAAAAAATAGTCTTAAAATTTTTATTATTTATTTTCAAAGGAGTAGGGAATTCAGGGTGTCATTGTGCACACCTGTAATCCCCAGAAGTTAAGCCTGAAGCAGGAGAATCACCAAGTTCAAGGTCAGCCTCGGCAAGTCAGTGAGACCCTGTCTCAAAATAAAAAGGGCTCAGTGGTAAAGCATCCCTGGGAGTTCAATCTGCAGGACAGAGCCATGGGGGGCATAAGAAATTCAAACTGAAATGCACTATTAGTAAGTGTGCTTCTGCTTTTAAAGAAACAAGATGAACCTTCAAAGGTTTGAGGTTAAAAATAAATTTAAATTGGCATTGGTCAATAAGGAAAAAGAAGTACAAAATTTAGAATTTCCTTTCCATTTCAATTTAACTCCATTTTTCTAAGTAAAAACAAAAATAACAACATAGTGATTACCATGAACTCTTTATGACAGCTTCTCTCCCTACTCCATGGGCACAAGTACTTAAAAGTAGCATAGAGAGCCAGAGAGGTGGCACATGCCTGTAATCCCAGCTATCTGGGAGGCCAACTCAGGAGAATCATTTGAGCTTAGAAGTTCAAGACCAGCCTGGGCAACAATTTGAGACAAAGTCTTAAAATAAATAGATAAAAATATAGCACAGACTTACAATTGTTCTATTTTTATGGAAAAACACATTGACAAGTTACATAAGACAAAATTTCTTGCTGCTAGATCCAAAGAAAAAGTTAGTGATACAACAATAAACCTAATAGCTCTCAGTTGTATTTTTTGACTGCCTCTGAAAGGCAAAGCAAGCAAGAGCAACAGCTAAAATAATACTTAGTACACAGAATGTATTCTAATGATAGCTGCTGTTAGCAATGACTTCTAATTTTTGTTTGTTGCTTCATTTTTTTTTAACATCAATCATCAAAATTATGAGGCAGGTATAGTCCTCCTTTTTTATATGGGAAGAAGTAAAGTTAAAAAAGTTGTTGACCAAAGAGAATTGAGGCCTGGTTAGGAAGGGGAAAAAAAAGATCAGTAGATTGATCAATAAGAAGTTTGTAGGGTGTATAATTATATCAAAATGGGTTCTACTGTTATGTATAATTGAAAAGAACCAATAAAATAAAAGAAGTTTGTAGGGGCTGGTGTTGTGTTTAGTGGTGGAGTGCTTGCCTAGCACGCATGAGGCCCTCAGCACCACATAAAAATAAAGGTATGGCATCCCCTTACAAGTAAAAAAAATATATTAAAAAAAAAATAAGAAGTTTGTAGCCGGGCACAGTGGTACATGCCTATAATCCCAGTAGCTTGGGAGGTTGAGGCAGGAGGATCATGAGTTCAAAGCCAGCCTCAGCAACTTATCGAAGCCCTAAGCAACTCAGTGAGACCCAATCTCTAAATAAAGTGTAAAAAGGGGCTGGGGGGATATGGTTCAGTGGTTAAGCACTCCTGAGTTCAATCCCTAATACAAAAAAAAAAAAAAGAAAAAAGAAAAAAAGAAGTAGTAGTTTGCATTTGAGTAGTTTCAGCAGAAAGTACCAAGTATAGAATGAAGGCATAATAAAGAACTGGTTTTTGAGGGTATTTAAAATAAAGTTGGAGCCGGGCGTGGTGGCGCACGCCTGTAATCCAAGGGACTTGGGAGGCTGAGTCAGGAGGATCTCGAGTTCAAAGTCAGCCTCAGCAACTTAGCGAGGCCCTTAGCAACTCAGTGAGACCCTGTCTTTAAATAAAATACAAAATAGGGCTGGGGATGTGGCTCAGTGACCAAGTGTCCCTGGTTCCAAGAAAAAAAAAAAAGAAAGAAAAGAAAAGAAAGTTGGAAGGAGTGGGAGGGAGGAAGGGGGGAAATGTTTGGGAGTGATATTGGCCAGATTATATTGTTATATTGCATGCACACAAATATATAACAAATTCCATTAATATGTACAACTAAAATGCCACCAATAAAAAGCGTGGGGAGGGCTGGGAAGATGGCTCGGTTGGTAGGGTGCTTGCCTCCCATGCACAAGGCCCTGGGTTCAATCCCCAGCACTTCCAAAAAACATAAAAAGGACTGGGATATAGCTCAATGATGGAGTCCCTGCCCTTGGGTTAAAACTACAGTATGTATATGGGGGAGGGGAATAAATCACTTTCTGATCTCAAAAGAAAGAACTTTAGCCGGGTGAGGTGGCGCACGCCTGTAATCCCAGCACTTGGGAGCCTGAGGCAGGAGGATCGCAAGTTCAAAGCCAGCCTCAGCAACTTAGCGAGGCCCTAAGCAACTCAGTGAGACCCTGTCTCTAAATAAAATACAAAATAGGGCTGGGGATGTGGCTCAGTGGTGGAGTGCCCCTGGGTTCAATCCCCAGTCCAAAAAAAAAAAAAAGGAACTTTACATCCCAAAAATCCCTCAAATAAACCGATTACTAAATAGGCAAATGAATTAAACAGATACTTCTCAAAAGAAAAAAACACAAATGGTCAACAAATACATGAAAAAATGTTCAACATCATTAGCAATTAGGGAAATGCAAATCAAAACTACACTGAGATTTCACATCCCAGAATGACTGTCATCAGGAATACAAATAATAAATGCTGGACAGTATGTGGAGAAAAAGGAACACTTTTATATTGTTGGTGGGATTACAAATTATTACAATCACTATGAAAATCAGTATGGAATTTCCTCAAAAGACTAGAAATGGAAACACCATATGACCTAGCTGTACCACTGCTTAGTCTTTAGCCTAAGAATTAAAGTCAGCATACTATAGTGATACATACTATAGTGATACCCATGTTTATAGCAGCACAATTCACAACAGCCAAACTATGGAACCAACCTAGATATCATCAATGGATGAGTGGATAAAGAAAATGTAGTATATATATACACATACACACACACAATGGAGTTTTATTCAATCATAAAGAAGAAAGAATGTCCCTTGCAGAATGGAACTTCAGCAGTTTCTCTAGCTGTGACAGTAGACTCTTCAGTATGTCTAAAAAGAGGGGAAAGCAAGCGAAGAGTAAAGATCCTAGAAACAAAGGTGATAGGCCTGAGTAAATTTTCAGGGATTGGAAAATGAATGAACACAGAAGGATCAAGAGAGATAGAGAGATGTCCATTCTATCAAGAGAAGAACCCTGGAGAGACACTTTGGAGACACACAGCAGTGGGAAGGAAGAGGCAAAAAAGAGAGTTTCGTGGAGATAGAAATGTGGAGAGGCAACTCAAAGACATTCCCTTTGACAAAATTCCTTTCAATATTCATGTCTATAATAATGTAACAAACTCTGTAGATGTTGGGTAAATGTGAATGAAGGAATTAATGAATGGATGGATGAAATAAAATGGTGGATAAATACATGGGTATTTCAGTTTTTTAAAAAAACCCTTGCTCAATGTCATATAACAAATTCCACACCAAATGTACTTTCACATTTAAAAAAAAAATTTTTTTTAGTTGTTGATTAACCTTTATCTTTTTTAATTATTTATATGTGATACTGAGAATCAAACCTGGTGCCTCATACATGCTAAGCAAGCACTCTACCACTGAGCCCCAGCCCCAGCCCTGTACTTTCACATTTTAACCTACTGTTTAGAGGAAACAAATCGCATGCTTTTAATTAGGAAATAGAAAAACACCTATTAGAAGATAATTTAACATTCTCTATTTCAACCTTCAAAAATCTGACTTTTTAAAAATAGGTGTTTAAGCCAGCCTTAGCAACTTAGCGAGCAACTCAGTGAGACCCTGTCTCTAAATAAAATACAAAATAGGGCTGGGGATGTGGCTCAGTGGCCGAGTGTCCCTGAGTTCAATCCCTGGTTCAAAAAAAAAAAAAAAAAAAAAAAAAGGTGTTTAATGGAAAGTGTAAAAAAGATTTTTAAAACTTTTTTTTAATTTTTGAAAAAGATAAAGCATGTGAATTTACATCAACCATTGCCCGGTATAATCACATACAATCAAAGATCAGGTGGTATCTCTTGCTATTATTGGACCAACTGTGCATACTCTCCCACCCCCAAGGATGGAACCCGGGGTGCTCTATCACTGAACTACATACCCAGCACTGCTTTTTTTTTCTTTAATTTTGAGATAAGAGTCTTGCTAAACTGCCCAAGCTATACTTGAACTTTTAATCCTCCTGTCTCAGTATCCCAAATAGCTGTGATGATAGGCATGTGAACACCACAGATGGCTGTGGTATACTCTCTTAAGGACTGTAATTAACACACATGTAGTATTTTAAAAAACTAAAAGGGGCATAAAACACTGCAACATCTGAAGCATCACTCAACCAAAAAGCTGCAAAGAAGCATGAAGCAGTCATTTCACAATGTACAATATTGACGACAGAGGAAAACTAAGCACTTAAATACATCTGAGATATTGAAATTTTTTAATCTGCCATGTGTTTAAAAATCTCATTTGTTAGTTCTACAACAAAGTGACTACTTACAACTAAAGATAACATTGACCACTATACTACTATAGAAATTATTACCTCCTTGGCAATTTCATAGCTTTCTTCCTCGAATGTTATAGTTCTTAGAATTCTAGAAGATTGAAAATGTACAGAAGAGCAGACTGTGAGTAGCATCTTCTTAAAATTTTTAAAGAGATGTGTGCATAATTTTAAAAGCCAAATCATTTTAAAAAGGAAAAACAGCAGCCACATGCTCTACCACCAATATTCAAATCCCACTGCAACCACTTTGTCTTCTTCACTATTTCTTCTAGGATTTTTCATTATGGTCTATACAGCTGTTTCTTAATTTTTCCTTCTAGGTATATATTGACTCACCATTGTAACAAAATGTTTAGCTCTGTTATATCTCTCCTCCCATCTCATCATCATAATTTGTGGTAGAATCAATTGTCAATACTTACATTATTATGATGGCTATAAGTAACAGGTGAGCCAAAAGCATATCCTGATTACACTTCTGTTGTAACTCTGCTTTCAGTTAATAACTGCACTATTTTCCCATCTGCTTAGTTGTCTATGTACTGACTGCCTATTCATCTGTAAACTGCTAAAAGTCTCTCCTCTTCATCTATTCAGATATATCAGGTTAATCTGTCTTAATTTCTTTCTTAAAGACTTCCTTCCTGCAGGCCTTGTGGCACATACCTGTAATCCCAGAGGCTGAAGAGAATGAGGCAAGAGGATCCAAGAGGATCACAAGTGTAAGGCCAGTCTCAGCAACTAAGCAAGGCCTTAAGAAACTTAGGGAGATCCTGTCTCAAAATAAAAAAAGTTTGGGAGCAGGAGGCCTCAGGATGTGAGCCAGTGGTTAAGCCCTGGGTTCAATCTCTAGTACTTTAAAAAAAAACAAAAAAACAAAAACAAAAACAAAAACAAAACTTCCTAAAGCTCTCCATCATTTTTCAATCTAGACTGTTAAATATCTAGGCCTGGTTCACAATTATGGTCACAGAATTTCCCATTAATCTATCCTGGGAGTTCCCTGTCTCTTTTAAAATGGATCCCCTATTTCCTAATCTCATTTCTTCTTCTTTCTTGGTTTTCTCTTTTAGTGGGGTATTTTTTCCAGTAGGTTTCAGAGAAGGGGAGCATGGAAGGGTTTTTGGTTTTTTTTTTTTTTAAATTCATTGCATTAAGTTTAAAAATCTCCATTTACCTATACTTAACTGAGTGGCTCAGTACAGAATTCTAGAGAGGAAATCATGATTTGTAAGCATTCTGAATGTCTTTCTCATCATCTTCTGGTTCCCAGTGTTGGTATTAAGAAGCCTGGCAACATTCAGATCTTTAATCTTCATAGTCAACTATGGATACCTCTCTGAAGGCTTTATTTCCTCTTCATGTGTTCCGAAATTTTACAGTGTTGTACACTGGGGTTGGTTTTGCCTTTGTTTCTTTGGTTTGTTTGCTTTTGCAAGAACTGATAATTGCTCAGCCTTTAAAATTTAGAGATAAGCCGAGCATGGTAGCACACGCCTGTGATCTCAGCAGTTCCAGAGGCTGAGGCAGGAAGATCACGAGTTTGAAAGCCAGCTTTAGCAATTTAGCCAAGTTCTAAGCAACTCAAATAAAATATAAAAAAAGAGCTGGGAATGTGGCTCATTGCCTAAGCACACCTGGATTCAATTCCTGGTACCAAAAATAAAATAAAAACAATAATAATTAATAAAATGTAGATAATGCCCTCCAGTTCAGTTCTGGGAAGTTTCATGCCAATAATCTTCCTTCAGTGTTTTTTTTGTTCCCTTTCTTGTATGTTTAACTAAATACTGGCCTTCTAAAACTAATTCTTTAAGTATTCTCAGGAAGAGCAGGGAGAAATGGGTAGAGTAGATGGGTATGCCCCCACCATTCAAAAAGAAGGCATTTCCCTGGCTGGGTAGAGAGCACTTGCCTACCATGTGTGAGGCACTGGGTTTGATTCTCAGCACCACATACAAAGATCCATGGACAACAAAAACAAATATTAAAAAAAAAAAAAAAAAAGGCATTTCCCTCAATTGCCTTTTAGGACATGTAAAACTTTTTACAAAAATAGACACATGTAGGTAAACACTATCCCAACTACACAAAGGCAGGGTCCATATTCTGAAAAACAGACAACATTCAAGCAACAGCAATAAGAAGGGTGCTTTTTGCAATTAAATAGAAAGTGCCAGTTTTATTGTCTCATTAGCTATGACCTTATACTATTAAAGGTCATATCTAAATTGTGGATAAGAATTAGGTGCTTCTAGTGAACAACATAATTATTCTCATTCACACATCCCACTGCAATGGTTTACAGGATTAGTCATAAGGCAGACCTTATAAGTCTTTATCTGGTAACACTTTATAGCCAATTATAGACCAGAATGAATTCTAAAGATAGCCAAACTAGGCATTTAATAATGTTATAATATTTCATTTATATTTTTGCTTTCTATTCACAAAGTAATAATCAAAAGATCTATAATAGAAAACATTAAAGCATGCACAGTTCAACAAAATTATTTCATTCATTATTTTCCAAGTCAGATTCACTCAATGGGACTGAATTTTGGATTATTTCTAATCCTTTCCATTAGAAATAGTTAACAAACAGCTGGTAGGTTAGTAATTTGTCAACAATGCCTAGTTCAACCAGAAAACCTAGTTAGACAGTTTCTACTCAAAGCAGTAAATCAGGCTGGTGACATACTTCTCAATCTTTTTCCACCCAAAGTCTCTTTTTATTTATTTATTTCTTAAGCTAACTGGAAAAAGGACATATAGTACCTATCTGTCCTAGCTGGTCATCTTCCTCCTCTCTGATCTCTATTCCATCATATTGATTACACTGAGCTCCCACAAAATAAAATATTATAATTATACATAAATGGAGATTCCATTCTCTTTTAAGAAAACTATAAACACTGTTCAAATGGTGTACTATAGCTTCAATTTTTGACAATTTAAACATAATCCTCATTTATGTACTACATTTACTGAAACATACTTCACATACTTCAAAAGCTCCTTCTTGATAACTTGAAACCTTAAAGTAACAAATCTAACTTAGAATGTTTTAAAATCTGAATATAATATTATTCACAAAAAAAATAAGCAAATAAAAAAAAAAATATATATAAAAACTTAGCCAAGCATGGCACACATTACAGGCACACACCTGTAATCTCAGCAGCTTGGGAAGTTGAGGCAGAAGGATCGCAAATTCAAAGCCAGCCTCAGCAACTTGGCAAGACCCTGTCTCAAAATAAAAAATAAAAAAGCAGGGGATGTGGCTCAGTGGTTAAGAGGCCCTGGGTTCAATCCTGGGCTAAAAAAAGGAAAAAAAATATATATATATTGCATATATATATATATTGCATATATATATATATTGCATATATATATATATATAAAATATATATCGCTTAATTTAAAATTTTAGGGTTTAAAACTGTAACACCCTGCCAACTTCTTATGCAGAGGTGCAGAGGCAAGAAATATGGTTCCTTTTTCAGGGAAAAAAACGCTCTACACTGATATACAATAAAAAGCCTTTTAAAGCCAGACATAATAGCACATACCTATAATCCCAGTTACTCAGGGGACTGAGGCAGGAGGTTCAAGGCCAGCCTCAACAACTTAATTAAATTGTAAGCAACTTAGTGAGACCTTGTCTCAAAATAAAAGGTAAAATGGGCTGGGGATGTAGCACAGTGATAAAGCACCCCTAGGTTCAATCCCTAGTACAAAAAAAAAAATTTTTTTTATGGAAGTAACACCAACAGGATGGGGTGAGTCAAGGAGAGACTAACACAACTTCTAGCTAGCTAGGTACAAGAAATAAGCCTATAATCTCAACCACTTGGGAGACCAAAGTAAGAGAATTCCAAGTTCAAGGCCAGCCCCAGCAACTGGTGAGATCCTGTCTCAAAATTTAAAAAGGGGTAGGGATGCAACTCAGTGGTAGAGTATTTGCCTAGCATGTGCAAAGCCCTGGGGTTCCACCCCCAATATCACCACCAGAAAAAAAAGAACATCTAAAGGTTATAGCAACAAACAGGAATTATTTATCTACATATATGGTAAAAAGGAGCTATGAGAATGGAAATTAAAAAAATGAGACCAAGAAATTCTGCAAAGAAAAACTGAAGGTTATGCTCAATATTCTGCCTTATGGTGGTCTTTCAAAAATTAGTACTATACTTGATCATGAGTACCATCATCATTTACTTTCCAAATAAAATCTAGAACAAAAATAATAACCACGCTGGGTGTCTGGCCCATTCATATAATCCCAGACTCAGAAGGTTGAGGCTGAGGCAGCAGGACTGCAAGTCTGAGGTCAGCCTGGACAACTTAGGGAGACTGTCTCAAAATAAAGTAAAAGGGCTGAGGAATGGCTCAGTGATACAGCACCCCTGGGTTCAGTCTCCACTACTACAAAAAAAGAGGAAGAGAAGGGAAAAAGAAGGATGAAGAGAAAGAGGAGGAGGAAGAGGAAGAGGAGGAGGAGGGAGGAGGAGGAGGGAGGAGGAAGAAAGGAGGAGGAAGGGAGAAGGGAGGAGGAGTGAGGAGGGAGGAGGAGAAGGAAGAAGGGAGGAGAGGGAGGAGTGAGAAGGGAGGAGGAGGGGGGAGGGGGGAGGAGAGGCAGGAGGGGAGGAGGGGGAGGAGGAAAAGAAAAGGAAGAGGACCTGGTGGTCATGCCTATAATTCCAGGGACCCAGGAGGCTAAGGCAGGAGGATTGCCAAATTCAACACCAACCTCAGCAACTTAATTAGACTAAGCAACTTAATGAGACCCTGTCTCAAAATAGAAAGGGCTGGGGATGTGGCTCAGTGAGTGATCCAGTGCCCCGGGTTCAATCCCTGGTAGGGAAAAAAAAAAGGACTTTTAAGAAATTTTAAGTCTATCAAACTCTAAAATATTAAATATACTTTTCTAACCCTCCTCCAACCAAAAGCAAACATAACACAGCATTTGCAAATGGAAATAACAACTCAACTAATTCAGGTTTCACACAGGAAGCAATGAAAGAAACTGTATTCCCTATCTGAAAGTTGAGAAGTCTAAGGAGGATATATTAATAAAACAAAAAGTGAGAAAAAGAATGCTTTCTATAAGTTTTAAAATAATGTTTAAAGTATAGCCTTTACTTTAGGTCCCAGAACAGAAATCAAGGAACAGCCTTAGAGGGATGTATTAGAAAAACTATTTCAGAGTAGCAGGTGTAACCTACCCAAGATTAAGAGCTAGCAAAAAAAATGGACTTCAGACTCAAAAGTCAGATCTAAAGTCCACACAATGCTGCAAGAGTAAAATTAGATAATTTTAAAATTATTTTGGAAAGAGTAGAAACACAGGATCAAAACATAAAACAGAACTAAGCTATCCTTGTCTAACCCTACATCTAATATACTGGCTTTCCATACTTCTTTTTTTATTTTTTATTTTTTTGGAACTAGGGATTGAACTCAGGGACACTCGGCCACTGAGCCACATCCCCAGCCTTATTTTGTATTTTATTTAGAGACAGGGTCTCACTGAGTTGCTTAGGGCCTCGCTAAGTTGTTGAGGCTGGCTTTGAACTCGTGATCCTCCTGACTCAGCCTCCCAAGTCGCTTGGATTACAGGCGTGCACCACCACGCCGGGCTCATACTTCTTGACTGATGGTCTCCCAACTTCTAGAAAGACCATCACTAAGAGTTCATGACCTTTTAAAAAGAAAAAAAAACCCGCATTAGTTAAAAGCTGTATCAATCAAATTTTCCCTTTAACTTCCACCTAATGTTCACCAGAGCCTATACTTAAAAGTATTGAGGTTTTTTTCCACATTTACCTCTTGACCATTGTTATCTGAGTGTTCTACAGTCCATAGTAGTGGGGAATGAATGAAATATTCCAGATATGGTCTGAATAGAATAGTATTTCTATCCCTATCATTACGATCCCTCTTATGATGTTTCTACCAATTTAACCTAATAAGGCATTTACATTTTAGATCAATCTTACCTTAAAAGGGGGAGGGTGTGATATGTGTTATTCTTTTGTTTTAGTGCAGATGGGTAGGGTGCGTCTCCATCATCTTATTGCTTATATTAAGACAGAAGCTAACAAAACCTTCATTCAATATCTTTCACATGAACTATTACAAAGTCAAACTAACTCATCCTCTAACACAATTTTCCTCCTGTATTATTTTGTTTTTGTGGTGCTGGGGAACAGAACCCAGTATCTCCCACTTGCTAGACAAGCACTATACCTACTGAGCTACATTACCACCCCACAATTCTTTTAATTTAAAGGCAGAACTTTCTATTTAGTACTGTTGAACTCCATCTTCTTCAGCTTGTCATTCTAAACTCTCAAAACTCTTGAAAAACTGTACCCTGCACCTGCCAACTGTGCACTTATCATACAGTGTGGTAAATCACTGATTTTCTAGTCTGTGTCCTCTGGTGGACTTGGTGTTTTTCAAGGACAATCACTGATCTCCAGGTCCCTGATGCTAAGAATAGTTCATGGTACCTTGTAAGTAAGTGCCCAAGGGATGATGAACTAATTCCTCTTGATTTTGTCATCTAAAACATCCTCAGTTTTGTGTCATCTACAAAATCTAACTGTTGTCTCTTAAATATTCACTTGATACATAACAGAATCAACACTAGACAGCCCTGTTGCACATCACAAGAGATTACCCTCTGAGTAACAATAAAATGTTAGGTTATAAGATTATTCAACTACTTGTGATTCGGATGACTATATCCCCCAGGATTCCCTAATTTTAATTATTCAATGAACATTCTCCAAAAAGCTCAAGAAAAATTATTAAAGTTATATTTCAGTCCTGATTTATAAATCTCAGAGAAAAAAAAAAAAGACAGACACAAATGTTCTGAAAGTTCTGGGGAATAATTCCCCATAAACTACAGAGAGAAATATTTAAAAGAAAAAAAATGGGTTACAGGAAAAGTTTGTCTTGCAATGACAGCTTGCCTGAATATATTTTAAAATCCCATCAGAAACCTACTCATGATTGATAACACCCTTCCTTTTCTACATGGAAGGCAACACATCCATTTGATTACTAGTTATAGATAAGAGAAACAATTTCACAACAAAAAGCATCCTTTGGGGCTGGGGTTGTGGCTCAGTGGTAGAGCACTTGCCTAACATGTGTGAGGCACTGGGTTCGATTCTCAGCACCACATATAAATAAAGAAGTTAAATAAAAGTCCATCAATAACTAAAAATATATTTTTTAAAAAAGCATCCTTTGTTCTACATAGAGTAGAATGCTAACTTACTATAAAACAATTATCTTCAGAACAGATCATTATGATCAACATTTTTCGGGGGGGGGGGGGTACTGGGGATTTAATTCAGGGGCACTTTACCACTGAGCTGCATCCCCAGCCTTTTTTTTTAAATTAGGAGGGAGGAGGAGGGAGAGGGGGAGGGCAGGAAGAGGGGGAGGGAGGAGGAAGAGAGAGAGAGAGAGAGAGAGAGAGAGAGAGAGAGACCCAGCCTTTTTTATTTTGAAACAAGATTTTGTTCAGTTGCTTAGGGCCTAACTGAGTTGCTAAGGCTGGCTTTGAACTTGTGAACCTCCTACCTCAGCCTCCCAAGTGTCTGGGATTACAGGCATGCTCCACTGATCAAAACTTACATGCAAAGTTACTACAGTAGTGAAATAAACTTTAAGACAATGTTAAGCCATAGCTGGGTGTGGTGACGCATGCCTATAATCCCAGGACTCCAAAGGCTGAGACAAGATTTCATAACATCAAGGCCAGCCTTAGCAATTTAGCAAGGCCTTAAGCCTTTATTTTGAAGCCCTGTCTCAAAATAAAAAATCAAAAGGGCTAAGGATATAGCTCAGTGGCAAAGCCCTCCTGGGTTTAATCCCTAGTACCAAAAAAAAAAAAAAAAAAAAAGGAAATATTCACATTCTTTTTACAGAAATTCCATTAATGTAGATAAAAACATATAAGGTAGGCCCCAGGAAAACATGTTACACAGTATTCCTAAAATTTATGGAAGATGGGCTAACTCACAAAACTCTGAGACCAAAAACCATTAACAGACTATATCTTTTAGCATCCACATTAACATATACAGAACATTAACCAAACAAAATAAAACCCAGTCTGTTGGGGGTGCGTGCCTACAACCCCAGCTACTTGGAAGGTTGACTCAGTAGGATTGTAAATTCAAGTCCAACCCTAGCAACTTAATGAGCACATATCTCAAAATAAAAAACTAAAAAGGGTTGTGGATATAGCTCATAGATAGAGCACTACTGAATGCGCTCCTCTGGTACTGCCAAAACCAAACCAAACAACAACAAATGAGCAATGCTAAAGATAACAAAGGAGTGATTTTCAAAAATATATAGCACAAAGGAAGAAAAAAATGCATGACTGTCTTACCTAAAGTACAATTCATAAATTAGCTAAAAGAGGAAAAAAATACCTCTAGTTAAGATTAAAAAGTACTTCATCTTTTATTGTCATCAGAAGTGAAATTAAATGAGTTTATTTATAATCAATAAAAAAAGAACAACTAAGAGAAACTCATTTTTCCCCCTGGGTGGTACTAGGGATTGAATGTAGGGCCTTGTGCATGACCACTGAGCTACCTTAGAGCCCCTCACCTCCACCCTCATCCAGCTTCTTAAATGTTGAGTCTGGATTGTTTTATTTGCCCAAATTGGCCTCAAACTTTCCATCCTCCTGTCTCAGGCTCCAAAGCAGCTGAAATTACAAGTATGTGCCGCCACACCTGGGTGAACACTTATTTTTAATGCCATTTCTTAAACATATAACTAATCAAATTCCAGAGCTCAATGCAGCCAATGTTCTTAAAAGTAAGTTTGTTTCTTTTCTTTTCTAAATGTACAAAGCATAATTTAGTAGGGTATAGAGCCATACTTCTCTAATCCCAACTATTGGGGAGGCTGAGGCAGGAGAATCAAAAGTTTAAGGGCAGCCTGGATATTTATCAAGACCCTGACTCAAAAAAAAAAAAAAAAACTTGAGGGCTGGGGCTGTAGCTCAGTGACAGCACATGGGAGGCAATGGGCTTAATCCTCAGCACCACATAAAAATAAATAAAATAAAGGTATTTTGTAGCAGCCGGGCGTGGTGGCGCACACCTGTAATCCAAGCGACTTGGGAGGCTGAGTCAGGAGGATCGACAGTTCAAAGCCAGCCTCAGCAACTTAGCGAGGCCCTAAGCAACTCAGTGAGACCCTGTCTCTAAATAAAGTACAAAATAGGGCTGGGGATGTGGCTCAGTGGCCGAGTGTCCCTGAGTTCAATCCCTAGGAAGGAAGGAAGGAAGGAAGGAAGGAAGGAAGGAAGGAGAGAGAAAGAGAAAGAGAGAGAGAAAGAGAGAAAGAGAAAGAAAGAAAAGAAAAGAAAGGAAAGAAAGAAAGAAAGAAAGATAGATAGATAGATATTTTGTCCATCTACAACTAAAAATGTAAAAACAAACAAACAAACTTGGGGTTGGGGGAGTAATGGGGATTAGACCCAGGGGTGCTTTACCGCTGAGTTACGACCCCAGTCTGTCTTTCTTATTTGTTTATTTATTTTTAAATTTTGAGACAGGATCTAAATTGCTTAAAGCCTTATTAAATTGCTACGGTTGGCCTCAAATCTGTAATCCTCCTGCTTCAGCCTTCCCATTTGCTGCAACACCAAGCCAGGCTCAAAAAATATTTTCAAAACAGGGCTGAAGATGTAGTTGAGGCCCTGGGGTCAATTCCCAGTATTAAGGGGTGGGGGGAAGGAATATTTACTGTCTGAAGACCAAAGTCAAATCTGGCAGAGGAAATGATGCCTACATTAATTAAATACCTACTACTAAATCCTAAGACAAATGATAAAAATGAAAAAGCAAATACAGGCCTATTGCCTAGTTTGGAAGAATAATACCAAAAAGTCTTTTTAAATTCTGTTAAATAGTAGGGTACGGTAATGCAAACCTGCAACCTCAGCAACTCAGTAGGCTACAGCAGGAGAATTGCAAGATCAAGGTCAGCCTGGGCAACTTAGCAAGGACTTAAGCAATTTAGCAAGACCCTACCTCAAAAATAAAGGGCTGGGATACAGCTCAGTGATAAAGCACTCCTGGGTTAAAGCCCCAGTACCAATAAAATTATACTGAGGAAAATGTAACTGAAATTTTTTTTTTGGCTTTTATTTCCTTTTTATTTTACTTTTTTGGAGGCAGGTGGTGACAGGGATTGAACCCAGGAACTCCCACTGTATCACTGAGCTATTACATGCTCCAGCCTAAGGTTATAATTTTAAACTTGAAAATATACTTACTTTATTGTAATAGTTACCTAGATGGTACCAAAAAGAAATCCCCAAATAAAACTAATAGGCTGGGGTTGGAGCTCAGTAGTAGAGCATTTGTGTAGCATATGTAAAGCCCTGGGTTCAATCCCTACCACCAAAAAAAAAAAAAAAAAAAACCTTAGATGCAATCTGATTGAACTTTAAATGTAAGAACTACAATTTAAAGTAACTGATGAACCAGGTATGGTGGCACATGCCTGTAATCCCAGCAGCTCAGAGGCTGAGGCAGGAAGATCACAAGTTCAAAGCCAGCCTCAGCAATTTAGCAAGGTCCAGGGAATTTAGCAAGACCCTGTCTGGGGATGTGGTTCAGTGGTTAAGCAACCCTGGGTTCAATCCCTGGTACCATAAAAAAATTTTTAAAATGAAATAGAGCAACCAATAGGCCACTCTAGATCATCATATTTCAGGTTCATAGTGGTAACAGAGAAATACTGTTCTGGGGCAAGACAAGTTCAGAAATTTTAACATTCTATAATTCTTTATCATGCCTTCCCTTCTCAAATCATATTAACACATTAAAGATTCCAAGAAAACCAGCAGAAAGGTTTTCTTAACCTAACACTGTACAAATTCACTCTGTCCTTAGTTTATAACACTGTCACAAAACTCTTCTTTATTATTATCATCTTACTTAGTATTTCACAGAATTCCCAAAAAATTAAAAGGCAATCATTTTTTCCAGGACTTCCATACCATACCTGTTTACCAAAATTATTGAAAGCATCTCCTTCCATTCTCAAGTGTCCCTCTTTAGATGATAAATTAGTCATCCTAGAGCTAACACAGTGACAAAACACATATAAAATATTTGAACTAGCATTACTAAAAATATCAAGATAGCAGTCCATGTTACTGCACTCAGTTAAAAATGCTATGTAGATGATTAACACTGATCCCTTTTCTGAAATTTCTTTTTTTGGAACCAGGGATTGAACTCAGGGACACTCGGCCACTGAGCCACATCCCCAGCCCTATTTTGTATTTTATTTAGAGACAGGGTCTCACTGAGTTGCTTAGGGCCTCACTAAGTTGCTGAGGCTGGCTTCGAACTCGCGATCCTCCTGACTCAGCCTCCCGAGTCACCTGGATTACAGGCGTGTGCCACCACGCCCGGCTCTGAAATTTCTTAAACATTCTCCATTAGCAATCTTACAGGTATTTTCAAAATATTCCAGACTACTGAACTCTCATTATCTGAACCAAATACATAGTGAAAATATGGTAAGTAAGGAGTTCTTTTTATCTAATTGGAAGGAAATGAAAACACTTGAAAACACACAGTCCATAGATGTGAAGTTTTAAAAAGATTTTGTTGTTTTGTTTTGCAGTACTAGGGACTCAACCCAGTGCCTTGTATCAAGCACTCTACCAAGCTACATGCCAACCCTTTTTTTTTTTTTTTTTTTTTTTAAGTTTTGAGACAGGATCTTGCTAAACTGTCCAGGCTGGCCTCTAATTTACGATGCTCCTGCCTTAATCTCCTGAATGCCTGAGATCACCACACCGGGCTAAAAAGGTTTTATTTACTGTTTTTATTTTTTGATATTGGGGATTAAACTGAGGAGCATTTTAACTAATGAGCCACATCCCAGCCTTTTTTTTTTTTTTTTTTTTTAAGACAGGATCTCATTAAGTTGCTTAGGACAGACCTTGTTAAATTGCTGAGACTGGTTTTGGACTTGCAATCCTCCTGCCCTCAGCCTCCTGAGTCAATGGGATTACAAGCAGGCACCACCACGCCTGGCAAAAAGGCTTTTTAAATTAACCACTGTAGGTTTCATCCATGAGAGATCCTCAGAACTCTCCCTCACCCACCCCCATACTGGGGACTGAACCCAGGGTGTTGGCACATGCTAGGCAAGCACTCTACCACTGAACTACATTCCCAGCCACCACCACTCATTTTTTTGGGGGGGAGGGTGTCAAGCTCTTGGAAAATTCTTTGACTGCCCTTGAATTTATAATCACCCTTTATCAATTACCCGACTAGCTGGGATTATAGGCATGCATCTCTGTACGTGGCCTTCTCAGAATTCTTGAGCTCATTTTCACTTAGCCCAGTATTGTTGTGTGACCTCATCCATCCCATAACTTCAAATTTCGGTCTCCTTTTGTTTGGGGGCGGGGGGTGGGGAGAGGTTGGCTGAACACAGGGATGCTCTACCACTGAGCTACATCCCCAGACCTTTATATTTTGTTTTTCAAATTGTGAGACAGCATCTCCCTTAGTCACCCAGGCTAGCCTCAAACTTTCAATTCTCCTACCTCAGCCTCCAGAGTTATTGGAATTATAGGCATGAGCCACTGCACTCAACTCCTATTAACATTTCATTCATACTCTTCCCTAGATATCTGCAAGATGCTCTTTAGGGGTTTGTCTGCCTCCAATAATGTCCTCTCCAAGTCATACTCAAGCTTCTGCTGTTAAGTCCCAAGTTTTCAATTCTGCTAATATTTTAACAAAATTGACACAAGTCATTAAATAAGTCAGAAACCATAATCTAGAACTTATATATATTACATTAATTATTATAATTATATTCTTCTTATCCTATAATTGTATATCACACACTATATTTACACTTTTTTTTTTTAAGGTGCTGGGGATCAAACCCAGGGCCTTGTGCTTGCAAGGCAAGCACTCTACCAACTGAGTTATATCCCCAGCCCTATATTTACACTTTTATAGGTATTCCACATGTGGGACAATGGGACAAAATGGATTAAACTTTTCAATAACTGATGACTGCACTCAGGATAAAGATCATACTTCTTAACAGGTTTATGATATACTTCATAATCCAGTCTCAGCCACTGCCACCAATCCCTTAATTAGCTTTCCATCCTCCAGGACTTTCATATACATGCTGTTCTTTACTTTCTCTCTCTCTAACCTTTCTCTAGATAACTCCGACTCATTCCATTTTCAATTAATACGTCATCATGTTTGGAATACTTTCCTTAGGACATCTGTCACGTTAGTAAACTGACCCCCCCCACACATGGCTCCTCTGTTTAACCCATTACAGCTCTTATGTGATATGTAGAAAGACTGTCTGTTCTCTACCAAACTACATGCTCTATCTATATTGACACTGTGTCTTGTTCATCAATAAAAACGAACAATAACAGCTGGACGTGGTGGCACACACCTGTAATCCAAGCGACTTGGGAGGCTGAGTCAGGAGGATCGCGAGTTCGAAGCCAGCCTCAGCAACTTAGCAAGGCCCTAAGCAACTCAGTGAGACCCTGTCTCTAAATAAAATACAAAATAGGGCTGGGGATGTGGCTCAGTGGCCAAGTGTCCCTGAGTTCAATCCCTGGTTCCAAAAAAAAAAAAAAGAATGAGAAGTTATAAAAACATTTTAAACTGTTAAAAATATAGGAATGGGGAAGAGACTGACAAATAAAAAAAAAAAAAAATCTGAGCTGGGCATGGCAGCACAAGTCTATAAACCCAGCAACTCAGGAGGCTGAGGCAGGAGGCTCACACAAGATCAAAGCCAGCCTCAGAAACTTAATGAGGCCCTCAGCAACTCAGGAAGACCTTGTCTCAAAATAAGAAATAAAAAGTGCTGGGACTGGGGCTCAGTGGTAAAGTGCCCCTGGGTTCAATCCCCCGCACCAAAAATAAATAGTCCCATTACTTTTTTTTTTTTTTTTTGCGGTGCTGGGGATTGAACTCAGGTCCTTGTGCTTGCAAGGCAGGCACTCTACCAGCTGAGCTATATCCCCAGCCCATCCCATTACTTCTTAACACTATCATGCTAAGTGAAATAAGCCAGTCCCAAAAAACCAAAGACCATGTGTTTTCTCTTACATGTGGATGCTAACATACAATAAAGGGGGGAAAGGGAGAATAGAAATTCATTGGATTAGACAAAGGGGAATAAAGGCAAACGAGCAGGAATTGGAATAGGAAAAACAGTAGAATGAATCAGACATAACTTTCCTAAGTTCATATATGAATATAAGACGAGTGAAATTCCACATCATGTACAACCACGAGAATCCTATTATATAAAGAACTTAAAACACTTTGCACCAAAAATACAAAGAGCCCAATCGATAAATGGGCTAAGGAACTGGGCAGACACTTCACAGAAGATATATAGGTGATCAATAAATGTATGAAAAAGTGCTCATCATCTCTAGTAATTAAGAGAAATGCAAATCAAAACCAACCGAGGTTTTAAGTCCAATTAGAATCGCTATTATTAAGACCACAAGCAATAATAAGTGTTGGTGAGGATGTGGGGGAAAAGCAACTCATACATTGCTAGTGGAGTTGCAAATTGCCTTGCAAGCATAAGACCCTGGGTTCAATCCCCAGCACCACAAAAAACTACTTTCAGTGGTAGAGTGCTATGCCTAGTATGCATAAGGCCCTGGGTTAGACCCCCAGCACCACCAAAATGGAAAGAAAACAAAAACAAAAAACTTATTTTCAGCCAGGTGCAGGGGCACATACCTGTAATCCAGCAATTTGGGAGGATGAGGCAAGATGATTGCAAGTCCAAAGCCAGCCTTTCAATTTACTGAGACCCTGTCTCAAAACAAAAAATAAAAAGGGCTGGGGATATAGATCAGTGGTAGAACACAGCAGCCCTGGATTCAATCCCCAGTACCCCCTCCAAATTAAATTAAATTTAAAAAATTTTAAAACTATTTTCAAAAAAATTAGTGAGAAGATTGTTTTATATTTTTGCAAAGCTCTTTGATGTCTAGCTTCATAAAAAAACAGTCTGATTCTCATATCCATTTCCGCTGTATTAGGTTGTTTTGGTTTAAGAATATGAAGAAAATCCAGCCTCACACAGATATATGGTTGGGAGCAAAATGTATTTTTATTAAAATACTCTTTCTTTCTTCCTTTCTTTCTTTCTTCCTTCCTTCCTTTCTTTCTTTCTCTCTCTCTCTCTCTATCTCTCTTTCTTTCTATTGTTCCTTATACCTATCCATCCATCTATCTATTTGTTACAAAGGATTGAACCCAGGGTGCTTTACCACTGAGCCATATCCCCTTTTTACTTTTATTTTGAGCCAAGGTATCACTAAATTGCTTAGGGTCTCACTAAATTTCTGAGGCTGGACTTGCAATCTTCCTGCCTCAGCCTCCAGAGTCACTGGTATTAACAGGCGTGTGCCACTGTACTTGGTTCATTATATTAATTCAACATAACACATTCATTAGTATCACAATGATCTTATCAAAAAGTCAAATATTGGAACCTGTCAAACTCATTGTGTCAAATATAAGTTTTCCAAAATTCTATTTTTACTTGAAAGCTTAAATTGTATCATCAGCAACGAATATTGTCAGTTGTTCTCCTTGTAATGACAGGCATTTTTATTTTTTTAAGAAAATGTATGCCAAATATCCAAGTCTATATAACCACACATTGCCAGCAATTATTTCAAGTAAAAGTGGTATTCCATGAAAAAAGCAGCTAGTTTAGCTTGCAACTCAAACAACTGCACAAGTCTTTTCCCTGAGCAAACCATCAGATCTGGTATTCAATAAAAGTGCTTTACAGGGTACTTCTTTTTTTTTTTTTTTTTTGGAACCAGGGATTGAACTCAGGAACACGCGGCCACTGAGCCACATCCCCAGCCCTATTTTGTATTTTATTTAGAGACAGGGTCTCACTGAGTTGCTTAGGGCCTCGCTAAGTTGCTGAGGCAGGCTTTGAACTCGCAATCCTCCTGACTCAGCTTCCCAAGTCGCTTGGATTACAGGCATGCACCACCACACCCAGCAGGGTACTTCTGATGTCATCATACAGAATACAATTTAAAATTTACTCAAGAATTGAAATGCAACAAAATTAGTATTTTACTACTTCATCAAGGACATTAAATGTAAAAGGCATTTATTTTTTAATTCCAGGTATCTGATGATAGAGAATACTACTAGTACAATTCAGTGCCACCGCCTTAATTCATGTTAAGTAACCAGAAGTTTTGCCCATCACTGATTTTGCAAATGTCAATATAGCAAGTAACGTCTTACTATTAGTATTAAAACAGTTTTGACCTAAAGGACCCCCAGAGTCTGGTGAACCACTAGGGATCTGAGAAACAAACCTTGAGATACCACTCTAACAATTGATGCATTACTTATATCATCTTTAAGAAGACAATTTTTAGTAAATATTCCATTACATGTGTTTAAATAATATGCATACATATGTGGTAATATACCTCAAACCACCAACAGCCTCACACACAGTAGGCACTCAAAAATATAAATGAATGACATAATTGTGACAGAAACTTCTTAACAATTACCAAATACCTACTATAAGCCATGTTCTGAGTTAGGCACCTTTCTTGGGTAAATTATAGAAGCCTATACACCAGAATGATAATTTTAAAATATGAGGAAAACATTTACCCCATAAAAACTTACAATTATTGTGCCAACTGAAGAGAAAAAATTGTAAATATATCAAAAATTTAAAAAAATCAATCTTTGAAAAAATACTTTGAAGTTTTTAAAAAAGTAAAATACTTACTCTGAAATTTTCCTAATCTTTAAGATCAGACCTGCATGTGTTATTTCTTATTTTTAAGAAAAGGTTTTCAAATTCACCATAAAGCACAAGATAGCATGTTAAATTCTATTTTAAGCACTATGCCATGAAATTAAAAACAGTATCGCTCACATTCAGAAACCCAAACACAAAACTGCTTTGGTGGTGCACTCCAGAATCCCACCAAGAATCTGCATTCCATTTCTCCTCAAGCCAAACAATCCTTACCTGTTGTTTTTCATTCACATTTTTAAGTGAGTCTCTAACATTAATACTGCATAGGTTACATTAAATATGGGAGAGCAGAGGTTACAGCTCAGTAGTAAAGCACATGCTTAGTACAGATAATGCCTTGGGTTTCATCCGCAGCATCAAAAAATAAAAAATGACAATCAAGGACTGGGATGTAGCTCAGTGCCTGGCATGCAGAGAGCCCTGGGATCAATTCCCCAGTACCGGGAAAAAAAAAATTTTTTTTTTTTTTAAATTGGTATAGCAAGCTGGGCGCAGTGGTGCACATCTGTAATCCCAGCAGCTCACGAGGCTAAGGCAGAAGTGTCATGAGTTCAAAGTTGGCCCCAGCAACTCATGGAGGCCCTAAGCAACTTAATGAGACCCTGTCTCTAAATAAAATATTAAAAAGGGCTGGGGATGTGGCTCAGTGGCTCAGTGCCCCTGGGTTCATTCCCCAGTACCAAAAATAAATAAATAAAAAATAAAGGGTTGGGGTTGTGGCTCAGCGGTAGAGCACTCACCTAGCCTGTGTGAGGCACTGGGTTCAATTCTCAGTACCACATATAAATAAATGGATAAAATAAAGGTCTATCAACATCTAAAAAATTTTTTTAAATTAGTAGAGCAGCCCAGCACAGTTGTACTCCCCTGTAATCCCAGCTGAGGCAGGAAACAAGAGGATCTGAACAAGAGTTCAGAGCCACCTTTAGCAACTTAGCAAGGTCCTAAGCAACTTAACTTTTTTATTTAGACCTTGTCTCTAAATAAAAAATATAAAAAGGGCTGGGGATGTGGCTCAGTAGTTACGTGATCCTGGGTTCAATCCACAGAACCAAAAAAAAAAAAGGAAGAAGAAGAAATCAGTATAGCAAAACCAATAAAACAAGTCCTAAGAACTTTTTTTTTTTTTTTTTTGCACAATGCTGGACATTGAGACCAGGGCCTCCCACATGATAGGCAAGTGCTGCTCTACCACTGAGCTACAGCCCCACTCCATCGAGAACTTCCAATCTTATATTGATAAATTCAAAAAATAAATCTGTATAACCATACATATGAAATATTATGCAGTGTTAAAAAGAATAAAATCATCTTATTTTATTCATTTATTTATATGTGGTGCTGAGAATCGAATCCAGTGCCTCACACATACAAGACAAGTGGTATACCCCTGAGCCACAACCCCAGACCTGTAAGGTTACTTTTTGAGATGAGAAAAAGTCTAGAACTGATTGTGATAATGGCTGTACAACTTTGTGAATATATCAAAACTCACTTAAGTGTACACTTTTAAATGTGAACTATATGGCAAAAGGAATTATATCTCAATAAAGCTGTTTTGCTTCCCCCATCCAACTAAAAAGGAATAGACAAAAACATACCAATGTGGTTGCCTCTAAGGGGAATGAAGATGATAAAGTCTTTCAAATTTTACTGTATTTACTGCTATACCATTACAATGAGAAATATATTAATTTATTATCTATAAAACTTAAAGGAATATGAGGTAAATCCAAAATATCCTTCAAAAGTCCTTCATAAATTATCCTGAATTTAATGCTATTCGAGTTAACTAAGAAACAGCCTGAATAAAAGAGTGAAGATATGACTCTAAGAATATTTCATATAGACATGAGCATCAACCCCATTCCCGACAAATAAATCTTGAACATAACTTATTTGACAAATAGATAGTAAACACCTACTGTGTCTAGAGGGCAGGGACAGAAAAGAATAGATTGGTGTCAAACCAAAACACTAGCCAACAGAAAGAAGCAAACTAACAACTGTGATTTTAAGTTCAAGACTTCTGCTACACATCTGAGAAGCCAAAATACACAAAGTGGAGTGGAATCAGATTGTAGAAAATCTTGAATACCAGACTGAAAGCTAAGACTACCCTTTTTTTTTTTTTTTGATGGAAAGCCATTGAAAGTTTTTACAGACAGGAGTGACAGATGAAAGGCAGGCTTTGGTGAAATTAACATGGCAACCAAAGAGCCGAAACTGAAAGCAGAGAACTGTAGGAAAGGTAGGAACTGATGAAGTTTTCAAAAATAAAAACACTTGCAAACAGTCCTGTGAGATTATTGGTGTTTCAAATAGTTCATGTTCAAAATGTTAGGTTGTTTTGTTTGCTTCATCTAAGGAAGACTAGAAAAGGAAAAAAAGATTTCTTCATTTTGATGAATTTTAGAAATTCATGAAAAAGAATGAAAGTTTGCCAGAAAATTCTGAGAGGAAGTTTCTAGGTCATTATCTTTTGTGACACCACTGAAACCAAGAGTAGAAGGAATCAAAACCAATGGGAGTTTCTCAAAAAAAGAAAAAAAAATTTTTTTTCTTGTTTTTTTGTAGTACTAGGGATTGAACCCAAGAGCACTCAGCACTCAGTCACATTCCCAGCCCTTTTCATATTTTATTTAGTTAGGGCCTCCCTAAATTGCTGAGGCTGGCTTTTAACTTTTTTTTTTTTTGGAACCAGGTACTGAACTAAGGGGTACTTGGCCACTGAGCCACACCCCCAGCCCTATTTTGTATTTTATTTAGAGATAGGCTCTCACTGAGTTGCTTAGCGCCTTGCCCTTGCTGAGGCTGGCTTTTAACTCTTGATCCTCCTGCCTCAGCCTCCCAGACTCAGATTATAGGCATGCACCACCACATCCGGCTAGTTCCTCAATTTTTAACACTGAAGGGAAGTATACTTACAAATAAGTAACAGTAAGAATAGCAAAAGGCACAATGGTGATTAGGACAAGGTGCTCCTCAACTTACAGGGGCGTTATCTACTGATAAAGCTAAAATAGGGTGAAAATATCATTTTGGGGGAGGAATTAAATTAAATTGAGGGGAAAATATCTTAAATCAAAACTACGTTTATTGTTAATGCTACCTAACATTACTACCTAACTTACCAAATATCATAGCTTGGCAACGCAGTACACTCTAGGATATTGGGTTCACCCTTACTACTGATAGGTGGCTGACTGGGCGCTGTTGTTCACCACCTCACCCCAGCATTACCAGAGTACCATAACACATATTGCCACCTCAGAAAAAGATCAAAACTCAAAATAAGAAGTTTTTATTAACTATGTATCACTTTCTCACCATCTGGTCAAAAAATTATATAGTGGGTTGTTTGTACTTCTGAATTGATGGTAAAAGACAACTAAGTAAAACTTCTCTACTGAAGTTTTTTTTTAAAAAAAATCCTAATGATAAAATTGGTTAAATAAATGCATATTTAACTGAATACCAAATTCTGAAAATTTGCTGAGGATCAAACCCAGTGCCTCACATGTGCGAGGCAGTGCTCTACCACTGAGCTACATCTCCAGCCCTAAAGGTTCCTTCTTAAAATAAAAGTTTTCATTGCCTATATAACCTTTCTATAATAGCTCCTCAAAACAATGTTACCTACCAATTTAATACCATGGCAACACTGCTATGAGATTAAAAAAAAATGAGTAGAGCAAATTCTGATTGCTACTTTCTCTTTATTAATGTTCAGTAGTTTAAAAATGCCAGTTAAAAACTGATTAGCATCTAAACAAGGCACCAAAACTTGCCATATTTAATAATTATTATTTCAAAAAAACCAGACATACTTGAAATATATTATACACATTATTTCATAATCTATTTCATACTTTATCAAATGTTCTGATTCAGTAGAAATGTTTTCTAACATTTTGTAAAATCTCTCTGTCAACTTTTAATCTTATCTGATATATGACAGAAACAGAAACAATAAACCAGACATGATGGCACAACCTATAGTTCAGCAACTAGGGCAGCTGAGGAAGAAGGATTCAAAGTTCCAGGCCAACCTGAGCAACATAATGAAACCCTGCCTCAAAATAAAAAATAAAAAGGACTGGGGATGTAACTCAGTAGTAAAGCACCCCTGGTTCAATCCCTAGTATCAAAAGAAGAAGAAAAAAAAAAAAAAAAAGAAGAAAGCAAGAAAGAACAAAGAATAAAGAAATAAAACAATGAACTAAAAATTACTAATTTAATTCAGTTACTTGCATTGCTCTATGAAAGCACACAAAAAGTCTGTCACATCAATATATTTAGTTAAAATAAAACATTTGCAAACTTTTATACAAGGCCGTTTGTCAAGACATTGTTCAAAATAGCAAAAAAGGATTTGGGGGGGTAGCCTCAGTGGTACAGCATGTACTTAGTATGTGAGATGCCCCTGAATTCATTCCCTAACATTCCTCCCAAAACAGCAAAAATATATAATCTGTCTCATGATAGGGACTAGTTGAATATAATATAACGTAACCTTTCAAATGATTATACAGACCTACATTTACTAAGTTGGAAAGGCAGCCATGAAAATAACAGATTACAAATAAAAAATACTGTGATCTCTTTCTGTGATGAATATATATACACTTACAGTCACAGAAAGTGTAAATGAATAGATACCCAGATGTTAACCATAATATTTCTGAGTGCTGAAATTACAGGTGTTATTTTTCTGCTAACTTTTCAGTATTCTCTGAAATTTTCCCAAGCAAAACAGTATTTGCAAAAATTAACACATATGATTTCAACTAACAAACTCCAAACTTTTTGCAAGAAAACTGCCAAAGCCTAAGGAATAACCAAAAATACTCTGGCATAGAGCAAAAGGGAAAGCATTAACAATAATATAACTAGAATTCTTGGTGAACTAGGCACTCTAGAGGATTCCAGGACAGTCTTGCCACCTTTAAGGAGGCCTACAAAAAAGATTTTTGAAACTACCAAATCTAGGTTCAAATCTCTGTCACTTTTATCTGTATGACCTTGCATTAGTCACTTACCCTTTTTAGGCCCACTTTATCTATAAAAAGGAGTTATTACTTGCCTTTCCTATCTGAAAGAACTGTTGGAAAGATTAGAGATAATGTGACATATTGTGAACTAAAAAGTACCATTTAAGTAAGATGCTATTCAAACAATAAAAAATAAAAAGATGCTTAATGCCAGAGCCAAAAACTTCAGAAAACAATACAATCAATTTCATGAAGTAATGAACCAGGTTTTTTTTGTTGTTGTTGCTGTTGTTTTTAAAGGCTACATCTCACCATAAACATTCAGTTTTTCTAAGACTTAGATATTTATTCCCAGTTCCCAGTACAACCGTGAGCCATTTTATTTTCTTATCCCTAGTTACCAGCAAGAAAGGATACAAATTACACTGAACTCAAAAGCCTCCGCAAGAAGCCTGGAGCAGCATGTTGATGGAGTTCACCAAGAGAAACCCAAGGTTAATCAGCTATGGACTCCACACTAAGCACCACTACAATCAACAGGGATTACAAGACAGTCTTTGAAGAGAAAGACAATGCAATCACCCAGGAGAAAACCACAGAGGAAAAGGCAGTATTTCAAACAATTACATGAAATACTTAAAAACTAAAGTGTTTTATAAATTGTTTTTAAATACTGTTCACAAAATTAGTGACATGAAACAAAAGCCATCTAAATGTGGCACTTGACAAAAGCAAGTTATGGAAATTAAATCCACGAATAAATTGTCTGATCTACTTGCCACTATTTGAAATAAAAGCAGACAAATTACACCACAAAGATCAAAACTAAGTGGTTATTTCTTGAAAACAAAGAAGCAAACATGACAACAGAATCTACTGACATGCTTATAGATACTTTTAAAAGTCTTCCCATTGAATTTCATTATTTACTCCACTAAAATTATAATCAACTTCTTCCCTCCCACAGTTCCTCCTGTTAAAATGGCAATATAATTTAATTTAAGTTTTAATACAGGAAACAGTTAAGAGAAAAGTACTTTTAAAAGGAGCTACAAGAAACTATCAGATTATTAACTACCAACATCACCTTGCCATCACACCCTTCCACTTTTAAATTCATTAAGATAATATTCACTCTCCATATTCTCAAAAAATTTTTATGGGTAATTCCTTAATGAAAAATTAAACTTTTCATAAACAAATGTGCACAGAGTACTCATTTTGATATGTATGACTCACAATATAATTTTTATTGGCAGTATCTTGAAGTGTTGCAGCTTGCACTATTCCTACAGGGGATACAGATCTGTTTTTCCCATCTAGATCTTTGCAGATTTGTTATAGATTTAAAAGGCTTCACTAAAAGGGCCATGTGGAAAATAATTATGAATACAATCCACAGCAAAATTAAATGTGAACTGTGAACAAGGATAATGAAAAAGTTGCTGTATTTATCAAAAGCATCTCAGTTGAAAGTACTGTATTTCCATTTAGAATTTCAAAAAATAATCTGGATTTTTCTTAATTCTTACTCTGATTTTTTTCTATTTTAGGGTATACATTTCTTACCTCCAAAAATCACAAACAAAAAAACTCCTGCAAAAGTATTTCCAAAAGGAGTATCTTCCAAACTTGACTGCACAAAAAATTATATATGCATGTTCTTAAATAACTATAGTTGGCTCCTGAGATCACCTCCCCCACTCCCAAAAAAAGAACAGTAAATTTAACCACAATGAAGCATTAGCAAAATTTTTAACACAACTATCACCAGTTAAGTAATTCATCACAGCTCCTCAATGTCTCAGGCACATATAATGACAGGCAAACATGTCAAAACAGTTATTATAATTTGAAAAATGATACAACAGGAACATAAAAGAGGAAAACAAGTCCTCTGGAAAAACTCAAGATGATTTTGAAGAGAGCAAAAAAGGAGGCCAATTTTAGAAAAATTACATTTCCCCCAAATGTTTAGTGTTCATCTGATATGAACTCATTTTTGTAAAGAGAAACTTTACCTAACAAGACTCACACCAGGAATCTCATCTATTCTCAAAGGCACTTTCTTAAAATGAGAAAGAACAAAGAAGTAAATCTCCCAGCATGTGCTTTCCATACTAGTTTCTTCTTTCTAAGTCACAATATAGCCTCCACAAGCTTTTCAGTTTCACTCTATGGTCCATGTATAAGAGAACTGATAAGCTATTTCAAAAGGACTCCTAACAAAAAAATATTAGAAGGCAAGGATCACAGCAACATAGTGACTATATTTTGAGAAACTACAGAAAACGCTATCTTAAAGTTGTGCACTTTATTTCAAGGGTTAATTATCTTAAATATCAAATTCCTGAGGTTTTCCCCTTTCAAGTCAAACTGAAAAGAAGCCATCCATTCTAGTTCTTCTGTCTTAAATGTAATTAGAAGTAAATTTTAAAAGAATGACACTCAAAGCCAATACCATAATATACAAATCTTGGAACGTTAATGCTCCGAAGTTATTAGGGAAAACAATCTTTCAATGAGGCTTTTCCACAGAAAAACTCTCCAGGAACGAACCTGGCGTTTGGTGTTTTACAAGTCGTTTCATTATAACGGAGAAAAAAATAAGGGACTTTTATTAATTATACAAAGAATTTACAAATATCCCCAAGGACTTACAATCGTATATCCTAATCCCCACTCTGACAGAGATGTCAATTCTCTGGGCTGTGATATAACCAGCTGCTTGGTTCACACACAGGAAGCCACAGAGATGGGAATATCGCGTTCAGAGCCTCGAAATAATACGCGTTAGTTAAGAACTGCTTGCTACTAAACCAAAATTATTCAAGCGGAGCCCCATTTGTCACAATCCAATCATAAGGGTTCCACCCCCTCCCCCAACTGCTTGTGTAGTGGTATATCTGCTTCGGTAAAGAAGCCATCATCAGGTAAAGATTGGGGTGGCAGAAAAAGCGGGGGAAAGGGGGCACCCTTTCATCTAATTTCGCGAGGCGTGAGTAATTGGTACAGTTGAGAGGAACGGAGGAACGTTCTATTTATTGGGGGTTGAAGTAGGATGAGGGGGGAGAATTTCGTTCAAATCAACATGGCCAGCAAGATGTCCCTACAAACAAAAGGCAACGGGGGGATATAAACACGAACCATTCACCTCCATCAGCTATAGCATCGCCATCATGGTGTGTGCAGAGACCCCCAAAGGTTCCTCTCACCCTCCACGCCAGTCAAAGCAAGAGAAGGGAGAGAGGAACTGCATCCCACCACCCACTACTCCTTCCAAATACACACTCTCCGAGGGGGTTTCTCCCCGCTCCCCGGTGGTCCGGAATCAGAGAAAAAGAGTAACGTCCCGCCCAGGCAGGCTCCCCCGCTACCCCTCAGCCGAACCCCAACGCCGGACCGAGGTTCACTAAACTTTACCGGAGCTTCTCCCCCACCTCCTACCCTGTCGCCCCAGGACTGCGCTTCCCACTAGCGGGGCAACCCTGCGCCTCCTGACAGGCGGGCAGCCGGGAGAGCCAAGTCCGGGGCGGGGGCGCCAGGGAATCCGAGGAGGGGCGGGGCGGCCGGAGCCAAGTTCCCGGGGGTTTGAGGAGAGCGCCTGACAGGAGCCCGGGACTGCAAAGGAGGAAGAGGAAGCGGCGGCGGGGAGCTTTCCCAATTCCCCCCTACGAGAACACCCTGCCCCCAGCCCCAGCTCCCCATGGGGGGCGGGGAGGCGGGCTGCAAGGTGAGGAGCCCCAGCCGCGGAGACAGCCGCAGCCCCTACCTTCCGACCCGCTCTCTCTTCCCCCGCCACCCCCGCCACAGGCGCCCACAACAATAACACGCCGGGGACGACCCGTCAGCGCCCCCGAGGCACTCGGGGCCCGCGGCCCGCCGTAGCCAGGCCCCCTCTGCCGGGGCCGGGCGGGCCTCTCCTCCCTACAACTCCAGGCCCCGGTGGAGCCAGGCCCGAGCGGCCCCCCAGGGTCGGACCCATCCCCCCCAGCACCAGCGGCGCCGTCTCCGCGGCCGAATATTAGAAGTGAATTCGAGCTGCGCTTTACCTTTAGTTCCGCACTGTCCGCCATCTTGCGTCTGTCAGCGCAAGCGCAGTGAGCCTCGCCGGGGGCCGCCGCTAGACCCTCCCCTCCGGCCTGCCTGGCCCCGCCCCGGACCGCCCCTCCGCCTCCCTGGCCCGCCCCCGGCCTCCGCCCCGCGCCGGGCGCTCGGAGCCCCGCCCCGGGCACGTACCGCAGCGAGACAGGCACGTACCATTTAAATAATGGCGCCAAGCGGCGAGGTTTGACAGTTACTCCCCCCTCTGCCTCCCCGCCCCCATTCTCGCTCTGCTGGGGCCTCCAGGGAAGGGACCAAGTTAGAGCGACGCTGACCTGAGCCCCGCCCCTCGGGATCCGCGGAACCCTTGGGCAAAGCTTCGATACCTACTGTCGTAGAAACAATAGTGCCCCTCCCCCAACCAGCAAGGCACTTTCAGCACCTGCTACCTGCGAGGTTACGCGTGGGCCAAAAATAACACTCCGTTACTTTTAAGGAGCGCTTGAAGCATTTCTAGGCTTGTTGGCTCAGATCCTCCTCCTGATAGCGCGGTGAGATAGGCAAGGAAGAGATTGTACTTCCATGATAAATATTCCGAAATGAAAACTCAGAGGAAAAGTGACTTGCCCAAACAAGTACTGCTTAACAGGGCAGGGGTGGCCTAAGACGAAATTCCGAAGACGTCCATTCATTAACTTCTTTGTTTCAACAAGTATTTATTTCGCGACTATCTGCTGGTCCTCTGCATTGGGAAATTAGACAAGGTCCCTGCCCTCCTATCGTTCTCTAATGGGGGAACAGACAAGTGAACTACTAAAGCTACAATACAAAGAGTGATAAATGGCAGAAAGGAGCAAAAGGTCCAGTAAGAGGAAGAAAAAAAGGTTTAAGAGGAGGTGTGCTGAATCCTGGAAGAGCTTTCTCTACTACATTACTATTCAAATAGATTTAATGAAAGATTATTTCATACATTTTCCTTTCTACTAAAAGCTTCCGATACTTCCTATCCAACCCCTACATTTTATTGGTCAACTTTGCCTCATATCTCATGGGAAAAAATGAAAGATAAGAGATATGAATTCCCTTATCTTTCATGGTCATAACTACTCTTATCTGCATAGTATCATTTGTATTACTGTGGAGTGTCCCTGCATCAAGAAGACCAGGCCTTCCACCAGTGACCTGAATTCCCTTCACTCCCAGGTTCTTAAAGATTTTACTCCTACAATTACTATGCTCTTAAGCATCATTATTTTTTCCCCATCTCAATTGGATCACTCTCATCAGCATATAAACATACTAAAATTCCTAAAATAAACCTCCTTGACTCCAAAATCGCCTCCAGCAACTTCTGCATTTCTCTCTTCAGTGTATGAGTTCTCAAAAAGGTTTTTAATCTCCACAGTACTTCTCACTTCCCTTTCATCTTTCAGCCTACTCTGATTCAGCTTTGGCTCCTGTCATCATGATCACTTACCAAGATTACTAATCATCTCCTTGTTTCCAAAGTCAATTATCAATTCTCTAGTCTTATCTAAACTGACCTCAGGGAACTGCTAAGGGTTGACATGCTTCCTTTCTCTTGAAACAGTTTTTCTCCTGAACTTTCTCCTCCATATCCCACTGTCCTGATATTCCTGTCCCCTCGCTGGGCTCAATATCCTTTGCTGATTTTTTTCTCTTTAGATAAATCTTTTCTTTCTTTCTCTTTGTTGTTGTTGCTTTTGTCATTGTTGTTTTTCAGTACTAGGGATTGAAACCAGAGTCTTGTACATGCAAGATTGGTGTTCTACCCCCAAGGTACTTTTTTTTTTTTTTTTTTTAATTTTGCGACAGGGTCTTGCTAAATTGTCCAGGCTGTTCTTGAATTTGTGCTTCTCCTACCTCAGCCTCCTGAGTCACTGGGATTACAGAAATGTGCTACCATGCCCTGGTTAGCTAAATCTTGAAACATTGGAGTGCCCTGGGCTCAGGCCTTAGTCTTCTGTATTATGCTATTACCAGCTGACATCATTCAACTCCTTGATTTTAAGTCTATAAGATGATGACTTTCAAATGTTTCTCCCACTTAGGCTTCCCCACCAAAACCTACATTCATTCACAAATGTTATTGACAGGCTTGGGATGTAGCTCAGTTGTAGAACACTTGCCTTGCAAGCACAAAGCCCTGGGTCCTATTCTTGGCAAAAAAAAAAAAAGAAAAAAAGAAAGAAAGTAATTGGCTACTTAATATCTATACTTCCTGACTCATAATCATCTCAAATGTATTCAAGAGATTTTTATCCCTCATTTTGCACCTTTCCTAGTAGTCTCACTGGCACCATTACCCATTTAGTTGTTCAAACCAAAAAACAGGAAAATACTCTTTTTTTTTGGAGGGGGTGCATTTTACTGGGGATTGAACTCAAGGGCGCTCCACCACTGAGCCACATCCCCAGCCCTATTTTATATTTTACAGACTGGGTTCTCACTATGTTGCTTAGCACCTCACCATTGCTGGGGCTGGCTTTGAACTTGTGATCCTTTTGCCTCAGCCTCCCCAGCTGCTGGGATTACATGCATGCACCACCACACCCAGCTTGAAAAACATTCTTGATCATTTTCACTACTATAACCCTGTTCCCAGATGTCATAATCTTATACATTGACAACTGAAAAGGCTGTCCAACTGGCAGGACCACATAATGACTTTGTTTTTTTTCAGTACTGGGGATTGAATTTAGGATGCCTGTTTGCTGCATAAGTGATCTATCACTGAACTACATCCCCAGCCCATACATTGTATCTTTTGTGACCTTCCACATTTTTGCCCCCTTGGTCCATAAGGTAGAGTAAAAAATATATTTGGTCTTGCCTCTGGTTCCTATCTCAGGAAACACTTTTTATTCCCCGTATTAGTGTCTTTTGTTATTCATAATGAGGCCCTTTCAATCACAGCTGAGTTTATGGTAATGAGGTGACTCAGGGTGTAGTCCCTAGATGGTTTCTGGATGGTAAATGGTCACCACAAAAATGAGAGAGTCAGGGTGGATTCCCTGTTGCACACCTGTAATCCCAGCTATTTGGGAGGCTGAGGCAAGAGGATAACAAGTTTGAGGACAGCCTAGACATTTTACTGAGATCCTGTCTAAAAACAAAACTAGACGGGAAAAAACAGGGACATAAATCAGTGGTAGAGTACTTTCATAGCATGTGCAAGGCCCTGGGTTCAATCCCCAGTACTGCAAAAAGAAATAATGTTAGAGGTTAGGAACCTTCAGACTCATCTACCCCCCACCTTTAGGGAGAGAAGGAAGCTGGAAATACAGTTT
>JAJEJO010004379.1:216756-262191 GCA_020662805.1 Glaucomys volans
TAAGTTGCTGAGGCTGGCTTTGAACTTGCGATCCTCCTGCCTCAGGCTCCCAAGTGCTGGGATTACAGGTATGCACCACCATGCCCAGCTCATTTTTATTTTGAGTTGAGACAAGGTCTTGATAAATTGCCAAAGCTAGTCTTGAACTCACAACTCTCCTACTTCAGCCTCCATAATTGCGGTTACAGGTATGCACTGCCAAGCCCTGCTTGTCTTGTATCTTTTATAATAAACCGATATACACAAGTAGAGTGTTTCCCTGAGTTTTGTGAATTGTTCTAAGTTGTTCTAGTGAATCATTAAACCC
This sequence comes from Glaucomys volans, assembly GCA_020662805.1. Lineage (NCBI taxonomy): Eukaryota > Metazoa > Chordata > Mammalia > Rodentia > Sciuridae > Glaucomys > Glaucomys volans. The sequence continues at coordinate 217,064 of JAJEJO010004379.1, forward strand.
GAGGAGAAGATTGTAGGAATTCTTATTTTAAAAAAATATTTTTATAATTGTTCATGGACATAATACTTTATTTTGTTTATTCATTTTTATGAGGTGCTAAGGATTGAACCCAGTGCTTCATACATGCCAGGCAAGAAGACACTGCACCACTCTTGAGTCACAGTGTCTGTCTCTATCTCTTTCTCTCTTTTTTCATATGCAATGTTTGGGATTGAACCCAGGGCCTTATGCATGCTGGGCAAGCACTCTACCAATCCAGTCCAGAGACCCTTGAATTTATCACTGATCAGTCATAAGTATGGATTGGACTGCACCTGGTGTCTAAAGGTGGGTACTATAGTGGGAGCAAGCTCTGAGACTCTTATCTCTGCATTAATCCCTGAATTTAGGTCACCAATCTGGTGTCAGAGAAATAGAGAATTGTATTTGATGTCAGAAAGTACATAAGAGGCTCCTCCTTCCATTAAAAATAATTAAAAATTTTATTTGACAACTGTGTTGGGATAAAGACAAATGTAATGCAAGCTGATTATAATCACTTTTTCCTCTGATTTTCAAAGATTTAAACATTTATGTGAACCAGAGCAGTGGCACATGCTTGTAATTCCAGCAAGGGAGGAAGTTGAGGTAGGAAGATGACAAGTTTGAGCCCAGCCTGAGCAATTTAGGGAGACCCTCTCTCCAAATAAAAAATAAAAAGGAGCCCGTCGCGGTGGCTCACGCCTGTAATCCCAGCACTTGGGAGCCTGAGGCAAGAGGATCGCCAGTTCAAAGCCAGCCTCAGCAACTTAGAGAGGCCCTAAGCAACTCAGTGAGACCCTGTCTCTAAATAAAATACAAAATAGGCCTGGGGATGTGGCTCAGTGGTCGAGTGCCCCTGGCTTCAATCCCCAGTACAAAAAAAATAAAATAAAAATAAAAAAATAAAAAGAGTTTGGAATATAGCTCGGCTTGATAGTTCAGTCACCCGTACCACCAAAAAATTAAGAAGGAGGAGGAGAAGGAAGAGAACATTTAGAAGTAAATCTGTGATTTTTTAGTTTTTAGTTAGGCATGGCCTTCTTAGAAATGAATCTCACATATATTGTTGGTAGGAATGATACGGCCACTCTGGAAAATAGTTTGACAGTTATCTTGAAAAATGAAAATGTACTTAACATAAGACTCAGCAGTGATTGCACCCTCGAGCATATATCCCAGAGAAATGAAGACTTATTTTCACATAGGAGGTTACACAGGAATGTCCATAGCAACTTTATTTATTAGAATCCTGTGTTAACTTCCATCACTATGACAAAATACCTGAGATAAACAATTTAAAAGGGGGAAAGCTGAGCATGGTGGCACATACCTGTTCCCAGAGACTTGGGAGAATGAAGCAAGAGATCATAAATTCAAAGCCAGCCTGGGCAAATTAGCAAGACCTCCTCTAAACATTTAAAAAGAATGGGGGTTGGTGTAACTCTGGGAGAGGGCCTCTGGGTTCAATACCCAGTACCAAAAATAAAATGAGGAAAGATTTATTTTTGCCCAGGGTTTCAGAGGTTTCAGTCCATGGTCACTTGGCCCTGTTCCCTTAGAGACCGTGGCTAGGTAGTATATCTCGGTGGAGAGCATAGAACAGAGGAATCTAGTCATGTCTTGGAGGCCGGGAAGCAAAGACAGAGAACCAAAACTGGGTAAGGGACAAAGCGTATCCTCTAAAGGAACACACCCTCCAAAGGCATGCCTCCAGTGACCTACTTCCTCTAACTAGGCCCCACCCCTAAAGTTTGCATGACCTCCCAATAGTGTCATTAGCTGAAACTAAACCTTCAAAACATGAGCTTTGGGGGATCATTGAAGATCAAACCATAAGAAACTCCAAAAGGAAAACTATCCAAATTTTTGATGGGTAAATGGTTAAAACTATGATGAATCCATACCATGGACTACTACTCAACAATAAAAATGAACTCACCTAACAAGTTTTTAACTTCAATGAAATTATGCTGAGTGTCCAGATGTGGTGCACATGCCTGTAATCCCAGCAACTCAGGAGGCTGAGGCAGAAGGATCTCAAGTTTGAGGGCAGCCTGGGCAATTTAGCGAGATCCTCAGCATCTTAAGTGAGACCCTGTCTCAATTACAAAACAAAAAGGACCAGGATTGTAGTTTCTTGGTGCACTCCTTGGGTTCAGTCCCCTATACTGCAAAACAAATAAACAAAAACCAATTCAACTTTCTTTTTCACATTCTTCCATTCGATAAAATAAATAACCGTAAGTTTAAGTATATCCATTGTTTTATTGAACTACATTAAGCCATTTTCTTTGTTATTTTTAGTTTTTTTGGCTGTGGGGATTGAAACCAGGGTCATGTGCATGTTAAGCTCATGCTCTACCACTGACCTATACCCACAGCCCCAACCATCTTTATTTTGAATAAAAACCAAAATGCAAATCTTTTATTTTAATAAAAGCAAATTATTTTTAAGTTTTTTTGAATTGGGCCTCTTGTAAAACAAAACTTCTATTAAAACTTCTTTAATAGAAGTACAGAAGGGAATAAGAAAGACTAGAATAAGGCAGTTTTCCAATTATTATTTTTATTTGAACAAATGTGGCTTAGTGGAAGGAACTTGTTCTCAAGGATTAAGTATTTTATTCAGTTTTAAGGAAAAACAAAATTTCATTTGAAGGGGGCATCAGAATATAGTGGCCCATCCTCAGGACCATAGAAATAGAGTAGCAGAAGCACCACTTGGAGTTAAAAGTGGGCTCAGGGATGTGGATAATGAAAGGTTGTTGCTGAAAGTCATTTCACTGTAATAAGTCCTCAGAACAAAAATCCCTATGATATTCAGAAGGTGTGTTCACAAATACCCAGCTTCTCCTTTCTGTGAATCTGGTAGGATGACACTTTCCCATCTCTTTTGAAGTTGAGATAATAGTGTGATTTGCTTTAACAAGAAGTGTGAGCAGAGGGAAGGTGTGTCACCCCTAGGCACAGCCATGGGCTTGTGCCAGGTCCTTCTCCTCCCTGTGGTGATGCTTGTAGAAGCATATGGTGAAGTACGGCCTCCAGCCAAAGTTCCTGATGACTACAATGAGCAGCTGCCCCTGCTGATCAGCATTGGACACGAGGCATAGAGAAGAAATACACTTTTATTTTTAAGTTTTCTTTTTTCTCTCTCTCTTTTTAAACATACATGATTGAAACCAGTGTTCTCTACCACCAAGCTATATCCCCAGCCCTTTGTTTGTTTGTTTGTTTGTTTGTTTAGAGTCTTGCTGAGCTGCTGAGGCTGACCTGGAGCTTGTGATCCTCCTGCCTCAGCTTTCTGCGTCATTGGGATTACAGGCCTGCACCACATCTGGCAAGAAATATATTTTTTTTCATTTGGTGTATTTCTGAGCATGGCGTTACACACTTGTAATCCCAGAGACTCAGGAGGCTAAAACAGGAGAATTGCAAGTTCAAGTACCTCAGCAACTTAGTGAGACCCTGTCTCAAAATAAAAAATAAAAAGAACTGGGGGTGTATCTCAGTGGTAAAGTGCTCCTGGTTAAATTTCTAGTACAAAAAAAAAATGGTGTATGCTAATTATACATAATAGTGGGATTTGTTGTTACGTATTTGTACATAACCTCCCCTCTTGCTTCCCTCCTCTCCCTCCTCTTGGCCCTCTTCCTCTGTTCAGTTGGTCTTCTTTCTATTTTCATGAGAACTCCCTCTTTTCTCCTTTTTTTCTCCCTAGCTTCCACATATAAAATGGACTCTTGACTTTTTGAGTTTGGCTTATTTCACTTAACATAATGCTCTCAAATTCCATCCATTTTCCTGCAAAAGACATGATTTTATTCTTCTTCATGGCTTAATAAAACTCCCTTTTGTATATATACCACATTTTCTTTATCCTCTCAGTGTTGACTGACACCTAGGCCTGATTCTTGTGAACTGTGCTGCTATAAACATGGGTATGCATGTATTGCTATAATATGCTAATTCTTTTTAAAAAATATTTTTAGTTGTAGATGGACACAATACCTTTATTTATTTATTTATTTTTATGTGGTGCTGAGGATCGAACCCAGTGCCTCACACAGGATATGTAAGTGCTCTACCACCGAGCTACAACCCCAGCCCTGCTGACTAATTCTTTAGGACACCTTTACTTTTTTTTTTTTTTTTAATTTGGTTTAGTTTTTGATGAACTTTTATTTTTATTTATTTATATGTGGCTCTGAGAATTGAACCCAGCGCCTCACACATGCTAGGCAAGTGCTCTACCACTGAGCCACAACCCCAGCCCCCACTTTTACTTTTGTAAGTCTGAGATTTGGGGTTTTATTACTACAGCACTATCCACCTCATCCCATCCATCCCTATTATGGTATGCTACTAAAATAAAACTTAAGAAAGTGTCATTGGCCTAATGGTCAGGAGTTGGTGACAGCAAAGATAAACCGTGAGACACAATGGAGCATTTGGTAAAACTCTCCTGAAGTTACTTGGAAGATGGATTCTGTACCTAATGAACTTGTAGCTCTAGAAATAATTGGAAAATATAACATTGGCTGCATTTGACAAGAAGTGAGAGAAAGAGAGAGAGAAAATTGGCTTGTTTGCAAGTAGGAATAAAAGACAAAGGAGAATCTGAAAATTCAGAGCCTTACAGGGTTGTGAGATAGATTGCTTCTTTTTTTTTTTTTTAACTCTTTTTAGTTGTAGATGGACTCAATGCCTTTATTTATGTGCTGCTGATAATCGAACCCAGTGCCTCACACATGCTGGGCAAGCACTCTACCACTGAGCCACAACCCCAACCCCAGACTGCTTCTTAATATAAATTAGATAAAAAATAAAACCGGGATAAGTAATAAAAGCTCAGCTTTACATCAAGAATCTAATCAAGGGTATTGCCACCATACCATAGTCAAAAACCTTAGCATGGATTAAGAACCAAAGAAGATCCAACCAAAATAGGACTTTCAGGTCTCCTCAGCAAGGGGTCATTGAGAGTACTTTGATTGCAGGAAAAGTATTTGGTGACCAGAAGTGTGGATTATAGTAGCCCTTATTTCCATTTACAAATATTGCCTCTTCTCTCCAAAGCCCATGGCAAGATGGTACTTCCCCTTTCCACTTGAAATGAATCTTGACCATATGACTGGTTTTGTTCAATAAAATGTAAAAGAACTTGCATATGTCACTTCAGGGCAGAAGCTTCAAGAGTCAGTGCTCACTCATCATTTCCTCTTCCTCTCTCCCTGTCCTGGTGATTGCAGAGCATGTCTTGAGAATGAACCTGCATGAGCCCGAGGCCTGAGTGCCTCTGGCCACCAAGGCATTCTGCCAACCCATCATGTAATGTGAGCAAGAAACAAACGTGTGTGTGTGGTGTGTGCTGTAATTAAACCCAGGGCCTCGAACATGCTAAGTATCCACTCTACCACTAAGCTATATCCCTAGCACAAAGCCAGGAATTTTTTATTCACTCATATCTCCCAGCACTTATTACCTAGGAGATGCTAAAATAAATGTGTTGAATAAATGAATGAAATAACAAAGAAGGAAATATAGGGGTTGGGGATGTGGCTCAGTGATAGAATACTTGCCTAGCATGTATGAAGCTTTGGGTTCAATCCCCAGCATCAAAAAAAAAAAAAAAAAAAAAAAAGAAAAAAAAAAAACAAAAAAACACAAAAAAAAATAAAAAAAAGTGTTAAGACGGATGAAGGTTTGGGTCCCAACCCCAAAAAAAAAAAAAAAAAAAAAAAAAGAAAGGAAAAAAATCACACACATACACACACACAAACATTAAGCATAGTGTCCAGCCCACTGTAAGTACTTCAAAACATTGTTATTGTTGTTGTTATTGTTGATTGACTACTAGGATGTACACACATGCCCAACATAAAATTCTCAATGAATTGTTGTCCCCCTACCTTCCCTTTGTATCTCTTATAGCACCAAGGACACTGCTTTAAATATATTAAGTACCCACTATGATGATGACATTTCACTCACCCTCGTGCCATCGCTGTGACTGAAGGATCGCCATCTAAAATGACAAGCCAAATACTGTGCTTTCAATCCCTGTTCTTCTCCACCCCGCAACGTGTAGCACCAGGGGAAGAGTGGACATGTGTATAAACTGAAGCTACTGTCACCCTCATCCCCTTTCCAGATCTTCCTGAACTGCGATGGATGACTCTATAGAGAACTCTGGATCTTGTGGCCAATTTCTGAAAGACTATTCAAATGCAAAACATTTTGAAGGTACAGATGCTTGGCACTAAGATAAAATTATGATAAAGTCTCCAAGGGTTGGAAAAACCTGGCTGTGTAATCACCATGGCCAGCCTTTGTTTAAATAAGAGTGAGGAATGTGTACAGGATTGTTTAAACTCAGACCATTTATATTCTAAAGAATTCAAGAAATAAGGGTAAGCACTTAAATGATTTTAAAAGATTAGCAAGACAGGGGGTTGCATAACTTACACAGCCTCTACCTCTCCCTTCCTCTCTATGGTTTTGGGGCTTCATGGGGGAGGGGGTGGGAGTGAGGAGATACGTACAAGCAGCTCCCACAACCTGGATTATCTGGGGGAACTCTGACTATCACATATTTTGGTACTGGCATGTTGTATACCTTGGATTTTTGTTTCTGAAAGTATGGCTCCAATTTCTGTTTGTTGTTTTGTTTTGTGGTGCTGGGATCCAGCCCAGGGCCTAGAGAATAAAGGGCCACAGGGCTGGGGTTGTGGCTCAGTGGTAGAGCACTTGCCTAGCACGTGTGAGGCCCTGGGTTCAATCCCCAGCACCACATAAAAAAATTAATAAACAAAATAAAGGTATTGGGTCCATCCACAGCTAAAAATATTAAAAAAAAAATAAATAAAGGGCCACAATTTTAATCATATACTCCAAACCTTTATTTTATATGAAACATTAGATCAAGTACTAGACACAGATATTGGCCATAGGTGTTCACTAAATATTTGTTGATTGATTAAGCTTGGGTCAATGACTTGCTTATAAACAGTAAGTTGTAGAGTTAGAACCCAAATTCAAGTCTCTTGACCCTGAGTTCAATGTTCCGTAGTTTCCTCCTCATTCTGGGTTGGCTCTGTGTACCCAGAGTAAAGATTTCCACGTGCCACAGACATGTTGTCAGTCTATCCCTCTTCCTGTGGTCCTCTCAGCTAAAGGCCATCAGAAAAAACTGAGCAAAAGCCAGAAGGCAGCAGACCCCAGTCTCACAGAAGCCACTCAGCAGTCACGTGCTACTGTAAAAAACAAGAAAAGGAGATATAAGTCAAGTGACTCTCCATGTACAGCTGGCCCTCCATATCTGTGGGTTCCACATCCTCAGTGTCACCAATTATAGGTCAAAAATATTGGGGGGGGGTAGTGCTGGGGATGTAGCTCAGTTGGTAGAGTGCTTGCCTTGCAAGCACAAGGCCCTGGGTTCAATCCCCAGCACCACCAAAAAAAGTATATATATACGTATATATATTGGGTGAAAAAAAACTGTTATATTTGCTGGGCGCAATGGCGCATGCCTGTGATCCCAGCACTTGGGAGCCTGAGGCAGGAGGATCGTGAGTTCAAAGTCAGCCTCAGCAACTTAGTGAGGCCCTAAGCAACTCAATGAGATCCTGTCTCTAAATAAAATACAAAATAGGGCTGGGGATATGGCTCAGTGGTGGAGTGCCCCTGGGTTCAATCCCCAGTACCACAAAAAAACCCCAAAAACTGTTATATTAAGAATGTTCAAAATTTTTTTGGTTGTTATTCCCTACATAATAGAATGCAATAGTTATTTACAAAGCACATACGTTGCATTAGGTACAGAGGAAGATGTGTGTAGGTTATTTGCAAACATGCCAGTTGGTATGAGGGAGCTGAGCATCCTGGGATTTGGTTATTTGTGGAGGTCCTGGAAACAATGTGGATATCAGGGGGACTGTGTCCTTAACTTCAGTTGAAGCTCTTTCTCTTCCATCTAATCAGAAAGAGCCTCAGGAGCACACTCAGCCAGGCGTCAGGCTGGGCATCTGCCTATGTCTTGTTTTGTCTTTGCGCTTTGTGCCTTGACCCTCAAACCTCGTGACTGGGACACTGTACTCACATTTGTCAACCTCTCCCTTTGAGGAACTGGCCAGCATTCTCTAAACCCCCAACTTCTGGCTATAGTCTTGTTCTGAATAAACTGATGACCCAGAACAAAGGTGCTTCCGCCTGTCTGACTCTGAGTACTGTGTGTCCTTCGGACCCTGTGCTTGGTCTGCTGCCCACTACCCTGGGGGCTAGTCTGGTGGCAGGGTCATTTTCTCTCGCTCCATTCCCTCAGGCCTTGTCCCCTGCTCTCCCCATTAACCCCTGATGCCAAGAGCATAGCCAAGTACAGTCATGTTGCAATAGTTTCTTTTCCCTTTTTGGCTTTAGGTTCACCTATAAGAAAATGCAGACACAGCTGCTTGCAATTTTAGTTTTTTCCCCCTCATTTCTTACTCTCTCTGCATTTTTTAAAAAATCTTCAGCAAGAGACCTTCTTAAGTTTTGAAAATTCAGGGGCTGGGGTTGTGGCTCAGTGGTTAAAGTGCTTGCCTAGCATGCATGAGGCCCTGGGTTTGATTCTCAGCACCACATATAAGTAAATGAATTAAATAAAGGTGTTTAAAAAAAAAAAAAAGTTTTGAAAATTCATTAGATCAGAACTAAGAGTTTGAGCTGGGGACATAAATCACTGGTAGAGCGCTTGCCTAGCATGTGTGAGACCCTGGGTTAACCCCAGCACCAAGAATAAACAAATACAAAAAACGAGCTATTATGAAGAACATATAAATAGTAGAATAAAGTGTTCACATTGAGTTTAAAATATTAGTTCAAGTATTTCTTATCATGACATAAAAGTTGATTAATCATAAAAAGTTACTTTTAAAATGAATTTACATGGGCTGGGGTTGTAGCTCAGGGGTAGAGTACTTGCCTAGCATGTGTGAAGCACTGAGTTCAATCCTCAGCACTGAACAAAAATAAATTAATAAAATAAAGGTATTGTATGTACAACTAAAATTTTTTAAAAAATGAAAATGAATTTACATATTTTAAAACATTGCAAAGTCTTATTTACTTATTTCTTCTTGGTGCTGAGGATCAAACCCAGGGCCTTGTGCATGCTAGGCAAGCACTCTACCACTAAGCTGTACCCCTAGTCCTATGCAAAGTTTAAATGCACAACAAAAAATCCTACCAAACCCCTTATATCCATCATCCAGCCTAATCAATCTAAAATGTACATATTTGTTCCTATTGTGTTCAGTTGACTGAGTATAGTCATTAGATGATGAGTTGACTAATTTTTTTTACAGGTAACTAAAGGTCAACTTAAAATGACAACAACCAATTACCTTGTTCTATTGACCTGGGTCATAGACATGCATTCTGTGAATCCCACAAAGCTTGGATCTGGCTGGGTATAGTGGTGAATGCCTGTGATGCCAGAGACTTGGGAGGCTGAGGCAGGAGGATTGCAGACTCAAGGCCAGCCTCAGCAACTTAGTGAGGCCCAAAGTAACTTAGCAAGATCCTATCTCAAAATAAAAAATAAAAAGGACTGAGAGTATATGTCTTTGGTAAAACACCTGTGGTTTCAATCTCGGCACCAAAAAACCAAAACAAAAATAAAACTTGGATCTGATCCTTTCTATGTCTGTCCTTCTATAGTTTAGGACCTCAATTGTCTCATGCCTGTGTTACCAGATTTTTAATAAACTGCCTTCCGCATTTGCTCTTTTTTATCCCTCTCAGAGTTATCTCTGAACTATAAAAACCTGAAAAAGTTCTGAGGCAGAGAAGAAGGCAGAAGCAGGAAAACTTTCTGACTTTTGCTTTCTAACAGTCAAGGAGTCCAAGGGAAAATTAGAAGGTTTGCAAGTATAGATAGCATTTAGGGGCAAAAATAGAGCTCTTTGATGGGGAAAAAGAACAAAAGAGAGGCCTGAGGGTCCCTGATCATCAAGGAGCCTGGTTCTGATTCCTGGGAGGCAGCAAGTCTCAGGGAACAATGCCTGCTGACTGGTCTAGACTGGGTGACTATTAGAAGATTCACAAAAGATGCCTGGATCCCAAACGTGACACAAAGGTAGCAGACATTGTTGGGTCCAAAGCGACCACGTGGGCAGAGCTAGTGGTCACATGAGTGATACCACCATCTGATGAGCACACTTCACTCCCTAGCCCCCGTCCCCTTAGTGATTTTGGCACTGGGTGAGACACTGGAGCTCTGGGCACCACCCCTGCTGATGAAGAAAGAGTCGTGAGCTTCAGAGGCAGGTAAGTAACTTTCCCAAGGTCACACAGCTGCTCACAAGTGGCAGAGCTAGGTCAGGCCTGTCTGTAATAACAGCTCTGAAGCAGCTGTGGGGAGTGAAGGCGCCCCCATGCAGACTGGCACAGCCCCAGCTCCCAAGACTCCTCCTGACTCAGAGAGCCATATGACCATGCCAGACCCCAGGCTCCTCATCTGTGAAAAGGAGGTACAACATCTACCTACCTCATAGGGCCCCTGGTGAGTCTGAGATAAGATCATGGAGATGAAATAAATTGTACCGTACACATGTCCTGGCTTGGGAATAATATCAGGAAGAAGCACATTAACAATGAGCATTTTAACCACAGCCCAGAGGCCCCACTGGACCCTTGAGGGCAATCAGTTCCTGGAGGCTGAGCTCTGATGCCCTGGTCTGAGCACAACTTGCTCCCCTTTCCTGGAACATCTTACCCACCCGATCCTCCCCTTGCACTTTTCCTTTGCAAACTCCTACCGATCTGATCACAAGGGAAGATATCATCTTCTCTGGAGGACCTTTCCTGGGTGACACCCCACCTAAACATCTGGGTGACATACTCTGAGAAGTCCTGACATGCACTGCTCGGTTAGCACAGAAATCTCCCATTCACCAGCCCATTAGTCCTCTGGTCTTCCGTTATCTCTACTTCAATTAAACTTGCAAGTTTCCTTAGAGTGGTGTCTATGTGTACCCCAATTTAAAATGGGATCATGGCCTGCTAAGTCCATTGGAAATTGAAAATATGGCCAGGAGCAGTGGCACATACCTGTAATCCCAGAGACTTGGGAAACTGAGGCAGGAGGATTACAAGTTTGATACCAGTCTCAGCAATTTAGAGAAGCCCTAAACAATTTAGTGAGACCCTGTCTCAAAATAAAAAATAAAGGGCTAGGGATGTGGCTCAGTGGTAAAGCACCCCTGAGTTCAATCCCCAGGACCAAAAAAAGAAAGAGAAAGAAAGAAAGAGAAAGAAAGAAAGAAAGAAAGAAAGAAAGAAAGAAAGAAAGAAAGAAAGAAAGAAAGAAAGAAAGAAAGAAAGAAAAGGAAGGAAGGAAGAAAGAAAGAAAGATCGTAAGCCAAAAACACCTTTAATAACTCCCAACCTAACCTACCAACTAACCTACCAGAACTTGGCGCAGTGCCGCAGCGCGGTGTAGGTAGCAGCTGTTTCCCTGCCCAGTGTTGTGGCTGCCAGGAGCTCTGGAGAGCTCTGGCTCCTTGCCGTGGCCCAGCATTGCAAGACAGGATGGTTCGGCCCATCACTAGCCCTGGAAAAGGTGAAAATGCAAAATTCAAAGTATGGCTTGTACTGAATGTGCTTTGCATCTCTGTTCCGACTTATGCTGGTTTGAGTTAAGATTTTAAAATTTTATGACGATGCAAAAATGTACCTCTCCTGGGCTGGAGATGTAGGTCAGCAGCAGAGCACTTACCTAGCCTGCCAAGGTTCAAGCCCCAGAATCACAAAAGAAAAGAAACAAAACAAACCAAAAAGCCATAGTGGCTCACACCTGTAATTGCAGTGGCTGGGGGGCTGAGACAGCAGGATCTCGAGTTCAAGGCCAGCCTCAGCAATTTAACAAGGCCCTATAGAACTTAGTGAGACCCTGTCTCAAAAATTAAAAAGATCTGGAAAAAGGACTGGGGATGTGGCACCTCTATGCCGGAGGGAGGAGGGGATGGAAAGAGGAGACATCCAGGACTGAAATGGAGTACCCCAAATTCCAGACATGTATGATTATGTCAAAATGACTGATAAAAGCATGAAAAACAAACTCATCAAAACAAAAAATGTAAGAACTCAAAAAACTTTACTCCAAGAATACAAATAACCCGATCAGACAATGGGCTAAAGGAAATGAGCAGACACTTCACAGAAGATCTACAAGCAATCAACAGATATATGAAAAAATGTTCAGCATCTCTAGTAATAAGAGAAATGCAAATCAAAACTAAAATTCCACCTCACCCCAATTAGAATGTCTATTATCAAGAATACAAGCAACAATAGGTGTTGGTGAGGATGTGGGGGAAAAGGCACTCATACATTGCTGGTAGGATTGCAAATTTGTGCAACCACTCTGGAAAGCAGTGTGGAGATTCCTTAGAAGACTTGGAATGGAACCACCATTTGACCCAGCTATCCCACTACTTGGCCTAAACCCAAAGGACTTAAAATCAGCATACTACAGTGATGCAGCCACACCAATGTTCATAGCTGCTCAATTCACAATAGCTAAACTATGGAACCAACCTAGATGCCCTTCAGTAGATGAATGGATAAAGAAACCGTGGTACATATACACAGTGGAATATTACTCAGCCATAAAGAAGAATAAAATTATGGCATTTGCAGGTATATGGATGCAGTTGGGGAATATCATACTAAGTTAGATAAGCCAATCCCAAAACACCAAAGACCAAATGATCTCTCTGATAAGTGGATGATAATATATAATGCGGGTGGGAGGGAGGCAAGAATGGAGGAAGGATGGATTGCATAGAGGAAAAAGAGGGGTGGGGATGAGGTGGGGGGAAGGAAAAATAACAGAATGAGACAAAGATCATTACCCTATGTACATGTATGTGTGACAAATGGTGTGACTCTACTTCGTGTACAACCAGAAAAACAACAGTTGTACTCCATTCGTGTACAATGAATCAAAATAAATTAAATAAAAAAGAGAAAAAAATAAAATATATTTTAGTAAAAAAAAGTATCTATACAACTTTCAGTAAATTGCATTTCTTATAAATAGGCTTTGTGTTATGTAGGATTTTTTGCCAAAATGGAGGCTAATGTAAATGTTCTGAGTACATTACAAGTCTAATCTACCACGTTTGGTAAATTGGGTACATTAAAAGCATTTTTCTATTTATTTATTTTTGTGCTGGAGAATGAACTCAGGAATGCTTAACCACTGAGGTACATCCCCAGCCCTTTCTATTTTGAGACAGGGTCTCTGCCAAGTGGCTGAGGTGGGCCTTGACCTTATGATCCTACTGCCTCAGCCTCTCAAATTGCTGGGATTGTAGGAGTAACACCATACCAGGCTCTTAAATGCATTTTGTGGTGGTTGTTGGTGTTGGTGGTGGTGGTGGTGGTGGTGGTGGTGGTTTTTTGGTACCAGGGATTGAACCCAGGGGCACTTAACCACTGAGCCACATCCCCAGCCTTTTTTTATATTTAGTTTTGACACAGGGTCTCATTAAATTGATAAGGGCCTCACTAAGTTGCTAAGGCTGGCTTTGAACTCGAAATCCTCCTGCCTCAGCCTCCTGAAAGGCTGGAATTACAGGTGAGTACCACCATGCCCAGCTTAGATGCATTTTTGACTTAGAGTAATTTCAGTTTACAATAGGTTTATCCACACATAACCCCATTGTAAGTGGAGGAACATCTGTATTTGAATGCCTGTTAAATGAAGAAAGGTATAAATATGCTCTCTGACTCACCCAAGACAACTTCAGTGTGGAAATTTAATTTCCTAAAAATTGGTAATTCAAATACAGCTTAAATAAAACATAGCTAGTCACCAAACACCTGCAAGTAGATCACACACTCCACTGAGATGGGCTTGATAATTCTGTGGCTTGCTTCACTGTGCCTAAAAACTTCTTAGTGATTAATAAATAAAACATGGTTTTTGCCAACCAGCTCGGGACAGAGTTAACTGCCTGAAGTGTTTTTTCTCTTTGTTTGTTTTTGTTTAGTTTTGTGAGATGGCGTCTCCCTCAATTCCTCAAGCCAGTCTCCAACTCCTGGGTTCAGGGGATCCTTCTGCCTCAGCCTGCCAAGTGCAGAACTAGAGGCCTAATGTTTAACAGGACTCAGCTGAGGGGTTCTGTTTCCTGTATTACAGGAATTAGGGACGAGTCTTTTCCTTAAAACATAGCAAGGGGCTGGGGGTATAGCTCAGTCGGTAGAGTGCCTGCCTCACAAGCACAAGGCCCTGGGTTCAATCCCCAACACCAAAAACAAACAAACAAACATAGCAAGGAGGCTGGGGGTGCAGTAGTTCAGAGACACAGTGCTTGTCTAGAATTCTCTAGGCCCTGGGTTTGATCTCTACAACTGCCAAAAAAAGAAAATTAAAACCACACACATCCTATCAAGGATCAGTCTATGACTCCTGTTGCCAAGAGCCCCAGGATGGCTAGGGTAATCTGGGATCTAGATTCTAGACAGCCCTGCCTTCAATGGCTCACAGTCTAGTAGAGTAGTAATGGAAAAGAACAAACAGTGCATTAGTCCCAGTCTGGGCCCGGCTCCTACCCAAGCTCATGGATTTTTGCTGTTCTCTTTTTCACCTCGGGCTAGTCAATGAGAAGTTAATGAACTAGGAAGCCAGTCAAGCCCTAAACCAACTGTCCCCACCACCCAGAGACCTGTAAGCCGCAGACTTCTCATAGTGAATGATGGGGGAAATTCAGTCTTACTCCTAATAAACAGCAACAAATTAAAATATATCCCACTCCATCAGGACAAGCAGCTGGGCCATTACCATGTAGGCTAATGTATTTTATTTGCTTGGCACCTTCAGAAGCTGTTCTTCTCTGCCAGAGATGACACCAGTATGTGTATCTTTTTTTTTCTTAGACTGAAGAACAATGAGGTCTTCTATAAAGTTTTGGATGGCTAGTCTCAAGAGACAACTGTCATTTTTCATAACACTGAATGAACTCTGGGCACAAATAATGCATTTTCTTTTAAGGACAAATGGACATAGAGATGTAGATTTTTAAAAAAATATATAATTCCAATCCTTATTTTATAGAAGAAACTATAAGTCCAGAGCTGGGTATCCAACCAAGTCGAGTCAATAATTTCCTTCTGTGGGAATCTAGAATCAAGGCTAAGAAATTCCAATTTCAGTGTGACTGGTTTATATTCGAGATTTACAAACTCAGGATCTGAGAGTAGTGATTTCTTCCTTTTTCTTTCTTTCTTTTTTTTTTAATTACTAGAGATTAAGGTGCTCTACCACTGAGCTACACTTCCCAGACCTTTTCATTTTTTGTTTTGAGACAGGGCTGCAAAATTGCCCTGGCTAACGTGGACTTGTGATCCTCCTGCCTCAACCTGCCAAGTGACTGGGATCACAGGTGTGCAGCACTCAGCCTGGAAGTGGTGATTTCTGTCACATGGTTTGGGATCAAAGAAAACCAAAATGCAGCCTGGCACTGTGTTGCACCCTGTAATCTTAGCTACTAAGGAGGCTGAGGCAGGAGGATTGCTAGTTTGAGGCAACTTAACACGACCCTGTCTCAAAACAGAAAGGGTGGCAATGTAAGCTCAGTGCTCCTGGGTTCAGTCCCCAGTACTGGGGGGTGGTGCTAAAGTACAGTTAGGAAAAAGAAGTACTAGGTGCTGGGAATTTAGTTCAGTGATAGAGCACATATTTGGTATCCGGGAGACCTTGAGTTCAATCCTCAGCACCGAAACATAAAAAAGGAGGAGAGAAGGACAAATGAGTATCATTATTATGTTTATTTATTTAGTTTTGGTACCAGGGATTGAACCCAGAGGTGCTTAACCACTGAGCCACATCCCCAGCCCTTTTTATATTTTATTTTGAGACAGGGCCTCCCTAAGTTGCTTAGGGCGTCACTAAATTGCTTAGGGTGTCACTAAATTGCTGAGGCTGGCTTTGAACTCAAGAGCCTCCTACCTCAGCCTCCAGAGCAGCTGGGATTGCAGGTGTGCGCCACTGTGGCCAGTTCCACCTTTATTTTTAATATAATGTACTTAATATATACAACTTATATAACTTAATTTTAATAGTGGCTGTGCTTAATAACTGGCTGGCAAAAATTTTCCTGTAAATTTGCCAACTGCTTTTGTAAACTGGCATGGGACTGCTCCAGCCCTCTACTGATTGCGATGAATGTTTGCTGGTCAAACTCAGATACAGGGTTAATATTGTAGTTAATGTGCAGCGATCTTACCTAACCCTGCGTTGCTTGTCCTTGATGCGCAAGTTCTGGTTATGTTGTTTTCAACTCAGAACACGTTCATTCCCCATGGCTGCTGTTCCAAATCTTTAATCTGCTTTAAGAGGAAGTGATAGCCAGCCCCTCCCAGGTGCCCACCCTGATCAACCTGAGCTTCTGCCCTTGGCCATCAACTCCAGGACATCACACCTTTCAGAGCAGTCAGCACTTCCCAAAATGAACTCATTATTTTCTGCCTGAACTTGCTCTTCCCCCACCTTCTCCACCTATTTTACGCCCTAACCACAAAGAACTATTTGTTCTCTATCTCATTTAATACCATCCCAATCACTCTGTTTACCAAGTTTGAACTCCTAGTGCTGTGGTCCTAAGTCACAGCTACTCTGAAAAACAACCTGCAGCTGTGGGTAGCAGGGGCATTAATTCAGGCTTAATTGATCTGAGGTGTGGCCTAGGGCCTTAGGGCAAGAGGAAGTTTAAAAAAAATTTCCAGGTGAGTCTAAGGTACAGCCAAGGTACAAACAGTGTTTGGGTGTCATTTTTACCTGCTTCCTCTTAGCATTTATCATTTTTAGTTGAATGCCAAAACTTGTCAATTCTGCCTCCAAAATGTCTTTCCAACTCACTGCCAGTCTCCCTTGCTACTGTCTTTTCCCCATCACCCTCTCTCCTGGACTGCTATACTGGCTTCTTGACTGGTCTCCCCAGTCTTTCCTCCTCTATTACATCTGTTTTTAACTGCCAAAGTGATATTTCCAAAATACAGGTCTGGTCATGTCCTACACCCACTGCAAAGCCATTACAGTGGCAAACATTTGCTCCGTAACATTTGGATACAAAAAAAAATCACATTCCACTATCTTTCTAAATAAAATCAAATTTACTTTGAGCATCCATTTTCTAGGAAAGTGGCTTATTGACAGTTTTTCTTCCTAGAATTGTACAGGAATCCTAGGAAGCTAAAATGTCTAGAAAGTTCTGGGCACACCTCTCTGGGTCTATCTCAGTCACCTCTGAGAGGCTCTTTGTCTCTCTGATTCAAGCAAGACACAAATCTTTCACATTTTCTTGCCACAGTATCAGAGGTCAAGCTTCTCTGGGCCCAGGACAAAACTACCCTCAATCTGGGGCACTGTGTGTCAACTGGTCTCCAGGAATCCACCATCATGGACCAGTTACCCCAAATACGCAGTCCTTTCCCTGTCTTGGGAAACTGACTGCCTCTTCAACCCTGGAAGGCTCCCTTCTCCCAGAGAAGCCAGCTTTGGAGTGTCCTATTTGCTGAAGGGCACCTGGCCTGGCAGCCTGAAGCGGTCCCCTGGGTCAAGAGGAGAGTCCTGGCCATGGCCTGTTCTGAAGAGGTCATATCCGTGGACTGGGCTTCACTTGCCTAGGTGGAAAGAATGGTGCACCCTTCCAGCACAGGTGACTATGACTTCTCCTTTTCTAGGCTCTTGTTGTGGCCCCACCCACTGTCTTATCAACACATTCCTCCTTCACTTGACTTGTCCAGTTACAGAATAATAGAAGAAAGGTGTGGTGCGGTCAATGATTAAACAACCCCATTGTTAATTGGTCGCCTACTTGCAAACGACAACATTAGCCCAAAAAAGAGCTCACAGGAGCTGGGGTCTGGAAGGGACTCCTCTAGTCTGTCAGCCTGTCACTCAGCATCCCTCTTGGCCACTCTGGCCACCCTCCCTAGGTTGTAGGGGACATAGTGAGCATTGATGAACAATGTAGTCCCCCAACCTTGGCCTCCGTTACTTTGCTTATGCTGGCCTCTCTGCCCCCAGTGCCTCCCTCTCCTCTTCTATGCCAGGTGTGCTCCTATTTTGCATTTAATACCCACTTAAATGTCACCCTCTTCAAAAACCTTCCATAATCATCTCCCCAGGTACTAGATTCATCCTTCCATTTTCATAACATTCATTTTATACTTGTGGCTTCATCTCTCCCGACACTACCCACAACATGTCCATCTCACACTGGTGAGTTTGTCATGGTAGAAATTGTGGTTTTTAGGTCTTTGAATCTTCAGCACCGTTTATAAGTCAGGCATATGTCAGGCAGATTCCTAGAGTTTTAGAACTCCAAGGGACCTTGGTATCATCTAATCCAGGCATATTCTAACTTCCTCAGTTCTGCCACCCCTTTCTTCAAACACCTTACATGGCAATATTTAAATCAACAGGAGCAGAAACTCTACTTAAAGGAGAGGAGGTGTGGCTTGGAGAGAGGGCCATCCACACTGATCAAGGTCAAAACCCACAATGTCTTCATTGTACAAATAACAAAACCAAGGCCACAACCTTCGAAAGTTGTTGCTTTAACCTCTCCAATCTTATCAAATCATCACAGGTTCATAAGAAGAATCAATGGCCCATTTTTAAAGCCTTCGTGGGTTAACAATTTCCTTTGCCACATTATTGTACATCCTATTAACCAATATTTCAAGGAAGGTGTTTACAGGCAAGTTATTACTGTGTCAGGGTTGCAGAAACATGTACAGCAATTATCTGTTTTTTTTTATTGCTTTAAAATTTTTCCCCTATAATATTGTGTGGGTGTTCGTGAAATTAAACAGCTTGAGTCAGTGCCACATAGCTTTGCTGGTGTGCCTCAGTGAGTAGTTCCGACCTGCAAAAAGAGTCTGCCAAGCTGAAGATCCCCAGGAAGGATCTGAAGTCCCTTATTACAAGGTCCAGTTTGGTTTTTCTTATTCTTTTCTTTTTCTGTGCTGGGGGTCAAACCCAGGACCTTGAGCATGCTAGGCACTTGCTCTACCATCAAGTTATATCCCCAGCCCTCCCATTTAGTTTTACTTTCTGTTGTTACTGGTGTTTTGAAACAATGCCAAGAAGCTGTCCAAAGTACTCCCTTTTTTTTTAAAGTGACAGTGAGGGGTGGGCATGTAACTCACTGATAGACAGTCTGCCTAGCATGCATGAAGTCCTAGACTTGATCTTCAACATGGCAAAACAGGAAAATGTCTTAGTGTGTTGAGATGAAACTTGCTTTAAGGGTGGAAGCATTTGTTCATACAGATCTTGAGAACTTTTAAGTTACAAGGGAAGCCACTGGAAATTCTCAGGATCAGATCACAGTTGCTGGAGGAGTCAATGTGCCTTATGAGGTCCAGGGAGGGGAGCCTGTGAGTTCTATTACACTCAAACTCTTTGAATCTGGTACTTCCTCTCCCTTGCTGCCCTCCGTGCCTGGGTTTACCATCTCTTGCATGGACTTTTGCTGTTTTCTCCTAAAACAGAAAGGCAGGAGGCAGGTCCCAGGAAGGGGAGTTTGGGAGAGTCTCATGTTGGTTGAAGCAGCTGCCCTTCTGCTCCCTCTTGGTGGGTCTGATCTAGCTCCCTTTCAGACAAGATCTAACTCGCTTGTCAAAGGGACAAGAAAAGTTATTAACCCTGTAGTCTCAACTCCTGGGGAAGCTAAGGCAGGAGGAGCATTTGACACTAAAAGTTCAAGGCCAGCCTAGGAGACGGAGCGGGACCCAATCTCAAAAAAATAGAAATGTAAACAAACAAACAAACGTCACTGAAGCTCTTCTGGATCCTCTCTCTGGGTATTCCTCAGTGACTTTAGTTTGTACCACTTTCTCCTGTTACCCAGACTCCATGGTGGAAAACATGATCTTGATCTGTAGTTGAAGTTTTACATTTGCATTCAAGAGACCAAATCTGACAGCAACTAGAATCTTCTTGTCTCAATTCCAAATTCCCCTACAAGAGATTCTGACTGGTCCGTCTGAATCAGACCCCCACCCCTACCAAGCACCATTGCCATGCAGAAGGGCAGAGCCGTGCTGGGAAAGATGAGCTGGACAGATGACCCAAGGATGAACCCACACCTCTGCCCTGTAAGATGGCCCAGTGTCATTCTTCCCCAAGTAGAGCTCTTGCGTCAGCTGCAATCACCTCCTCTGTCTAGGATGAGACAGAGTGAGATGGGAATATAAGTTATCCTGCTTCCTCTCCCTTCCTCTCAGGTTGTGAGTTGTTGATCTCTAATAAACTCCATGTCTGTGTCTGCTTCCAGCAAAGCCAAGCTTTGGCAATGGCACAGATCCTTCTGCCTACCTAGGTGCCCATCATCTGTCCCAATCCACCCCACCTCAGACAGACATGACCTCTTTTTTTTTGGTACCTGAGATTGAACCCAGGGGTGCTCAATCATTGAGCCACATCCTGAACCCTTTTGTATATTTTATTTAGAACAGAATCTCACTAAGTTGCTTAGCGCCTCACTAAGTTGCTGAGACTGGCTTTGAATTTGCTAGTCTCCTGCCTCAAACCCCCACCCCTCACCCGAGCCACTGGGATTACAGGTGTGCGACATCATGCCCGGTAAACACCACCTCTTCTAAGAAGCCCTTCTTACTTGCTCCAGTCAGATGAACTTTTGAAAAACAGTATTCTATTGAATATATTCTTCTGCAAGTTGCCTTTTACACTCAACATTATGAGATTCATCCATATTAATTCCTGTAAGTCAGGCATTATGACACTATTGACATTGACACTATTGACATTTTAGACTAGATAACTTTGTTGTAAGGGGCTGTCCAGTGCACGGAAGGATCTTGAGCAGCTGAAACAACTGAAAATACCTCCAGATATTGCCAAATGTCCCAGGATGTGGGGGCAAAATCACCAGTGTGAGAACCAGTGCTCAACTGGAATCCATTTATCTTTACTAACCATCATTTAATCTACAACTAAACCACTATTTATTTATCCATTCTTCTACTGTTGGACATTTGGGTTGTTTATACTTTTTGGCTATTACAAATCATAGTGTCATTATCAGTCCTGGGGATGGGTTTCTCTAGATCAGAACATACATTGGGGTAAAATTGCTGAATCATTTAGTATGAGATGTTTAGCTTCATAGGATGATGCATGCATTTACTTATTTAAAACAGATTTATACCAAACATCATGAGATCTGAATGCTTTTAATCATTTATACATTTGTCTGAATTCTCTCATCTCTGTGTACTACAAAGACCAAAGCAGAAGAATCCAGTAGACAAAACTGACAAAGAAAATGGATTAGGAGCCCCGAATTGTGGTGCAGTATGCCTGTAATCCCAGCAACTCAGGAGGCTGAGGCAGGAGGATCATGAGTTCAAATTCAGCCTCAGCAATTTATGGAGTCCCTAAGCAACTTAGACCCTGTCTCTAAATAAAAAAAATAAAAAGGCTGGAGATGTGGTTCAATGGTTAAGCGCCCCTGGGTTCAAAAAGAAGCCAGGCATGGTGGTGTGTGACTAATCCCAGTGATTTGGGAGGCTAAAATAGGAAGCTTGCAAATTCAAGGTCAGCCTCAGCAATTTAGTGAGGCCTTAAGCAACTTAGCCAGACCCTGTCTCATCATAAAAGATATAAAGGGCTAGGGACTTAGCTCAGTGGTAAAGCATCCCTGGGTTCAATCCCCAGTATAGAAAGAAACAAAGAAAGAGAAAGAAAAGGTCCTAAAAAAACCAACAGGAAGGAATCAGAGATGTCTGAATTTTTTAGCCTAATTCTAGCCATCCACAACCTGACTGCATCCTGCCTTTGGGTTCTGTCCACCTCCTCAGTCTAACTCTCCCTACCCCTTGTGCTCCACTTGGCCCAAGATTACTCCTTGTGTCTCTGCTGAGGCTGTCCCCCTGCCTAGAATATCCTTCCCTGCTTCCTTTGCCAGTTAAAAGTCTCCTCTCTTTTGATGATGACCCAGCTCACATGCTGCCTCCTCCGGGAGCCTTGAGCCCACACAGGTTGAGTTGATACCTCTACTCAAATCATCCTATGGGACAGTCATTGTCTCTCTTGCTACTGGAATCTTCTTGTGAGCAGGAGCCAGAGGACACATCATCTTGTCATACACCAGAAAATTCCCTATCGTGTGCTTGCTCACAAATGGAACAGCACAGAGGAACTATGTCACATTCCCTCCCTGCCCTAACAGGGTATAAGACCAGGCTCCCTGGTGCCCTGTAAAAAGCAGGGGTCTCAGAGCAAGGCCAACATGGCAGAGATCCGGACTCCAGCCCTCAGCAGCTCTCCCATTCAGCTACTCAGTTCCATTTTCTCATTTGGCAACTGAGATCTTAATACCTACCTCCCAAAGTTGATGGGAGGATTAGATGAGCCCATCTCAGGGCCCCACAAAAAGTAGGTTCTCAATAGATATTCTTTCTCTTGCCCCATTGTAGCCAGTACAGCAACTCACACATCTGGGTGCTCAGTAACTTTGTGTGAATCAGTGAATGCAGTCAACCTTTACTTATCTGGGAGAACCTCTTAGGGCCGAGGCTGCCCTTGCTGGTCACTTTTGACTTGGTTCTTTAACTTAGGTTTTGAAGTCTCACTGGATCTGGACTAAATGGTGTCCTCTCACCATAGCTAGATACCTGTGGGCAGTCAAAGGCAATCAGGAGAATACTTGACCCATCCAAAGAAGGTATCTTAGGTCAAGGGTCAAAGGTCAGAGCCTTCTGATTTTTCAAGAAAACCCCCAAATTCACAGGCAATGGATTGCTTTTTTAAACATCACATAGGGAAAAGTTGGAAGTGTCTAAGTTTGGTTCTGGCTGCCAGGCAGATAATTTGCAGCCTCTGCATACAGCCAGACACCATGGGTCTACTTTCCTGTAACCACAGAGGTAACGGCCCTAGGCCTTAAGTGTACAGCTTTTGTGCCAGGTGTGGTGATGCATGCCTGTAATTCCAGCTACTCAGGAGGCTGAGGCAAGAGGATCACAAGTTTGGGGCCAGCATGGGTAAGTTAATGAGACCCTGATTTAAAAAAAAAATAAAAAGAGTTGGAGATGTAGATCAGTAGTAGAGCACCCCTGGGATCAATCCCCAGTACTGAAAAAAACAAAACAAAACAAAAAACAGCCTTGCACAGGACTGGGGGACTACCCTCACCCCCAGAATTTCTTCAGGCTAAAGATTAAGAGAAGGGGAGATTTATAGATGCAGCCTGCATGATGCCTGCTATCTCCTTGACTCCTATGGTAGCCCTGTGAGGTAGGTGTCATCATCATCCCCATGTGACAGAGGAGGAAACAGCTCAGGAATATTTTCATCACTTGCCAAAGCTTCACTTTGCTTCTAGGTTACAAAACTAGGATTCAAACCAGGATTATGGGACAAGTTGGTAAATTCTGACTAGACTATATTTGAGTAGACTCTAAATTCATAAAGAGAAGGGGAAAATGGAGCCTTATTCCTGTCTGCCCTTTCAGACTCAAGCCTGGGCTCCTGCAGTCAGTGCTCAGGAAACATTATTGGCTGATGATCCATTGGTTGACTGAGTAAAGACACATGTATGTCCATATTTTCTCAACCCCGAAACAAAAATTTAAAACTCAGTTTATCTCTGCCAGATAGATACACTCCTCCACCACATAAGAAAAATCCACACACCTGTAAATAAATTCGATCATCTGAATTAAGTCATTGGAGTGGTTTCACAGAAATATAGGAACAAATATTTAAAATAGAGTTGTGATTACTTAATCAGCTTTTCAGAAGCTGTTCCCATTCTCCCTTCCCACCAGTACTTCAAAAGAAAAATTTTCACAATTAAAAAGAAAAGTCAGTGGGCTGGGGACATAGCTCAGTTGGTAGAGTGCCTGCCTCACAAGCCAAGCACAAGGCCCTGGGTTCAATCCCCAGCACCGCAAAAAAAAAAAAAAAAGAAGAAAAGTCAGGGTTGCAGCTGTAGCACTGGGTTCAATCCTCAGCACCACATAAAAATAAATAAATAAATAAAATAAAAGTGTTGTGTCCATCTACAACTAAAAAAATTCAGAAGCAAATCCTGAATGGGATTCCGTATGCTGGAAACCTTGCGCGAGTGAGTGACTGGCCACAATGACAATGAGACCTCAGTCATTTCCAGTGATTAATATCTCCATGTCAGCATTTCGCAATACGGAGCTCAAGTTACAGACTTAATCCAGTCAAAAGATGTGAAAAGTGTTTATGGTGAAAATACCTGTTGAAAGGCTCTCCACCTATAGAAACACAAGATAGCTCCCAGGGGGCATATCATCATTTTCTTAAAGTTTTGGCAAGAAACTCATAGGAGTCCTGATAAGGCTGGCAGCATGGGACAACACTTCCTCCTCTTGGTGGCACCCAGCCAGCCTCTGAAAGCCCCATGCCAGCTTCCCAGAGCTGCAAATGGCTTGGAGTGATTTTTTTTTCTTTGACTTTATTATTCTAATTCAAAACCTATAGAAGTAATAAAAGAGGAAACAAGGGATGAAATATGAAGCAATAGCAATGAGCCATGACCAATTTAAGGTGAAGTTCAAAATGCATAGACAAGCAATAGACTTAATCCGAATTCAGGCTATTGGTACTAAGGTGGTCAAGCTCCAAAGAAGGCAGTTCCATTAGTAAAATACAAGGAAAAGAAACCAAAATATTCCTTTAACTCTAGGTGGGGCCAGACAGGCAGAGATTCTTCTTCCTCCTTCTTGGGAGACTTGAAATGGAAGTTATGGATGATATAAAACAATTCTCTATGTAATTCATGGGGCTAAATATCATTTGTAGCATTACAAGTAACTAGAATGCTACTGTCAGACTGATTATAATTTATTCATGCATTCATTTATGAAATATGTTTTGACATGCACTCTCTGCCCTTAAATTGCGCACAGTCCAGGGAGGGGCTGAGTCATGAAATAAATAGTTAAAAGACAAAGAGATAAATTACAGAACAAAAAGGCGGAGAGCACAGAGGAAGGGCAGTCTAACTTCTCCCTGAGGATAAAGAGCTGTGTGAGGACCTGAGGATCTGGGGCTACAGCAGGTAAGCTGGGCCACCAAAGTCAAACATTTGAACCAAGTTCAGGATCTATACACAAAATCAAAGTCCAGGGCCAGAAGGAAAGTCCTAGGATGGACAACACAAAGGAGCCAGAAGAAAATTCCATTACTGGAGCACAGAGCCCCAAATCTGGGGAGACAGGGAGGCCAGATTGGTCACAAAAAGGGAGCATCAACATCAATTGCATGTTCACCTCCTGTTGTTCTCGTATAGCTCTCTCTCCTCTGGAACCTCCTAATGATCCAGCAACTAAAGGGTCAAGCTGGTGCATGAGAAGCCCCAAGACTAGATTTGATCATCTTCTCTTTTTAAAAATGGTACTGGGCAGCCCTTTATCACTGAGCTACATCCCCAGCCCCTTTTTAAATTTTGTTCTGAAACAGTCTCACTAAGTTGCTGAGGCTAGCCTCGAACTTGTCATCCTCCTGTCTCAGCCTCACAAGTTGTTGGGATCATAGAGGTGTGCCACCACGCTTGGCAGGATGAGGCTTCTTGTAGGCCTGTTTCTGAGTGGATTGTGTGTGAGTGGATCAGTCACATTGGAGGACTACGGATGCAATGATGGGAGTAACTTGGTCTTCAGGGGCAAATGGGCAAAGTTTTCTCAGAGACATTGATAAATAGGCAGAAGTTCAGTTGGTGGAAATAGGGAGTATGGGAACTGAGTGTTCAAATTGAGGAAATGTGTGAGGGCCATGGATCCATGGATACCCGTTAGTCTGGGCAAGGGGGCTGAAGCCTTTTGGGAGAGCCTTAGGTACAGGCTGCAGGGTGTGACTTGATCCTATGGACAGCAAGGAGACCTGGATGTGAGGGCGATCTGGCTGCGACATCTGTCACCCCATTGATCGCCAGGGTTGATTCGGCTGATCTGGCTGGCTAGGCGGGTGTCCCCTTCCTCCCTCACCGCTCCATGTGCGTCCCTCCCGAAGCTGCGCGCTCAGTCGAAGAGGATGACCTTCCCCGATAGAGGAGGACCGTTCTTCGGTCAAGGGTATACGAGTAGCTGCGCTCCCCTGCTAGAACCTCCAAACAAGCTCTCAAGGAGACCTTCTCTTTAGCTCTCACTGCCTTGCTACAGATGTTCTATTTTCAGAGAAGTTTTGTTTCAGAAAGTACCAGGGCTTGCAGACATCAGGAGTAGCCTGGGACATACTCAAGGGGTCTCAGGAAGGTAAGTATGGTAAACTGCCCCAAATCCCAGGACACAGCCATTTCTCTGAGCTTTAACCTGGGACCTCTCAGGTTCTTTTTTTTTTTTTTTTTTTTTTTTTTTTTAACTCTTTGTTCTTTTTTTAATCTTTGTTCTTTTCTTTTCTTTCTTTCTTTCTTTCTTTTTTTTTTTTTTGGTACTGGGTTAAACCCAGGGGTCTTTACCACTGAGCTACATTCCCATCTCTTTTATTTTTTATTTTGAGACAGTGCCTTGCTAAGTTACTTAGGGCCTTGCTAAATTGCTGAAGCTCACCTTGAACTTGCCAGACTCCCAAGTTGCTGGGATTACAGGCATGTGCCACTGTTCCCAGCACTTCTCAGGTTCTCAAAAGGACAGAGAGTCTGTAATTGACCAAAAGGTAGTTTTCACAGGTCTCTTGTGGCAAACCATCCATCCTCATACTAAAAGAACACTCTTGCCAGGCACAGGTGGTATATGCTACTGGGGAGGCTGAGGCAGGAAGATGGCCTCAGAAACTTAGACTTCATCTCAAATAAAATAATAATAGTAATAAAGGGCTGGGGATATAGCTTAGCGTGCCCTTCGTTCATCCCCAAACAAAAACAAAACTCCCCTTGGGGAGTGGTACACACCAGTGGTGCAGCACCTCCCTAGCGTACACCGAAGGCCTGGGCTCCATCCCCAGCAGGGCAAAACAAATAAAAGAACACTCTCTTACCAGGGACACAGTTCATTTGTCCCTGTCTGTTCTGTGGGGAAATATCTGGATTATCAAAATACTAAACCATCAACTGAAAATTCCACACACACACCTTTCTTTCTTCCCATCCACCTTTATGCACAGTTCTGCTTTGCAGACTTCAGTTACCCTGGATCAACAGTGGTCAGAAGCTATTAAATGGAAAATTCAATTAATAAGCAAACCATAAATTTTGAATAACTGTTATAGTTCATTATTTTAATTGTTCTAAATTATTATTAGTTATTAATATCTTACTGTGCTTAATTTATGAATTAAACTTTATCTTAGGTACGTGTGTATAGGAAAAATAGTATGCAGTATATAGGGTTTCAAGCATCCTCTGGGGGTCTCGAATGTATTCCCCACCCTCGCCACACAAGGGGGTCCACTAGGTAATGGGACTGTTACCACATTTTGTGGCTCAAAGCTTCAGGGATTCCAAAGGATTATTCCACCCAGCCTTGCAACAGTCGTGGGTGGGAAGTGAGGAAACTGAGGCTCAGAGAAGGGAAGGCCCAGCATCAGTGAAGCTGATTCCAATCCAGGGCACCCTGACTGCGCACTTCCCGCGGGCCTGCCTGGTCTCTGCTCCCAGGGGCTGACCGAGGCCAGGCGAATTCAACAGGGGCCCGTTTGCAGGAGGCTGAAGCTCTAGCTGAGTGTTGGCTCGTGGGATTGGGTGAGATCGATCACTTTACAACTTAAATCATTCCGACTGGGCCTTCAGACAATACCTCATGAAGGCGAGAAGTGTGTGGGGAGGAAGGACTCATAAAAATGCCCTGCCTTTATGGGGCTCCTATTTCCCCAGGCGTTTTACAGTTTCCACGGAACTGAGTCACCAGCTCGGCTGCGGGAGATGGCGCACTTCTTACTCTCGACCCCTCCTGAGGATGAGGGAGCTCAGGCAGGCTGCTTGAGCCGCGCTGGCCCACGTCTCAGCGGCTTCCCGCTTTGGGGTTACAGTGCTCCGTGGGGCGTGGAACCGAGGGGCTTTGGCGGCAGAGAGAGCATCGCGCGCGCCTCCGGGACAGCCTGCCGGAAGCCCCTGGACGCTTGCTGCTGAGCCCCTGGAGAACGAGCTGCTCTCAGCAAATGGGAGGAGCCTCCCCTCCCGTCCTTCTCCCCCTTCTCCCCCGTCCCTCCCATCCCTCCTTTCATTCCCCACAGCCACACCGTCGGAGGCTAACTCCGGGTGGAGGTAATTAGGGTGAATCTCAGTTTAGCAGTGGGGAAAATTTTAAGCTTGCATATGATCCATGCCCCACCCCCATAGTTTGAGAGAGCAAACCAAGAAGTTAAACGCTCCCCAGGGCTGCCACATTGCGCAACTTATTCCTACTTGAGGCTCTCTGCCAGGCCCTGACCCTGTGCCCCAGCCTCATGCTCCTCTGAGAAACTTCCTTCTTTGTACTTCTGCCTTGCAGATCTGACTTGCAAATCTTTCTACTCTGCCTTGTAAATCTGCTCCCACTCTTCAGGAAACCCCACCTTTGAAGCTTAGGGTTTGACGTCATCCAAAACCATACCTTACACAGCAGTACAATTCTTTCAGTCTCAGTTATTTAATCTAGAATGCTATCCAGACAATTAGCAGGAACTCACAGTGGATAGTGGTGCTGGGTCCCCTACCACCCTGTTGGGTATGCCTCTTTATTTTTCTAATTAACCAGTGGATAACTTTGTTCACAGTGCTGGAGTTTGAATCCAGGGCCTCTCAAGCGCTCCACCACTGAGCTACAGACCCACACCTCGTGGGTAACTTTTAAAGCTGATACATATCTCTAATGAGCAGAACTTTCACTCTAAAATTAAAGTCTGCAAGTATCTTCTATTTAGCCAGAGCTGTGTTTTTAAAAACGTTTGAAAGCCGGGCGTGGTGGCGCACGCCTGTAATCCAAGCGACTTGGGAGGCTGAGTCAGGAGGATCGCGAGTTCAAAGCCAGCCTCAGCAACTTAGTGAGGGCCTAAGCAACTCAGTGAGACCCTGTCTCTAAATAAAATACAAAATGGGGCTGGGGATGTGGCTCAGTGGCCGAGTGTCCCTGAGTTCAGTCCCTGGTTCCAAAAAAAAAAAGTTTGAGAATTTGAACTCCTTTACATAGAGCATGCATTCTTATTCTCAATTAGCCACAGTCTGCACTACTCCCTGTTGCCCTATACCCAGGAGGATTCACTCTTTATATAACCTGTGTTGCCCCTGTAGTTATCTGTATTTGCAACCACTCTTTCAAATTCGCAAGGAAGAAGAGAAACATTTCATAATTGCCCCTTAATTTGCAAAGCTGCTTCTTTCTCAGTGGAGCTAGTATTGTACATGATTAGTGGCATTGTGCTTAATCCTTTCCCTAAGTCTCCTTCTGCCTTTAAAACAATCTTCCTCAGCCCTGTTTGGATTTTTGAATTTCATTACCAAGCTGCTTGTCTTTTAATGATTGCTCTTTTTTTTTTTTTCCCCCAAGTACTGGAGATTGAACCCAGGGATGCTCTACCTCTGAGCAACATCTCCCACTTTTTTGTTTTATGTTTTATTTTGAGGCAGGATCTCACCAAGTTGCCAAGGTTGGCCTTGAACTTGCAATCCTCCTGCGTCAGCCTCCTGAGTTTCCGGGATTAAAGGCATGCTCCAGCATGCCTGGCATGATTGCTCTTCTAACTGTAAAGGGTCTTCCAACTGTAAAGGGTCAAAGCTTTGAAACCAACTCTGACACTGGGGAAGGGTAATCACATCACATCTCTATCACCAGGCTGCCAGGGGAGGGAGATGCTGACTGAGCCCTTGGACTGACCTTCAGATTGTGCTTTCTTTACAGTGTGAGGAAAAGGGAGTTGCTCTGAAACAATTCACTGGGACTTGGGAGGATGAAGGGGCAGCCAGCAACATCAGTGGCAGTGGAGGATTCAGGTCAGGTTAACTGGAGGTCCCAAAAGTTGCAACGTGGGCCACCCTCCACATCCCACACACTCCTCACTTCCACAGCCCGGCAGACATGATTAACAATTGCAGTGCTCTTTCCCATGGAGCTGGGCTACTCTCTCACAAGCAGTAAGTGCATCAGGACATCCTTCTGTGCAGCCACTGCAGCTAGATCGAAGCTGATAATGGGGTGAAGCTTATTTCCTATCTCTGGTTCTGACTCTGCTGTGGCTCACTGGACTATCTGGGGTGTGGGCAGGGCTGTTTACCTCTTTAGACCTGTTTCTTCAATGAGGTAGTTGGGCAGGTAATTAATTGGTTTCCAGCTTCAAGACGAGCTCAGTGCGTGGAGCCAATGGATAGCATGAGGAAGAGGCTGGAGGAGTCCAGAGAAGGGAAGGAGCCTTGTGAATCAGTGGCCCTGGGAGAGTCCCAAGTTAGTAGAGTTCATGACAAAGCTGATCTACCCCTTTAGATAAGCAGGAGGGTGTTCCAAGCAAGTGGGATCAGCAAGGGCGTAGAGGTAAGAATGCACTGCACAGGGAGAAGGCTGGGCAATTCACAGGTGTCACGTAGATTCCTAATTCAAATTCACACATCATACACTTCCTGCATCCTGCCATGTGCTGCGATCCTCCTGTGGATAAGACACATACTGAGACACTACACTGCAAACTGGCTCTTTGACCACACCAAGGCATAAATAGGACTGGAAACGGCCCGTGTGCCCCTTCTGAAGGGCTAAAGAGATGCAATTTAGCACACACTATGGCCAAGTCTCCTGACTAGCTTCCAGCCTTTGCAGAGAAGATAAGTGAAGTACTTCATGGAGAAAGCACTTTAGAACTATAAAATCCTCCTCAGAAGTTGTCTACAGATCTTAATTGTAGCAATAATAACAATGGGATGCGTGCTGATGGTGGAATTTCAGGCAAGGGCTCTCAAACAGCAACAGGCTCTAGAAGCTTCTGGAAACCAACTTGACCCTGACCTGCACTTCCTGACCTGCCACCTTCAACATTTCGACCCAGTTTAGGCTTCCCTTTTAAAAGCTCATCGAAATATTTCCTTACTATAATTACAGGCGAGGCTCAGGATCTCTCTGTCGTAAGAAGAGCTGGTAGAAAAGGGACAATTAACCAAGGCACATAATTGAAGGGTGTATAAATATATCCGGTGGTAGATGAGGCCCTTTCCTATTGGACACTATTCCCAGTATCCAAGGGCAGAGATAGGAATAGGCTTCATTTAGACAGGAGGATGCTGAGGCCTTTGTTATGAAGGAGTCGTGAGGTGCCTGCGAGGGCGGGCGTGGAGGCCTCTGGGTGGCTTCTGTGTGGAGGCGTCAAGCCCTCCCTCCCTGCCCTAGAGGCTTTCCATGCTGCCCGTGGTGGCCCCGTTTGAAAAGGCTGTTAATCATGAGATTGGAAGGAACATTTGGAGTAGAGACAGTGTGACTCCTGTCACTGAGCAGAACAAGGAAGAGTTCAAAAATAGTAGTATCTGCTAGTGGAAAGCCAATAAACATATAATTTCCAGGTAATTACTATCATATAATTAGCTCTCTGCTTTTATATGCCCCAGTGGAGACTGGGTTGGGGAGCCACTATCATACAACTTAATACCAACAGTGCATTCCACAGCAAAATGAAAATAAAATTTTTTTTTCCCAATAACATTTGAGGACCAGAAGGCACTGGGGTGGCTGGACCTAGGCCTAATGCATACTGGCTGGTGACAGAGGATCTTGGGTGACATAACATGAACCTGGACCCAGAGGATGAGGACCTGGCATCTCTCTTGAGCCTATCATGTGACTCTTCTTTACCTTCCCCCTTCTAATGGGTAAAATGATGGTGTTGAGCTACATCATGCTTTTTCATTGCACCCAAGGGGATGAAGACAGGTTCTTGGGGAGGTGAGAAAATCTTAGCTATAATAATGGTTTATGGCCCTCCAAAGCTCAATCTTTAAAAAAAAAAAATTTCATACATGTATATAGGGTAATAATGTCTGTCTCATTCTACCATCCTTCCCATCCCCACTGCCCCATGCCTCCTCTCACTCCCCTCTGCATAATCCAAAGTTCCTTCATTCTTTCCTACCCATCCTCCACTATGGATCAGCATTCGCTTATCAGAGAAAACATTTGGCCTTTAGTTTTTTGGGCTTGGCTTATTTCACTTAGCATGATATTCTCTAGTTCCATCCATTTACCTGCAAATGCCATAATTTCATTCTTCTTTCAGGCTGAGTAATATTCCATTGTGTATATGTACCAAATTTTCTTTATTCATTCATCTGCTGAGGGGCATCTAGGTTGGTTCCCTAGTCTAGCTATTTTGAATTGAGCTGCCAAAGTTCAATCTTACCAACCAAAGATTTTATCCCATAGGACATTAGTCAGCTTTTTTTTTATCATAATGAAATGCCTGAGATGGGCTAGTTTGATAGGAAAGGAGTTTATTTAACTCAGAGTTTTGGAGGCTGCAAGTCCAAATGGCATGGTGCAGGCTCTGGTTCTATGGTTAGGGTGGATGGTGGATGGTGGGTGGTTGTTGGTGGAGCACAAGGGAGGGAGCATCACATCTTGAGCCAGGAAGTAGAGAGGGGGTGGGGCAGGCTCACTCCTTTGATAGCAACCCTCTTTGAGAGCTAAAGAGGGATCCCTGAAGAACCACGTCACATCAATGACCCAAGGGCCTTCCACTAGGCACAACTTTTTGAAGGTTCTACCACCACCACTCAATACCACTTCCCTGGAGACCAAGCCTCCAGTCATGGACCCTGGGAGAACACTCCAGCCGTATCTAAACCACAACACTTAGTATTTATTTCTCTCATTGGGTTTTCTTGGATACCAAATGAGCAGAACTAATATTAAGTTCATGGAAGATTCAAAATGCATGCAAGATCAGTGCTACAGAGCTTTAGCAAATATATGCTTGTGATTGGAGGACTTTATTTTCATCCCTTGGTCCATCAAAAAGTCTTATTATAGAAGTTGGTCTATGTGTGCTGATTGGTTATCCTTAGCAGCTTATAAATGTTTCTGTTTGATCCTCAGGGCTCAGGGACATCACCAGATGCCCTGTGCTACCTCTACAAATGCTGAAAATAAATGTCAACTATATATGAAGGGCCGGGCATGGTGGCACACACCTGTAATCCAAGCGACTTGGGAGGCTGAGTCAGGAGGATCGCGAGTTCAAAGCCAGCCTCAGCAACTCAGCAAGACCCTGTCTCTAAATAAAATACAAAATAGGGCTGGGGATGTGGCTCAGTGGCCGAGTGTCCCTGAGTTCAATCCCCGGTTCCAAAAGAAAAAAAATAATAATAACTATATATGAAGGAATATTTAGCCAAGTGTATGTGCATGAGCGAGTGATTAAGAGAAAAAAAAAAGTCCCATGATGCTCTTTGGGAAGGGGGTAATATGTTGAGAAACACTGCACTAGATGATTCTAAGAGTCCTTCCAGTCCTACAAATTCTGTAGGTTCATGATTGGGAATTGTCCTGTGGACTGATACCCACAACAGCTCAGCAATGTCACATATTGTCTTGTGGGTTTGGGAAGTTTCCTTAATCATTCTGAGCCTCAAATTTCTTATCTGCAAAGGAGGAATGCATATATGTATGAATACATTGCAGCATCTTCTTAGGGGAAGAAAAGAAGATGAGTTGGACTAGTGTCTTCATTTGTGTCCTCTGAAGAGCAGAACTTAGAGCAGAACTTGAGAGTTTTCAGGGAGATGATCCCAGGAAGCAGGAGTGAGGGGCTAGGGACAGCAAGACAAGGCAGGAGGGAAGGCCAGTACACAGCTACTGAGTTGGTTACTGTCATGGGAAGGTGGGGAAGGTGGGGAACCTCTGTCCTGCTGGGGAACCTCTGAAGAATCATACAGATGCATCCCAGAATTGAGTCTTTGAAGGGTGCAAGACTGGGGCACTTGAGCACTGATTGTAACACTCAGTGATGGAAGGTTACCCCTGGAGATGATGGCTCCGCTCTACTTCCAGGCTCTTCTGTACTTAAGCTGAGGGAAATTCTGCAGCTTTGGAGAAAGACTTGATACAAACAACAACAAAAAAAGAGGTGAGATGTTTGAGCTGTGGTACTGTTGGTAGACTTTGGAACATATAGCACAACTGCAGTGGTGGCACAGGACACTCAGAGCCTCTGCCACAACCAGGACAGTGTGTGTTGAAGAGTAGTCATTCCCATAGCTCCCTCCATATGTCCATGCAACATTCATGCCTCCATGCCTCTATCCATCATTCGTCCATCCATCCACCCATCCATCCATCCATCCATCATGCTCCTTATTATGAAAAAGAGTTTGAGGTGAGCCACCAGCTTGTACTAAGACCAGGGACAAACCATTTCCTCTTCCTGGGATTGTCTTCTCCTTTGCGGGGCAGTCAGGGAGACATGAAATTAAATGGCTAGTCTCACTGCTTCCTGCCAGCACTGTGTTCTGAAGTCCAATAGGAAGGATGGAGAAGGCCGATGGGATCTAGAGTGTAAGCAACCCACTGTGGCTGGAGAGGTGAGAAGAAGATGTGTTCTGGGAAAAATGGCTGCTGAGGTCCAGAAAGGCCAGGCCCTCACTCCAAAATCTGGTCCTCCTCGTCAGAGCCTCAGACACTGGACTATTTGACCTGACTGTGGTTGGGTCCTGGAAAAGAAGATGAAATGGGGAACAGTAGAGGGGCCCTGATTCAGAATCCCCAAGTTCGGGCTGGGGATTTGACTCAGTTGGTAGAGTGCTTGCCTTGCAAGCACAAGGCCCTGCAAAGAGCCATAATTGTCAAGAGATTTAGAACCTTTCATAGGGTAATAAGCACATTCTTTCCATACAGGCAAGCCATACAGGAAATCAAATGCTAAACACTAGGCTGTTTGAGGGGATCTGAAATCAGAACCAGGGAGGGAGTGGAGAGTCTTCATGGCAGGTATTACTGAGCTGGGACAGTGTGGTGCATCCATCCCCCTCTTGGGTTCAAGGAGGCGCTACAGTGATCCCACCTTCTCTCCTGGACAGTGTTGGAGACATAAGGCTAAATTCTTGATCTCTGAATCCTCTCACTTAAGTAGTCCACAATTCTGTTGAGAGTCTTATGACTCCCAGATTGGGCACAATGAATGCAATTAATTTTCAATCAGCCTTCTTAACTAAAATCACATTCCAATTCTGCCTCCTAGTAATGACATCCAAGACGCTTCAGCCTGAGTCCTGGGTATGCTCCACCCTTTTGGTCACCTGACAAGTGTTGCTTTAGAGCAGCTGATGGCACCCATCATGAGTGGATCTTTCTAGTTTGGATATCAGAAAGCATGCTGGCTAACCACTCCCTGCTCCCTGGCAACACCTGCATTTCCTACTCAAATCTATTCTTTGCCCCTCTCTGCCCTACTCCACACCCCAAAGTCTGACCCATGTAGATGCACCTATTGATCTTCCTCACTGTCTCACTTCCACTTGGATTGGCCAAGGGAGACATTAGCAGGAGATTGGGGACAGGAAGAGAGTGAAATCTGACCTTGCTCTTCCCCTCTGTCTCTCTCTCCCTGCTGTCATGGCCTGTCTTTGGCAGTGGCTGTCCCTTCCTGAGCTCCAGCTCCCTATGGGTGATCTGTTCTTTCTGGGTCCAGCAACACTATTTACTCCCTTGTCCCTTCAGACCTAATATTCCCTGCCTCCCTCAGATGCTAGGCTCTGAGTTCCCCAACGTCCATTGTTGGATCCAAACACTCTGCTCATATCTCTGTAGGTGTCTCCTTCTTTCAAGTGTCTTCATTTGAACCATCTGGGGAGAATTCTGCTTCATGGCATGATCCGACTGTCACAGGGTATCCTTGTTCGTCACATCTTGGTTGCATCCATAATAGTTTGCTTCATCTTCCCAAGAAGGGATTTATGTTTTTTAGGTGACAACATACATTAGGGTAAGAATGAAAGTGACTGACATGGACAGTTTAGAAACCCTGGACAAGCATAAAGTGTTTCAAGAAACATCTCGCCAGGGCAACAGCGATTATGACCATCAGTGATCGTCTCAGTAACAAACCAGAGAGGGGCGCCTGTCCTGCAAGCGATCCTGTCATATTTTATTTAATGAGAAATCAGAGTTCTCAGCTTAAACATTAAATAGCTTATCAAGTTTTACTAATTGTAGATGTTAAAGTTATTAATTACTAAAGTTTGAGTCATGCATTAGGGTTCTCTAAGGTTTCAAAATACAATGAACCACTAAAAAATTAAATTTTATTTAAAGAACATAGGTTGAAATGAATGGAAGTTAATTTCTCTGGGCTCCCTTTCCTCTTTTGTTTGGCAGAATCATTTTTATTATCCATCTGACAAGTTTAAAGAGGCTAAGGCTCCTCGATGCCAAGGAGATCCACTCTGCCTGTCAATTTATCAATGGCTCAGCCTCTCTGTACTGTATTTGACTGATGAATGTTTCTACAAAGAGCTACATGGCACCCACGAAGGGGACAACAGGTCTGTTTCATGTCATGAAGCCTCCTCTGGCAGCCCTGGCCTCCCCTTCTTTTCTTCCTCAGCACTCAGGATTTAAAACGCACAGTTTGGCATCTGACTCCATCTATTTTGTTCTCTAATTGCTTCATGGGTGATGTCTTCCTTTTCCTTCTCTCCCCTTCCCTTTTTCTTTTCTTCTTACTTTTTTCTTTTTCCAGTAGACTGGGAATTGAACCCAGAGTCTTGCACATGGTATGCAAGTGCTCTATCACTGACCTATAACCCTAGGCCTGTTGTTTCTTGTACTTTCCATGAAATTGCAAGGGATAGGCACACTGTCACATGTCATTGTGTACCCTCTGCCACCTAGAACACTGGTGGGCTCATAGACATTGTACGTTCTTTCAACAAACATTTATTGAACACCTACTATGTGCTAGGCACAATACTAGTCTTTGGACATACAAAGATGACTGATAAAATCCACATCCTTAAAGAACCTGAACTCTGGAGAGAATGATAGATATTAAACATAAAAATCTAGCATGTCCAGGTAAGTGCTAAAATTAAGTTATGACCGGGCATGCTTGGGAAGAAAAGGAATAAAGTTTGATCTAGATGTTAAAGAATGTGAAGGCTTGCTGGGCGTGGTGGTGCACACCTGTAATCCCAGTGGCTTGGGAGGCTGAGGTAGGAGGATCTCGAATTCAAAGTCAGATTCAGCAACAGCAAGGTGCTAAGCAACTCTCAGTGAGACCCTGTTTCTAAATAAAATACAAAAAGGGCTGAGGATATGGCTCAGTGGGGGAGTGCCCCTGAGTTCAATCCCCAGTACCAAAGGAAAAAAAGAAAGAAAGAAAGAAAAAGAATGTGAAGAATGTGAAGGCAAGGCTTTCCAGGCAGGGACCTGGGGTAATGAGGAAGGGCCATGTGTTGAGCAGTGAGGTGTGCAGGTTAGGGACTTAGGGGTAGAGAAAGCTTGGTGGTGCAGAGGCCCTTCCTGGCCCCCTGGAGCAGGAGTTCTAAGACTTGGCCCTGAACCCTAGTTTCACCTTTTCCTTCTATGCCCTTGGACACATCAAGCTTTGTGAGTCACCGTTTCCTTATCTCTACATTGGGGGAGATGGTACCTATTTCTTTTCTTCAGGGACTGGTGCGAGGGTTGAACCCAAGGCCTCTCGCACGCTTAAGCCTGTGCTCTGCTATTGAGCTATGCCCCCAGCCCACTAATGCCCACGTCTTACTGCTGTTGGAAGCATTAACAAGATCACAAGTGGGAAGCACCAGGTCGATTTCCTGCCACAGCACTTGCTGGTTATGGAATGTTCAGCAAGTTACTAAATCCTTCTGAGCCTCGATTTCCTTATGGGCCAATAATAACAATGCCTACACAGAACTCTTTTAAAAATTCATGGGAGGTTCTGCCCCTCTACATGAAAGGTTTGCATCCTTTTCTTTCTGATAAAAAATGTTATAAGAGGAATTACATTTTTCCTTTCTCCCTCTCTGTTGCCAGGAATCTCAGAAGGAATCTCGGTACCCAGTCCTCGCAAGGATGTTAACTCTTTTGTGTATGACTGTAATCTCTCTCCTTCTGGACTGCATTCTCCATTTTATTGCTTTTATCTAAGTTTGTCCTTCATTTAAAAAAAAAATGTGCATCGAATCCAGGGACACTTAACCCCTGAACCACATCCCCAGCCCTTTTTATTTTTTTTGTTTGAAGATAGGGTCTTGCTAAGTTGCTTAGGGCCTTGCTAATTGCTTGAACTTGCAATCCTCCTGCCTCAGCCTCCTGGATCACTGGGATTACAGGTGTGTGCCTCCTTGCCTGCTGTGTTGCAAGGTTTTGATGTTTGATTCTTTTTACCACTTAATCTGTGTCTCTTCCATGAAAATATATAATACTAGGAGTCTTAATGCTTACAAAATATTCTTGTGGCTGGTCACAGGGACACATGTCTGTAATCTCAGGGATTTGGAAGGCTGAAGTAAGATTGCAAGTTCGAGACTAGCCTTAACAACTTGAGAAATCCTTTCTCAGAATAAAAAAATAAAAAGGGCTGGGGATGTAGCTCAGTGGTAAAGCACCCCTGTATTTAATTCCTAGTACCAAAACAACCCCTGTATTTAATCCTTAGTGTGTGTGTATATATATACATATATATGTGTGTGTATATATATATGTATACACTTACAGATACAGATGTTTTGTATAGATATTCTTGTGAATTATTTAATTGATCTAACCAATTCTGTGTTGTTAAAAATTTAATGATTTCTTATCCTCTATTCCCTCTATTCTCACATTTAGATGGGGAGAAGGGGAGAGAGAAGGAGAAATAAAAATAAAAGATATGCACCCACATAGATATTATCAAGGCCCGAAATCATGGGGCCTTGAAACACAGCACTAAATACCACCTGGACCTTTTAAATTATTGTTCATTATCATTTTTTTTTTTTCTTTCTTGCTTGCTTATTTATTTATTTATTTATTTATTTTGTGGTGCTAGGGATTGAATGGAGGGGAGGGTCCCATGCTGGCTGGGCAAGTGCTCTGCCACTAAGCCTCATCCCCAGCCCTTATCATCTAATTTTTTAAAATATATTTTTAGTTGTCAATGGACCTTATTTTATTTGTTTATATATAGTGCTGAGAATCGAACCCAGTGCTTCACACATGCTAGGCAAGTGCTCCAGCACTGTGCCACATTCCATCCCTCATTTAATTTTTTAATGATGAAAATAATGCATTGGCACATTCTCCTTGAAAAAACTTAACATTGTGATGAGGCTCAACTCCTGGAGTCTCTGATCTTAGTACCCTTTCCACCTTCCCAGAGGAGGCTGCTATCATCAGCTGGTGTGTAAACTTCCCTGCCCTTTCCTACGTATTTACATATTCATATTCCCATAGAAAATGGACTCATCTTTATCTTTTGACAGTTAATCTTCTGGGCTGTGCCTAGGGTTGCCCTTTATATTCATGATTACTTTGTAAGACAGGCCACATGTATATAAACATATGTAAGCAAAGTTATTTATGAATCCTTAGAAGGAAAAGGTATCACATGGGAGATATCTTTATTGAAACTCCACAGCCTTCAAGAAGATAAAGAGTACATATTAGCCCTGATGCGCGCACCCACACACACATACTCACACACATTTTTTGGCGGTGCTGGGGATCAAACCCAAGGTTTCACAAATGTTATGCAAGTATTCTACCCAGACCTTTTAAAAATTTTTTTTTAAATTTAAGACAGGACCTCACTAAGTTGCCCAGGCTGGCCTTGAACTATGATTCTGCCCCAGACTTGCCAGTCCCTGGGATAATAGGTGTGCATCACTACAGCTTAGCCCTCTTCTTTTTCGTTTAGTCTTTGAGTACTGCAGGTTTTCACGAACTACCAGGGCAGTTATCCTTTGTATTCTAAAGGTGAATGTGTAAGAAGGAAAGATGCTTGGATTAGAGATCACCTCCAAAACTCATTCTGCAGATAAGTAGATCAAGACCCAAGGAGGAGACAGTGAACACAAGGCAGGGCCAGGTTAGAAACCAAGCTTTCCTAATTCCTAGTCCAGTACCCTTTGTAGACTCATCTGCCCAGTTGCTGCTTTCTCTTGGAACTTGCCCACAGGCTGACCTGTGTGCAGTCACCAGTGGTTAGACCTTGACGTTTACTGCAATCTGTACACACACTGCACACATTAAAGATGATGAGAGACAATTGAAATTGAAGGACATTGTACAGATGTGTTCAATAGTTCACTTACCCAGATGTCCTGCAGTGCCTTCCCTATGTTGGGTGACAGAGGGATATAGAGACACGGGGGATTAAGTCCTGCTCCTAGGAGCTCACAGAGTAATTGAGGACACATGACAAATGCAGCAGTCGCTGCAGTGCCAAGTCTATACTTCAGGGAACCATGGGAGAGCTGGAGAGTGCAGAGGGCGTTCAGACAGCATTCCGTAGAAGAGCCAGCGTCAGAGGAAGCTTCTTGGAGAAGGTGGCATCTGAGTGGACTTGGAAGGATTAGGTTAGATGAGGGGCAAGGAGGGAAGAGAATTCCAGGCACAGCAAGATAACAAAGAAGAGCAAGGTGAGTTTCTGGGAAAAGGTGGGGCTCAGGTTGGTGGGCAATGCAAGGATGCTGAGGTCAGCTCAGCCCCTTGCCCTGCCCCGAGCCAGGAGCCTTCACTAGAGCATTTGCCCCCTGAAGAAAGACAGCGGCTGCAGGTCTCTGAATCCTCTAGATGCCTGGAGAAGTCATGAGTATAATACCTTATCATGGATTGTTTACACTGTTATAATTGCATTACATTACACTTATCAGAAGGCATACATCATATATACACTACATTATATATTATAGACGCACAGATAGCATTTATAAGGGAGAAAGGAGTGAGATGGAAAGAGGTGTGTAGGTAGACAAGCAGGCAAAGAAATTGCTTCTCCTGTCACCACCCTTTCCCCTTCCCTGGAGATACTGTGTTTTGTCATTTGAAGAATCTAAATAAATTGTCAATTCAATCTTGTGCCATAATGTCATTGTGCCACAAGTGACTTGACTGCATGTGCTAGTATGGTAATCATCATATGTTACTTCTCAAAAGTTAAAAGCAGCTTTGCTGTTCTCACTCCAGAGAGGAATGTGCGACTTCTCAGGAACCAGAAACAAACACAAAATCCACCACTTTTAGGGAAGTAAAATCATCCTCTCTAATGATTAAGGATGTGCCAACTAAGACAACATGACGTATTATTTTCTTCTTCCCCCTCAACTTAGCAAAAGTTTTCTTTATTTGTTCTTTTTAGATATGCATGACAGTAGAGTGTATGTTGACATATTAAACATTCATAGAGTGTAGGTTCCCATTCTGGTGGTTGTACATGATGTGGAGTTTCACTGGTCTTGTGTTCATATATGAACACAGGAAAGTTATGTCAAATTCATTCTACTGTCTTTTAGAAAAGTTTTAAACAAATGAAGATATGTATGACCATGATTGGGTTATTCCAATTCACATGAATTGAGTATGTATTAAGAATTCCTCTATGTTCATACTTCTGGTCAGTAATTTATATATATATATAAATTTACATACATTAACATATATTTATTTTGATTAATTTATTTAATATACTAACATTAAATAAATCAACATATTAATATATTAAATAGATTAATTAAAATAAATATATAAATGTATATTAAATATATAAATACAATAAATACAAATGCATATATATATTTATCAGGGATTGAACCCAGGGGCACTTAACCACTGAGTAACATCCCCAAGCCTTTTAATATTTTATTTAGAAACAGGGTCTCCCAGAGTTTCTCAGGGCCTTGCTAAGTTGCTGAGACTGGCTTTGAACTCGTGATCCTCCTGCCTCAGCCTCCCATCAGTAATTAATATTTAGTGAATTTATCCAAAGGAAGAAATCTGAAATGTAGACAGAAAACTAAATATAAAAGTATAAATTTCAGCATTATTTCTCACAGCGAAAATTAGAAATAATAGAAATGTCAAACATAAAGATCATGATTAAGTAATTTAGAGTACATCCAGTCAGTGAAGTATTATACAGGTCCTACAGTGGATGGTTATATGAGTTTTTAATAGCATTTATGCTATTCACCTGGGTGCACCTGTATGTACATGTGTGTGTGCATGTTTATTTATCCCTAAATATTTCAGTGTGTTCTTTTCTAAAAACAAAGGCTCAAAATAATAATCAAAATGGGGAAATTAATAATGATGTGATACCATTATTTAATTCACGAACAAAACCATTTCACGATTGTCTCCAAAATATCCTTTTGAATTATTAATATATTTCTTCTAATCGGAATACAATCTAGGTTCACACATTATACACAGTTGTCATGTCTCTTGAGTGTCTTAATCTGGAATGGTTTCTCACTCTTTTCTTGATTTTCATTTCAGTACATTTTGAGCGCAGGGCCTCATGCCTGCGGAACACACGCTGAACCACGGAGTTACAGCCCCAGGGCAACTTTGGTCCTTTTGTGCATGCAGGTCAGTTATCTTGTAGAATGTCCCTAAATTTGGATTTGTCATTGGTGTTCTCTTGTGATTTAGATTCTAGTTATGTGTTTTGGTCAACAACAGCACCAAGGTGATGGTGTGTCCTTCTCAAATCTGAAGGTGCATAATGTCTGCTTATCAAATTAAGGACGTTGACTTTGATCACTTGCTTAAGGTGGTGGCAGTCAGGTTTCTCCACAGTAAATTTACATATTTCCCTTTATAATTAATAAGTATCTTGTAGGAAGATGTTTTAAGACCATGTAAACATTCTTTCTTCTTCATTTTTAAAATTTTGTCTTTATTTTTTATTTTAATTTTTTGCTGTGGATCAAACCCAGGGCCTCCCACAGGCTAGACAAGTATTCTACCACTGAGATACATCCCCAGCCCTTTATTATTTTATTTTAAGACAGGGTCTTGCTAGGTTACCCAGGCCGGTCTTGAACTTGTGATCCTCCTGCCTCAACCTCCTGAGTTACTAGGATGAAGAGAGGCATGTGCCAGCACACGCTGCTGCCATTCTTGTTTGGAGCAATTATTACAATGGTAGTCGCCAAATGCATTCCATCAATTCTTCAGTTATTGGCTATAATTCTACCTTTTTTTTTTTGGTACTGGGATTGAACCCAGGGGCACTTTAAACAATCACTGAGCTACATCTATATTATCTAACACAACTGCCTGCCCTTCTATATTATCTAACACAAGATGTTCCAGACTTATCTTGTGGTGTTTGTGCTTCTTTCCTAGAATCAGCCTTTTCTCCAAGGAAGCTTTACTTATAGTAGATCATGGTATTTAGAAACCAAGATCTGGACAACAGGTATATTCTTTGCTTTAGAAGTGTTGTTGTTTTTAATCCCCATTAGCAAACACAACTAGGAAATACACACACACGCGCACACACACACACACACACTTATGCCCACAGTTTAAAAATTTTTAAAAATTATATATATGTGTATGTATGTATGTATGCTTATATATATAAATTGCCATGCTGATGATCAAACCCAGAACCTCATGTATGCTAGGCAAGGCATTGAACTCTACCATTGAACTACATCCCTAGCCCCAACTGTATTATTTTTAATACAATACCATGGAAAAATACAGAATTTTATGGCAGACTATGCCCACTCCTAGACTTGGAA
Source organism: Glaucomys volans (assembly GCA_020662805.1). NCBI lineage: Eukaryota > Metazoa > Chordata > Mammalia > Rodentia > Sciuridae > Glaucomys > Glaucomys volans. The sequence goes on from JAJEJO010004379.1 coordinate 260,764, forward strand.
AAGTCAGGGGACAAGGTACATATTTAAAAACAAGCAGGGGCTTCCTCTATGACCCAAAAGTGTGAGAAATCTCTGAGGCTGAAAGCAGACCGGATTGGCTTAGGGGAGGAACCAGCACCACAGTAGTTAAATGAGCCACCCAAAAGGAAGGAGCAATGCCAGGAGGGTCCATGTTCAGAGGTGATGGAAGAAAGTTGGAAACAAAAGAGTGCCCAGGGGAAACTGACAGAATAATTAATTGGGGAACTAGCAGGAGCATCCAGGCTCCCGCCAACCGTGCATTTCTCCATGTACCGTGCATATGAAGACTGGGAGCAAGTACCTGGACTGATGAGAAAGCACCATCTCCTGAATGTCTGTCAAAATCTGGGAGGAATGAGAAACATCCCAGCCTAAAAGATCAGCTGCTGAGGTTTCCAACCAGCAGCGGGTCCTGCCTGTCAAAATAGTTGGAGTACAAGCTCCAGCAGCTGTCTTGCCCCTCCCTCTATGCAAGCTGCGTGGCCAGGGGCAGCTGTCAGCCTATCAAGACATGGCAACCACAAAAATGCACACAAAGCTAAAGATCACAAAATGCATGAGGAGTGACATACTATAAGATCCAACAAAACCAACAAATGCAGCCAGGCACAGAGGCGCACGCCAGTAATCCCAGCAACTCAGGAGGCTGAGGCAGGAGGACCAAGAGTTCAAAACCAGTCTCAGTAACTTAGTGAGGCCCTAAGTAACTGAGAGAGACCCTGTCTCTAAATAAAATATAAAAAAGGGCTGGGGATGTGGCTCTGTGGTTAATTGTCTTGGGTACAATCCCATGTGCAAAAACAAAACAAAAAACCCCAACAAATGTATACCTGAGGATGAGAGGTAATTGGGTAACCAAAACTAGACTTAAAAATAAATACAAGGAAGAATATTTCATTTGTGAAACTGAAACAGCTAGTTGCAAAAATGAATTAAAATTTTGGAATAAAAGATGAAATTATTGAAATAAAAAAAGAGATGGGCTAATAGCAGAATGAACACAGTTAAAGAGTGGATCAGGGAACTGGAAGACAAGTCTAGGAATTCTTTTTCATTTTGTATTTTGAGACAGGGTCTGGCCAAGTTGCCCAGGGTGGTCTAGAATTTGTAATTCTCCTGCCTCAGTATCCTGAGTCACTGAGATTTCAGGTGTGTGCTACCATGACTGGCTTTAGATACTTTTTGGAGAAAAACAAAAGCAAATAGAGGTTGTACTCCGGTTAAGGAAAAAAAAAAGGAATACAGAAATCAAAGGCAAAGAATTTAGGAAATCTTATTTTTATGTAATTAAGAACTTCCTGAAAAAGCTACAAATAACCTGGAACTAAGACTTCAAATGTTAGCAAAGTGAATATGTATAGGAACATCCTTTCAAAAAGGGTCCTTGTTAATATTTTGTCTTAACTA
>JAJEJO010004380.1:0-49829 GCA_020662805.1 Glaucomys volans
AAACATATGAATAACAAGAATGATTTATTAAAATGTTCCAACAAGGTTAACTGAGGTAGTGAAACTGTTTTCAACAGAAATAAGAGCCAACAAAAAAGAAAACGATCATCCAAACAATTTCCAAAGCAATCATGTGTAAAGAATAATATTACATTTTGAAGCTCATGGGTGGGATATAGATGGGATAGAGTGTCAATGGGAGAACAAGCCTCCTACTGGAGGAACACACTTCTTTTGTCCAGAAGTGAGGGAGGAAAAATGGTGCTGTTTTAGGATTGATAAAATGCAGTAGCTGAATGTTTCACAGCCCAAATAGCTTGATTGCAAAGGTAAATTTTCAAGTTGTGTAAGCTACACAGATGTAAGAAGTGAAGCTTGGCGTGGGGTCAAGTGGTTCTTTGGAGAGAATGGTCATATAAAAATGCATCCCAAAGACTGTGGTAAAGTCACACAGCAGAAAAAAATTCTTTCTTATTCTGACTATAATTTTCTTATTTTGAAACGCCATGCCATTCACTTCCTCAGCCACTTGTTTCTCCTCATTCACAGTCAGCCCTTATTGTGGTGCCAGAATCAGGTACCACACTGATAGCTGTTAAAGCAAAACTCTCTTTCCTTCTTCTTTTCTTTTCTTTTGAGACCGTCTTGCTGTGTTGCCCAGGCTGGTCTTGGGCTTGTGCACTTAAGTGATCCTCCAGCCCCAGCCTCCTGAGGAACTGATTATAGGAATCAGCCACCACATCCATCTTCAAGTGAAACTCTTACGGTTGCTATTTAAGTATCTGGTTTCAAACACTGTACAATTACTTAGTTTAAGCTATCCTTTCTCCAATGATGAAAATGGCTGTGTCTGTCTGATATGGAAGCCACCAGGCACATATGGCAGCACCCTTGAAATGTGGCTAGAGTGACTGAAGAATGAATTTTTATTTAAATAGCCACACATTGCTGTGGTACTGGATAGCACATGCTAAACCTTTAAGAATCTTTCCCCTGATAAATGCCCCATTATACCCTTGGTTTTGTTAGCATTCTGCATTTAAAATGAAATTAACCATGTCATCAGTGTGATTACGGAGAGCTAACTATTCTTTTGGAATATAATCCTTACCATCGCTGTTGCAATAACCCTAGTTCAATCCACAATCACATCTGTCAAAACTACCACCTAGCCTAGGAGGCAGTCAGCCTGCTCTCACCCTGTCATCCCAAAGTACACACCGCAACCTCTGATGGCTTCCCACCATAAACTATAAAATCTAAATGCTAGAGCATTACCTGCAGGGCCTCACAAGGCCGTGGCCCTAGCTGTTTGAATCTTACCTGAAACCCTCTAGAATGCCCGCTTACTTAGGCAGCCTGAGCACTGCAGACCTCTCCTAGAACACTCCAGGCCTAGTTCAGCTGGCAAATTCTGAGGGCCCTCCCTAATCTGAGTATCAGAGGCTGTACTCCACCCCTGCTTCCAGCTTTCCCCTCATCCCTGCACTCCTTATCCCACCATCATTGTACTTACCTATGTATTCACTTCCAGCCATCTCCTCTACTAATTAAGCTCTGTGAAGACAGGGCTTCACTTGGAGCTTCTGAGCCTCAGAACAGTGCTGGCAAAAGGTAGGTACTCGAACTGCTGAATGAATGAAAAAAATCCCCCATTGCTCTCTCCAAATCTTCCTCCCTTTGGTTTTTCTGTCTGTCATCTCTAACAATTTCTCTACACTGAATATTTCAGTAAGCACATAAATAGTCCTACAAAAAGCCTCTTTCAAAACACACCCTTCAGCTTAGTTCTCTCTCTCTGCTACCTTTTAGAGCCTAAATCACGTGGGGTTGGCCCCTATTCTCTTCCCCTCATCACATCAATAAAACTGCTCATATTAAGGCTACCATGTCAGACCCAAAGACCAGCTCTGCCTCCATCCTGATCTGACTATATTTTACAAAATCCCTCATCTACTTCTTGACTGTTCTGTGACCCCAAGTCTAATTTTCCTGATTTTCTCCTACTTCTCCAGCAGCTTCTCTGTTGATCCTCCTCACATGTGATGAAATGTCTCAGTGTTTGGGATGGGATTCACCTCTCTGTTTACCCCCTCCCTATGTAAGATGTTTCAATGATTTAACGCAGATAATCTTTAGGCTGCTGACTTCCAAATTTATTCCATGGTAAAACACAGTTGTTCACATTGCTCCGATGTTTAAAATTTATCCAGATGTTTATCTGTAAGCATATGTGGGTTTTGCTTCTGTGATTTTTTTTTTTTGGCTTGACTTGGCCTGGCTCTCCCCCTGGAATGTAAACTCCATAAGGATAGGAGTTATTTATGTCTGTTGTCTCTGCTTTTGCATTTGTCTGGCACAGAGGGATGGCAAAACAGTGACTTTATTACCCCATGGTCAGTCAGGGTCCAGTCAGTCAATATGAAAAGATCAAGATTGGGAATATCTGGGACTGTTCTTTTCAGATTAGGAGACCATGGTAGGTCCACCCTAGAAAACCCTGGGAAATGGTAAATTCTGTGATTATAAGAATCAGGAGAAAAAATGTCCCATTCCTTATTTGCCAATACTAATGCTTTCTCTATGCTCTGGATCCCATCCCCACCCTCCACTCTGACATTTATTCCATCAGTGATATGCCATTCTACTATTCTCCCCAACCTTTTTTTGTTAGGCCCCTCCTCTGCAGAAAAATGATTAAATCTGATCTCAGACTAATATCTACAGAATTCAAATACACCAACTCTCTCCAGTTCCAAGGTTTTCCTCACCAACCCTCTCACCATCTCTTCACCTCTACAGCAAAATTCCAAATACCCCAGGTTCATCTGGGTTTCCTGATCTCCTGTTCCTTCCTACCATCTTTATGCTAATGACTCCCAATCCTTATTTCCAGGCCAGACCACTCACCCCAGTTCTATTCATGTATATCCAAATACTCACTGGGCATTTTTCTTGGAGAGTCCCCGTAAGCACTTCAAATTCTACGAGTTCAGAACTAAATTTATTTTGCATTTCCCCAAATATACCCCTCTTTTTGTATTCCCAGAACCAACTCCTACCCTTTCAAGATATCTAGTCCAGAAATCTGGGAGAAATTCCATACTCCTCCTCCTTCCTCACTTTTTAACTATAGATTTAAGACTATTTTCCTCGTTCAATATTCTCTGATCAAGCCTTTCTTCTTTATTCTAATAGGTACAACACTAATCTGGTCAGTCAGTATCTCCCATCACACAGGCCTCTGCCCTCTAATTGATCTCCCTGCACTAGGTTTGCTACCAGTCAAGTTTCCCCCACCCCCACATACACACACTAGTTTGATTCTAAATGAAAAGTATGAGCATGCCACTCCATGGTTTGAAACCATTCTGTGACTCCCCATCTATAGCAGGATGAGAACCAACCATTTGTGTGTAGCACAAAAGACTCCTCGTGATATGCCTAACTCCTCAGGCTTGTGCACCTACCTTGCACACCAAATTCCCACCATACCTAACTACTGGCACAACCCAGACGGACTCTGATGGCATACCTCTGTGTGCACTGTGTACTCACCCTTCTCTCATGACACCTCAGCTTGAGAAATTGTCCTCCTGCTGAAAAGCCTTCCCAACACCCCTGATTGTTAAGCCTACATTTCTTACAGATTTCCACTGCCTCCTGTACATTTTCCCAAAGATCACATTGTATCCTAAGCCAATTAATATATGTTCTCTCATAAGCCATGTGAGGTCACCAATGATAGATAAATGTTTTATAATTTCCCAAGACTTAGCATAATGCATGGCAGAGTAGACAATAAATATTTAGGGACTGAGTCAACTTTGAGTTTTATTTCATACTATATTACCTGCAGCTTCCTCCAACCTCTGCAAGTTTTATTACACTACTGGACTGAGGCAAAAGTTGTTTTTTCTACTTGGGATAGCATTCAAGGACGCAGAATTTTATAGTGAAAAAAACCAGACTTGTAAAGAGACAAATCTGGATTCAAAAAGAATCTTAACACTAATTAACTAGTTACTTGACCAACACTAATTAATTAACTATGTCTTTGGGCACACTAACCTCAATAAGCTTAGGTTTCCAATACTGTGAAACTGGAATAATATTCACCTGGAACAGATGTTTTGAGGATTACATGAGATCACATCAAACACACAGGAGATGACTGATTAGTCAGTACTTTCTGTGATCACACTGCCTTCTCTGTGAAGCACTTCTCATTTGTCCTCAGAAGCCTAAGATACATTCTTCCTTGCTACCCACCCACATTAACCCATGATTCTATTATATTTCATAATTTTGATTGTTAGTTGTCTGCATTTCCTGCAGTATCTGGTTACAGGGATTTTCATCTTGTTTAATAGGAAAGTTCTTCATTATTTGATTATTCTCTATCCAAATTTCATAGGTTAGAAGGTTGAAAAGGCTAAATGAGAAAGCACACCTGAACCAATACCTAACAAAACTGTAACTCAACATCCTTCCTGTTTATCATTAGTCACTATATTTTCAGTGAATGTCAATCTCTAGCTGATGATTCACTGGAGAACACTCAACAACCCAACTCAAATATGATATATTCTGGGTATGAAACAAAACTACTTTTTGTAGAAAAAAGATATCAGTAAATGGGTGAATATTACATTGCTGAATACCCAAATCCCACACAAAATCTCTTAAGAATGAAAAGCCAATGGAACCTAATTACTTAACTGATGAAGTAACAAGGATAATGACAAGATGGGTAATTAAAAAGAAATCACCTTTAATACTCAAAGAAACAGTACCTTTACCAAAAGACAAATGTTTTTTCAAGATACATTTGCCAAAGCTCCTCTCCAAAAGGAGCTTATGAAAAATCTTAAGATTAAGTGAAGATAGTTGTATCTTAGTTCAATACAATCTTGGTGGAAAACATACACATGCAATTTATTCTTTATTCTAAGAAATGAGTTACAGTTCAAATTGTAACATTTTGTGAAAAATATAAAACATTTCTTTTCATAATTTTAAGGCATATTTTCAAGAAAAGAGCTGCAGACTAGCCTTTCTCCACATTTATTTTTATTTTTTTTGGTTAAAACTTGATCTCTGTTTAAAATGGGTCTACTTTGAGTAGTCTTTGCTCAGGATCAATTATTTTGGGTTAAGGAGGTCTTTTCCATTATCTTTGGTATCTGTACCAGGCACTCAATATTGATAACCTGCTTGACAAACTACTAAGTCCAAGACAGGTATTCAATATAGCTATTTCTTGCCACTCTTTTGTCCCAAACTGAACTTCTAGGCTGGGAATCCAGGAGGCTAAGCCACATTCCAAACCCCAGTAAAATCACAGATCCACTGAAGATGAGAGTGACTGTTACAGAATTTTTTTTTTCTCTCAATTAATTCCATCCTGCAAAGCACTAAACACTGAGTCTACAATTTGGGAGCCCATCATTCATGTACAAAACACTGTGCTCATTACCTTGGGCGTGGGGAAGTGGAGCCACAAAAGTTTTAAAATACTTCCTGATCTTATATAATGCCATTTGGGAGCGTGCATATAAACAAATATGTTCAATGAATTCAAAGACTGTATGCAAACTGGCTCTAACCTCAAGATTCCAGGACTGTTCTCATTTTTCTATTCACCAAAATTAAATTCAAAAAGAAGGGCTTTGCTTTATCAGCTTGAGAAAGTAAGAGAGAAACATAACTACGCTATTTTGAACTGGTCCAAGTATGCTGTGCAAAAATTTCGCTTTTCCTTTCTTCCTGGCAGTGATTGGACAGACGTGCCCAGTTTGGTTCGAGGCTGTTTGGTCTCGTCCTTTAACCCTCCACCCAAGTCAGCAGTGTCCCAAAGCCCCAGGCCGGGACCCCAGCGTTGCAGAGCGTACACCGTCCCACCTGCGGCTCCCTGTTGCCCCGCCTCCGCCCGGCCAGGGGCGCGGCCGCTTCCTCCCTCCTCCCCGCCCCCACCCCACCGCTCGCGCCGCCCCTCGGCTCCGGCTTGAGGGTCGGGAGAGGAGAAGCAATACCTGAAGGTTGGACCCAGTAGATGCCATGGCGGAGATCCAAAGCGGTTCTCTGAGGAGGAACCAGGGGCGAGGAGCTCCAACAGCGGCGATGTCGAATCGCGCCCCGTTTTACAGCCGCAAACCTCGGAAGGCTGGAGGCCCTAGGACCCCGAACAGCTGCCTCCGTTCCGGAACGAGCAAAACAACACCGCACTCCACTAGCCGCCGGACCCTCCTCACGATACTTCCTCAATCCGGAGCCCCTTCGGGCTCTGGACCCGCCTCCGACCTGAGCACGTCCGCTTTCGTCATCAGCACGCGCTCTCTCTAGTCACACAGTGTGCGTCTCACTGCAGCCTCGGCCCTCGCGAGATGGGGAGTGGCTGCCTTGAAGCCCAACAGGGTCTGGCGGAAGTCAGGCGGCGCGCAGGCGCACTACGACTCAAGCCTGCGGGCTGGGAGGTGTCCACGAGAGCCGAAGGATCGCAGGCGCGGGAAACGGCTGATTTCTGTTTTCCCATCTTCTTAAACTTGGCAGTGAGTTTTTGACTCTGGCTCCGTGTCCACGTGCCTTCTCGGTGACTTCTGTGCGAAAAAAGGCATCTCATCTCCAAGACCTCCGGGGACTTTGGGCCGGAGTGTGTGCCTCATTCCCTCCGTTTCCTCGTCTGTGTAGGACCTCTCCGGGTGGTGAGGGTTGCCGAGGTGATGGGCAGCAGAGAGTGCAGTCCACTTGACGTGGTTCAGCAGTGTCGCTGGAGGAGACCATGGGGATAATTAGTACAAATATGGTATTTTGGCCGATCAAGCTTGCGGTCTGTTGGGAAGCCTGCTCCCGAACCTGTCTTGCAGAATGAGTAGATCAGCTAACCAATTATAGTCACGAGGAAAGTAATGGCTTGAGCTGACCTTAATCAGAGATTAATGGCCGAACTGCAATAAAACCGTTTCTCAGCCTTTGCATTACACAAATCCCCCTTTTCTGTTTGTTTAGGTTTCTCAAAGGAAAGCAAAATAATCACTCCGTCATTTTATTTCCCACTCATTCCTTAATTTTTTGTTAATCATCTGGCGTCTCCTACATAAGTACTCGCCCCCCCTTAATTGGTGTGATCACCAATTCTTGAAGTCTCCCTTCTGTAGCTTCTTTATATTCCTTCTCTGTGTCCCTCACTTTCCCTGCCTTACTCCCAAATACAGAATTTCCTCACATCTCACAGCTTCTCTCAATTCAGTCTGCTCTTATCCTCTTCCTGTGCTGCATCTGGCAATAGACTGGAAATGGCTTCAGATCTAGATCGCTAGGCCTACCGTATGGTCTACCCAGCATTTAATACTGCCTTCCGGAGATTGGGGGTTTTGTGTTGTTGCTACTGTTGTGTGTGTTTTGTGGTACTGGAGATTTAACCCAGGGACCCTCTACCTCTGAGCTACACCTTCAGCCCTCTTAATGTCTATTTTGAGATGGTCTCACTAAGTTGGCATTGAATTTAAGGACTCCTGCCTCAGCCTCTTGAGTCACAGGGATTAGCAGATGTGGGCCATTGTACCTATCTCCTGAGGTGGGTTTCACAGGGTTTACCTAAGAGACAAATTCAATACATTCAAAACCAAATTAATTTTCTTACAGCCCAAACTTCCTTCTCTGATTTCTCATTCGTATAATGCTTTCACCAAATCTGCATCATGCAGACGAAGAACTCGAAGGTTCATCTCTGCCCTGCATCCCAGTCCTTCCTTCTTATCTCTCTTCCCCACTGTAGGGACTTCAGCCACTAATGAATGCCAGTATGTAGTAAATGTTTAATACTTATTAAGGTGCTTAACTGAACTGCTTAAAATCATATACTGGTGAGGCCTGGGGACCAAAAGACAGTCACTGTAGGTAATAAATGAATGGGTTAGAAAGATGGGGGCTGATTCAGGAGGAAATAAAATGTTAATACATTCAGGACACTTCCCCCTCCTCCACCTGTTGCCAAGGTGACCTGCCTCCAGGGAATTGTTCCTCCCTACAGCCAGTTGTTAATGAATGAAAGCCCCCTGGGTCACCCCCTTCCTTTCCCACCCAGGATCACTCCACCTTTTGACCCACGTTTGGTAGGATGGTGGGGGTAGTCAGGGAGAGAACATGAGAACAAAGGAAATCTAAAATGTATAAAAGGGGCAGGACACCCAGCTCTGGGGCCCCTTCTCTGTGAAATCTATCTCTGTTCTATCCTTTAAATAAAACTTGCATTCTACACTGCTCTCGGCGTTTCTCAGGTGTTCAATCTTCAGCATCTGGGGAAACAGGTCTTGGCCCTGATTGAGTCTCATCATTGGTATCACTGGTTCCCTAATGACTATCAAATAAATCTGATTTTGCTGGATAATGCAACCAGACTCTGCCTTACTGTTCAATTCAACATTTCCCCCAGCCCCCCAACTTTTGTGTGTTAGGGATTGAACTGAGGGCCTCGCATGCCTCCACCACTGAGCTATAGCCTCAGGCCCTCAATCCCTACATCTTTACTAAAACTAAACACAAGTGCTAGGCATCAGGAAATATAAAGATGTATGCAGTGTGGTCCTTGCTATTTAGGAGTTTAAAATTCAGTGGAAGAGAGAATAGTTTAAAAAGAATTAAGATTTAATGAGTACTACCATAGGCCAATCTATTTTAGATATTGGATAGGAACCAGTCAAAAGTCCCTTTCCTATTATGTCACCATAATAGGTCATGTTGATATGACATACCCCACCCCCATGTGTAGTGAAGAGGACAGACACATTAGTTCTGTGTTGTTCTTCCCCCAAAATCTGTAACTTCAGTCTAATCACAGGGCAGGAAGGAATATCTGCTTTTGAGGGGTTGTTCTTTAATTATCTGACTGTTCTCTTTAAAAATGTCAAGTTCATGAAAAGAGGAACACTTGAATTGTCACAGACTGAGAAGACAAAAAGACAAGACAATTTTTTTTTTTTTTTTTTTTTTGGTATTGGGGATTGAACCCAGGGGCACTCAACCACTGAGCCACATCCCCAGCCCTATTTTGTATTTTATTTAGAGACAGAGTCTCACTGAGTTGCTTAGGACCTCGCTAAGTTGCTGAGGCTGGCTTTGAACTTGTGATCCTCCTGCCTCAGCCTCCCAAGTGCTGGGATTATAGGCGTGCACCACCTCGCCCAGCTACGATGAGACAATTGAATGCCACCTGGGATTCTACTTTAGACCCTGGAGAAGAAAAAAGACATCAGGTTTTTGTTTTGTTTTGTTTTGTTTTTTGAACCGGGGTCAGGGGCACTGAGCCACTGAGCCACATCCCCAGCCCTATTTTGTATTTTATTTGGAGACAGAGTCTCACTGGGTTGCTTAGCGCCTTACCCTTGCTGAGGCTGCCTTTGAACTCGAGATCCTCCTGCCTCAGCCTCCGGAGCTGCTGGGATCATAGGCATGCATCACCACACCTGGCTAAGGACATCAGTTGGAATACTGATAAAAATGAGAATAAGGTCTGTAGTTTAGCTAATGTGTTACACCAATGTTAATTTCTTAGTTTTAATAAACGTACCATAGTTATTTAAGATGTTAGCCGTAGGGGAAGTTATGAGAAGAGTGTGGGGTTTCTTATATACCTCTGCAACTCTTCTGTAAATATCATGTTAAAATAAAAGTTTTTCTTTTTAAAAATTCCTGTTCTGTGGGGCCTTATATTCTAGTGGAATACACACTTTATCTTTTACATATTTAAAATGTAAAAATGTACAGCTTTAAGTACTGTCACATATGTTAATGAATTCTGTGAGGTCATGGTAAGGATCCCATTTTTACAAATGGGGAAGTGGAGCCTCAGAGGTCAGGGGTGCCCCCAGTTAGTACAGCTCTTGCCTGGCAGAGCTGGAGCTCAAATGCAGGACATCTGAGTTGACTCCTTGGGAAACCTCTGAACTCATCACCATTTGGACCTCAAATTGCATTTGGATAACATGCGCTGAGTGCCTAACACAGTGCCTGGCCTGTAGCAGATATTTAAAAAATTGTTAGCCTCACAGCAATGTTCTACTTTTCTAAATGGTAAAATCCCCAAGGTCTAAGACTTCACCTTGCTTACTTTTGTCACTACTTCTGCCCCCACCCACCACATGTACCCTCAGAATATATGCTTAAATAGTCAAGGTTTGTTGAACAAGATGAAACCTTCCTGCTTATGATCAAGGACTTTGGAAATGAGAGAGGTCAGAGGGGATCACAGGTGACGTGTGGATTTGGCTTTTGAAAGGGTCTTACATGATGGTTTTGGTGGCACGAGCCTATAATCCCAGCAACTTGGGGGTTGAGGCAGGAGGATCAAAAGTTAGAGGTCAGCCTCAGCAACTTAGAACCTGACTCAAAAAAAAAAAAAAAAGTAAAATAAACTACAGGGTTGCACGTGCAAGACCATCCAAGACTGAATCCATCTCAATCTTCTGGACCATTGATAAGAACTGTATATTATAAGACCCTTGCCATGCCCTGCACAGCTACCCATGTGCTCCCAGAAGTCAGGTCTCTCTGCCTGTTGTGTTGTCCCTCCTCCGTGACCTGGAGTCCAACTATCAGGAAAGCACAGAGCTGACAGAACTGGTCCTGTGAAAGAGGTGACTCATAGGCAGTTATCAGGCTGGAACCTGTTGGGCCACCCCAGGTGGCACACCTTTCTGAGGGTGCTCAGGTGCCCCAAGGTCCCGCCCTTTCTCCCTTAATGTTATTCATTTTATTCACATGAAGCCACAGCGAGCTTGAGAACTGAGAAGAGACTCCGGAATCAACCCATCAGCGTCAACCAGTCACAGGATGAGGGTGTGGGGATCAGGCAGCCATTTGTCATTGTTGATTCTACTGGGGCAGTACCATTTGAGGCATCCTCAGGAAAAGGGGAGGTGCCTGCCCTCAGGAAGTCTGCAGGGTCCCACCATCACTCCCAGGCTAAGGTATCTCCTCTCTCTCTCTCTCTCTCTCTCCCTCTCCCTCTCCCTCTCCCTCTCCCTCTCTCTCTCCTGCTTCCAGTCTTACCTTCAGGGAAGGCTCAGACCTTCTTTTAAAGGGTTCTCCTTTTTGATGGACTCTAAGTCACCTGATCACATCTGCGTGAAGTCCCTTCACTTTTGGTGTATTCTGTTAGTTTGAAGGAAGTCATGGGTCCTACCCTACACTCAAGGGGTCCTGCCTACACTCAAGGGCTAGGGGATTGTACAAGGACAGGACTCATTGGAGTCGCCTTAGGGTATGATCGCCACAGTTACATTTCAAAACACCTCTTTAAAAAGGAGACAGGAGAAATTAATATTCTTCTCAACGTAAGAGAAATGTGTGAGATTTTGTATTCTGAATACAGCCCTTACAAGCAACTATAACATTTGTTGATATACAGTTTATGTTTTATGGAACTAAGACACCTATCGCATTCATTAAGATTTCAAAAACAGATTTAAAAATGGAGTGACTAATGACAGGCACTCATCAGCACGGCGTCATGGTAAAGTGCTGCCTTAGTACGTCATATGGAAGAGAAGCATTCAGTTTAGAAAAGAAGAATTCATTCTCTGTACTTAATATGGTTTGGATAAGCATTCTCCAAAGGCCCACGTGTTGAAGGCTTGGTCCCCAGTGTGGTGCTGTTGGGAAGTGGTGGAACTTCAAGAGGTGGGGCCTTGTGGGAGGTTTTCAAGTCACTGGGGGAGCAGCACCCTTGAAGGGGATAGTGGGATCCCATCTCTTTTTCTTCCTCTCTTTTGTTCCCTGTCCATGAGATGAGCAGCTTGGCTCCATCATATTCTCCCCACCATGATGTGCTTTCTTGCCACAAGCCCAAAACTACAGGACCAACTGACCGTAGACTGAAACTCCAAATCCGGGAAGCAAAAGAAAAGCCTTTTTTTTTTTTTTTTTTTTTTAATGAGCTGATTTTCAGGTAGTTGTTATAGTAACAGAAATTGGACTAACACACTTAACTTCAGACTACATTCACCAATATGGATCCCATTGGCAAAACTCATCTGGACACAGAAGCTCTTATTGCCCACCAAATGCTCCTTCTCCAGGGTGACACATTCCAGTTGTCTTTGGAACAAGCAAAACCCTCCATGATCTCCACTACAAAATCAACACAGAGATCTGGTGTGAGGGATTAGGGTGGAATCATTTTTAATCCAAAAAATAACCCCTACATCTCAGGGACTAGTTTCTAGAGAAGGATCCAGGAGAATTTAAGTTCTGTCTTATGATGTCTCCCAGCACAATCTCACAAATAAAAATTACATCATCATTAAGTGAATTGCTATCCTGATGAGCTAAGGAATTTTGCACATTGTTATCTAAGTGAATATTTTCCCAGAAACTATAGTGTGCAGTAGTTGTTCACTGTCCTGTTTGATTGCTAAATCATGTCAATATGACAATAAGATTAAGCAGAAATAAAATGAATACTTTGTAAGAGTAGCAATTACACACTTTACCAGAGAGGACTCGAATCTGGTATCTGTTTAAGAGTATTTTTCCCTTCTGCAAGCAGTCAATGCAATGCTCACTTCACCTTTTTGAAGCTCATTTCTAGCTACGTCAAGCAAATCTTTGTCAAGACCCTGAGTTTTGCTGCCATCTTCCTTTTTGAGGTGCATCAATGAATGTCATTTCTTGATACCGAAAGCATTTTTAAACAACATAACTCTGCCAAGAAAATAAACTAAGTTGACTGTGATTTTGAATATGACACTTGGAGAAGGCTCGTGTTTTAATGAGCTAAACGTTTAGTAAATGGCCCTTTGGTAAATTTCTGAGTGAGGGTAGTACTCCAGGTAGAGAGAGGTGTGGGGACAGAGCTGGGCGTTCCTGAAGAAGAGATCAACTTGAACGAAGCAAAATCAGCCAGTAGCTTTCTTTTTCGTGATTTATTCATTTCTCTATTTAGCATTTAGCAAGACAGGTTTGAAAATGATCTATTTCAATGTTCCAACTGGGTATGAAATTCAGTATTCCTGTTCCTACTGTAGTTGTGATTGTGTTGGGTTTTGGAATCAAAACATAAGGAAGGGAAATCTTACTTCTGTGTGTCAATAGATGCAAACCCAGAATTGGTGACACAACTATACCTGAACCAATAATACTTTTCAGTCATTTAACTGGCGCTGATCGAGATTCGATCAGGTATGCTACACTTGAATTTAACGTTTAAAAAAAGAATCCCAAAGAGAAATCACCTATGATCCCTTCTTTCTGAAAATCTCTGTTACTGTTGAAAAATGAAGCAGATAGAAACAGAAATGAATGATAATGACAAGGCACATCTGAGGATATAAAAACAAGTGGCAAGTGAGACACATTGGCTGCAGTGATTCTAGAAAAAGCAGGGCCCGAACTGCGCCTAGTGGGGACACTGGAGACAACAAAGGAATTTACTTGTTGGTATACAGACAGTCAGTGCTACTGGGGAGGGTTGTCTTTTCATATTATTCAAATTGTAATTACAAAATGGAAGTCTTGAAAGGCCAAATGTTTATTCATAAGCTTGGCCAAAGTCCACCTTGGAAGACTAAGGATAAGTTAAAAACCGCAGCCAATTCAATTATTTAATTTCACTGTATTAAAGTTCCAGGTTGCCAAATGATCTCATTACCAAATTATATCCTAAGGTCATCCTGGGAAAATAAGCTATTCTATGCCAGACAAACGATTCCCAAGGGCAATTCCTGGCCAATGATACTTCTGAAGTTGCAAAATGGCTGTTTTTCATTGGAAAATTCCATCCTCCGCCCTTGGTCCTCCTGGAGAATTCTATAGCTAACCAAACCCAGCATCAGGAAGCACCAGGCCAAACAGTATCACACAGAATGTTCTGTAACATGAGTGACAACTAGTAGCCATCCAAAAAGCAATTTTGTAATAGGTTTTGTAAAGAGGCAACTTGGGTCTGTAAGGATCATGTGAGAAGTGGCGGATCCTAGCACTCATCACAAGTGATCGAGTACTCACAGCTTATCAGAACACCACAGTAACGAGAAGTCATGCTTGGGAGCATCGCAAATAAAGACATGGAAAGACAGAAGTGTTGGCTTTCACTCTCCATGTTTTAGGGCCTATTTTTTTCAACGGTGGGACTTTGTAGAAGCAAAAGGTTCAAGTTCCCTCTGAAAAGAGAAAGTGTATTTACCCCTATCAGGGCAAGAAGTGCCCCCAAACAATGTCATTTTTATTATTCCAGGGACAAGTGAGAAACTGCAGAAAATGGATATTGTAAGAGCCACTAAGGGGTAGATTTAGGTCAGAGGAAATCTATACCTTGGAGGGAGATGGAGACATTAGCTGATTTAGAAGTCGGATCTCTCCAAAGACCCCAGAGTGTAAAGTATCATGTAATTGATCCAAGTGGCCAATATGTCAATCAACAATTCTAAATTGTGTGACTATTGTGTGAAAGGCACCTAACCTTCCACAGTCCTTCTAAATTTCCCAAGTGAAAAAGAGCAGCATTGTGCATTGATTTTCTAACTCAAGGGTATTACAACACAAATATATTTTACGAGTGCCAACAGTGATGTTGAGATTTTCTTGTGCTGCTTGTGCACGTTAGAGTCTGGTGGAAAGAGCTCTTTCAGGGCTTGGAGTCCTGACATCCTGGGTCATAGTCCTGACTTCCACTCAACAGCTTCGGCGACTTTCTTAGAGAGTTAGGGGTTTGGATGGAAGACAGTGTGGATCAATCAGAAGACCCCAGCTCTGTGCTCAGCTGGAACATGGTCTTGATTTTTGACTTGGGAAGCTGACTCAGCTTCTTCTGAGTTTGCTTGTCAGTGAAGAGGTTGGGTTACCTTTCTATCAAACTTCTTGCTGCTTCAAGCCAGTCCCTCGAAGCACAGCATAATTATACTACGTGACATTCCTGTGATGCTCAGAGGTGCACCTTTGTTTCTGAGCCTGATTCTTGAGGCACTAATATAAAAGAGATTTTGAAGTAAGACCCAAGGACAGGCACTTAACTACTCTGAAACTCAGTTTTCTTATCTTTGAAACTGGACTAATAATTCCTCCTTTACATGTGTGCTGCAAAGATGAGAGCTAATGAGCCACGGTGTCTGACCCACAGTGGAAGCTCAGTAAAAGTGGTGCTTTTTATTTTTACTCTATGAACTGCTCGATGCCAAGGTGTAGCATTATTCCTAAGGGAAAAGGAAACAGCCATCACAGCAATCTAT
Organism: Glaucomys volans; assembly: GCA_020662805.1. Classification (NCBI taxonomy): domain Eukaryota; kingdom Metazoa; phylum Chordata; class Mammalia; order Rodentia; family Sciuridae; genus Glaucomys; species Glaucomys volans. The sequence continues at coordinate 15,225 of JAJEJO010004380.1, forward strand.
CCCTTCTAGGGCATCGCGGTGGCAGGCCCAGCAGAAAGCCACCTTTGTAATGCAGACTGGCAGGTATGAAATTCTAGGAAAATTTACTAATGGACTCTGGTTGGAGTCCCTTACTTTGCCAATGTGTTGGATGCTATCTTTGTAACATCTCTCACTCAGATCTTGCAGTTAATTTCAACACATAATGTCTAAGTTTCTGCAGGTGGCCAGGTCAGCCCCGACAGGCTCCAACACTGACTGAACGAGGCTTCTTTTCCACTGGGCACTGTCCTCCACCATTCTTTCAGGCTGCTCCTTGTCACCGTCCTTGATGCATTATGGCTCCATTGGTCTGTGTTTCTATCCCATCATGAATGCTGTTGGATGCTCCCTCTTTCAGGAACACAGGACAGAGCACAGGTTTCTGCCACCCTTGGCCCCTCCCTTCATCTCATGAGCACCACCAGTGATCCCTGAAAGAAGCAAAGTTATAAACCTTTTACATTTTACACAATAATGCTTTCTTTGGAAATCAACTTCAAGTTAATTGATCTATCCTCTTTTTGAACACCTGACATTTGCTATTCTGGGACTTATGGTTGGCTCTTTGCAGTATTTCCAGCCTTTTCTCTTTGTAGGCATGACTCCTATTTTTAAGTTTCCGAACGGTTAACATCTGTGATGTGCACTGTGTGAGATGAGGGTGAGCAGTGTTAGAGCAGCAGGTGCTTTGGAAGGAGGAGAGACTGCTCTGGACTGAGCTGGGCTGGGTGGCTGCTCAGCAGAACTAACTATTGAGCTGTCCTTTCGCAGTGGAGCGGAGAGGCTGGGCTCTGCAGAGAGGAAAGGCAGGAGCCGAGGTATGACAGCAGGACCATGCCAACTGCATGGTTGGTGCAGGTTCTTCTCTGGAGAAGAATGGTTTCTCAATCAGTTTATAAGTTAATCTCTGCTGGGGATATTCTTCTGCAGTCTAACCCAGAGGTGAAAAGTGGGTGTCAGGTCCTGAATGTGTCTGGCTAGACCATTTGTCTGTGATCGCTCCGATTTGGTCCAGTTAGGATCAGTATCCTGGGTTATTTTGAGGGTGGAGGCAGAGCACGCGCAGTGACTGGGAGGGAGCAGCTTGGAGATGAACATGGGATGCCACCTCTCCCTCTGCTTCACGGATGCATACGTCAGGCGGGTTGGGTCATATTTATATCCGTAATTTCAAGGTTCGTTTACAAATTAATTCACATTTATGAAAATAAATCTAAGCATAGTAGATTTGTTGATTCCCTAATTTTTGGTGATGTTTGAAATATTTCTGTGATAGATTGAAAAAACCTAAAAAACCATTTTAAAGATACCTTGTTAAATGAATTGGCACATAAGAAGAAGGTCGCAACAGAGGTTTTGGTTGGTCAGCTTCAAACCTCCTCTCCCAGTTAAAGGGACCCCAGTCTGTCACTCTCCTAGGGCTGCTGTGACCATGTCATATAAACTGGGTGGCTTCCAACAAAGGAAAGAGATAAAGTCCCTTGCAGTTCTGAAGGCTGTCATCTGGGCAAGGCAACCTCTGCAGGCTCTAGAGGAGGGTCTGTCCTGCCTCTTCTGTTTTCTGGTGGTTGCCAGCAATCCTTTGTAGCCAACTCATTCCAGTCTCTGCCTCCGTCATCCATGTGTCCTGTTCTTCTGTGTATCTGAGTCTCTGTGCCCAAATTTCCCTCATATAAGGGCACCAATCAGCAAGCAAGACCTGAGTAACAGCAATGTCAATGTAAACGAATTAATTATCCAAATATTTCCAGAAGATTCCAAGGAGAAGCAGAATCTGGGGACAATTAGCTTTAAAAAGAGTAACTGTCATTAAGAACATTAATTATGACAGGGCATTAAATATTGACTACTGAGTCAACCTTTGGTTGTAAATATTTTATACAAACGACAGAACAAAACTCCTTTATAAATACAGCAATTACAACAGGAAACCTTGGAATTTTATTCACCAATGTTTAGAAAGGAGAATTCAAATTATTTTAAAAAACTGTGATTCAAAGCGTTTAAGAAAAAAATTTTAAAAGAGGAGTTCAAATACTGTCATTCCTTTAAATATTTGGCCCATCTCTAAATTTTGGAGAATTTCTCTTACTTAATTAATTTCTTAGTTCAATCAATTTATCTGTTAATTAACAATCTCGAGTTGGTTAAAAAGAATCTATATCCCACACAAGGGTAGGAAGTTAGTGTCCTAGTTTTCAGGTGTGGTAAGAGGTCCCCCTAGTGGTAATTCTCAGAAACTACGAATCTCTATCCGGGCAGAGGTAACACGGATTCAAAAGCAAGAGTTCGTGCTGCCCCTTGAAAACTGTGAGATGTGCTGGCCTGAGGGCAGGCACCGTTTTGGGAGCCACTGTGACCTGAGCCTCGGCCTTCTGCTCTGGGTGGAACTGGAGAACGCTTCTTCATAGAACAGTGCTGTTCAACAGAAAAGGTGTGTGCACATATATGATTAAAAATTTTCTAGTGACCACATTAAAAAAAAAAAAACGGAAAAATGAACCAAGTGAGGCGGATGAAGGTGTTGTTCAGTGACAGAGTGCTCGCCTTGCACCACAAAAAAGAGACAAGTGAAATTAATTTCAACAGTGTATTGTTTCCAAATATATCCGAATATTTAGATTTATTTTCAATATATTCTGAATATTATCATTTCAACACACAACCCATTTAAAAATGAATGAGATGATTTATATTCTTTGGCTCCACAGTGTGTACTTCCCGTGTAGCACATCTCAGTGGGGACCAGCCACATTTCAGATGCTTTGTAGCCCATGTGCTAGGCCTTCCTAGTGGTCAGCACAGGGCCAGCCAGAAGCAAAGAGGAGACAGGAGGCATTTCACAATTTGCCACCCATAGCTCAGGGTAACATCTCACCATTTGTTCAAAATGCACCGAGAAAGAGATCATCCAACATCCATACATTGACTTTTAAGGACCTAGAGGTCAATGTGTCTTTGTATCATTGCTGTGGAACACGAAGGGGAACCAGGGTTCTGGAAAGTGCTTTGACATTACATGCAGAGGTTCAAATGCTCAGGCTTCCAACCACAGTTATATTCCTGGGAATTGGAGCTGTGGAATATGAGCATGACCCTGGCTTTGGATGCCAAGTACCCATTTGCTGGGCTGGACTGTGTCTCTCCTCCTGCAGGTCTCTGTGGTTATTGGGGTGGTCATCACAGGAAGCTGTGGATCTCTGCTCAACCCCACAGGCTGCTTCGTTCAGAGCCTGCTCAGCTGGTACACCCTGAAACTGCAGCACACACGCCCGGCTTCCTTGTCTTTCTGCTTCCCTTGGGGTCTGAGGTGGGCTAGTTAGAATGTAGATGCATTCATGAAGTTAAAGTAAGAATTAACATATTACTTAACTGATTAAAATAAGTATGTAGTTAAATTAATTACTAATTAATTTTCTTTCACTGGGTTTCACCAGGAGGAGCCCTGCAATATGGGACAGGGTGCAGTTTTTCTAAGTCTTCTGCTTAGAAAATCTACCCTAAGGAAGTAAAAAGAGATGCAGACCGAGATCCTTGGATGAAGCTGTTCATCGTGGCCTTATCTATGTTAGGAAAAAACAGTAACTTAAATATTCAGCTGTGGGAAATTGCTTAACAATAAGGCACTCCACATGGTAGATATTACGCAGTTTTCAAAATAAGGTTTCAATGAATTGTTTTCCTCTTTATTTTTTTATTTTTTGGTTTATCAGGGATACCTAAGAGTTTCGCACAGCTTTATATTGAAAGTATCAGCTTCCTTCTTTCCACTTCTCCCCTGCCCAGACTCCACCTCTTCCCTCACATTCGAACTGCTCATTTTAGAATTTACTTACACCTATTTCTACCTGTGGACTTTCCAGCTGTGGTCAGTATCTGTTGACTCTTGGCTGTGGGAGGGAGGGTTTAGCTCTTTCTCCTCTGCTCCCCACCAGGAATGCTCACCCCTTCCATTTCTACCCTCCTCCTCCCCTGCAGCTCTAGCTTCCCTCAGCTCTGCTGCTCTCATTCTGGTCCACCCATTGATCTATCCTACCATTTGTCCCACATCAGACTGTGGGACAGTCTTGATTCACTGATGGACTGTGGGTTTGAGGACAAGGATCCACGCCTTTCCACTCTGTGCCCTAGGTGTTTCACACAACCCAGGTGCTAGCACTTGAGGAACACATAAAAAAGGTATGCAGGTTCGGCAGGCTGCTGTTCACAGCAGGGCCTGGAATGCCAGCGCAATGAAAGCCACCCTACCAGGAATGCATTAGGCTGGGGACGCTCATGCGAGTCTCCACCATTTCTCCATACTTGTTAGGATGGTTTGGCCAGTATTCCCCCATCCTCCTAAGTCATGGCTTCTATGTCAAGGTTCTTCTTGTTTACCCCCTCTCTCCACTGGGCAACTTTGTCCCCAAGTCTGCCTATAACTGGGAGAGCAAAAGTAAACAAGGTCAAGTTCACTTAACATGGATATTCTCATTGTACTATTCCCAGTAGAACTGAATTTTCTCCTGAAATAAGATGTAGAATGTGGACCCTTTTAGGCTGGGCTTTGAAGATGGAGAAAGATGCCAAAAGATGGAGATGGTCCTTCTTTGAAGAAAGGTGTTTCAACAGTTATCCTTTAAGTCAAAGAGAAGAGGACTGTATGTGAAAAAAAGCCACCTGTTTGCCTTAGCTATGAGTTAACTATGGTTAAGTTAGCTATAGTGAAGATCAGACGGTAGCCTTGTTGGTGATTAGACGTGACACACTCTGCCTTCCAGACGTGCTTGTATGTATCAGTGGGAAGTTTGTGGGCTGAAAGTTTCTAAGTAGAGAATCTTCTAGATTCCACTGCATACCTGTTGCAGGACAGGCACTGGGTTTGATCCTGGGGACAGAAGCAGTCAGAAAGACATGAACCTCATAGTCCAAGAGCTGAGAAAATCACAAGCTATTTTAAGCAAAATAAATGTGATGATGAGAAAGTTCTATTGACATATTTAGATTAGGAGGGGAGGGAGAAGTTAAGAAATGCTTCCTGTGAGAGACAACTGGATCTAACTCACCTTTCATCAGAGGCTTCTGTAAGGGATGGTGTAAGTTGGCCAAAGTCACTTCCATATCCCAAACTCCCTCCTGGGGCGTGGCTGTGGCTCCTCAGATGCCTTCCCATGCCTAGGCACACTCTGTGTTACCCTTCCCCCTTGGATTCCCACAACTGGTAACTCCAGGGAGAACTTCTCTGAGGAGCTTGCTCTGTCCCTGGGCTTCCTCCTGCATTTGAGCCTCAGGCCCTGCCTGTTCTTGGATTCTGAAACTTAAAAGGGGACTTTTCCTTTCACCCTCACTTGACTAGCCCAGGGATAGGCAGACTATGAGGCTCTCACACTGAATCTCCTCTCTAACCTTCTTTCCAAACCTTCTCTTTCTTTCATTCCCAAATCAGAGGGTACTTCTTTTTTTTTTTATTGGAGTAGGGGTGGGGCCTAGGAGACCTGGGTCTTCTCTGCCATCCTCCTTTCAAATATTCCCTGTCTTACATCTTTGTTGATAATCCTGGTTGAACCTGGGTTAGTGAGAAGGCCTGAGAGCAGAAGTAAAAAATGCCAAAGGAGGGTGGAGGCCATGTCCAGTAACACACACACCAACACAAACACCCCACTCTCTTCACGAGAGGACAGGATTCTAACGTGGTTCAGAGTGGCGAAGGAGGCATGGACCATGGGGCCAGGGGAGACATAGCACTAATCAGGGCAGGTCGGGAGCCCAGGGTCAGAGTTTGCTCTGAGAGTGCCAGGTGCCTGAACTGCAGGAGATGTCAAGGTGAGGACCCTGGGAATTCAGAGAACACAGGCTTAACCTTGTGTTCTATCAACCATTTGTATCATGGCTCTGAAAAACTCATTTTTCTTTCATTTTAAAATTTATTCAATTAGGAATTTTATGGCTGGAAACAGATTACCTATTTTATTTCATAGGTAGTAAAACTTTCTTTTAACTTCGAGTAAATGCCAACATTTGACAATGCAATAAATTAAAAGCATGTGGTAGCTTATGAAAATATTACAACACACACACACACACACACACACAGAGTGTGTCTGACGGGTCAAGTTGAGTGTCTCTTCCAAACGTGCTGTCAGAATGGAAAAGTGATTATGTCAGTCATTGGCAAGAAGCACCCTGGGAGCCATCACTGACAGGAAGTTAAAAAGAGTCCCCAGGTAAGCCCATCATTCTGCTTCTACTTCTGTGACATGTAAATATGTCTCTGGAAGTGCACGCATATGTACTTTATTACTTACTACCACATAAAAATGTCTCCCTGAGGTGGGGTGCACGTCATGCTGATGGATGTGAACACTCAGCACTCATTCCTCAAGGGTACAGTTCAGTAACCCTGTTCTGGGGTGACCAAGGACCTGAAATGTGAGCCTTTTGTTAACTGCCAAAAAGAATTCCTTCCCCACCCTCCTCTAAGCCTGAGCTCATCCTTTGGAGACCAGATTCAGGGAAGACAGGGTGTGGGGCACCGTGTAACAGAGTTGCATTCATTCCTAGAAACTGGAATCCAGAGATCCTCTTGTAGGGGCCTGTTGGGGTGATTCTCTATTGGAACAAAGCCTTTTTGGAACTGTGCCCGGACCCTGGGCAGAGAACCTGCCCAATCACATTTGTATCCTAGAGCCAAATATCTTGTCTAGTGAGGAAATGAATGAGCTCTTTAGACATGTTATGGGAGCAACAGACAGGGAGGGTTTGACTGAGTAAGAGAGAGAGGAAAGAAGGCCTGGAGAAAGAGAGAGGGAAACCCTTGTTGGCTTAGAATTATTGGGAAAAATTGAATTTAGGTAAAGGAAAATTATGAATTATGGACTATTTCAAAATAGATATAATTTAATTAAAAATAAATAATAAGCTGAGATACCTAAGATTATTAGTCAACTACATGAACACACATTTTTATATGTGTTTATAAAATTTGTGTGCATTGATGTATCATCAATGTGAAAAAAAATTATTTTGTACTTTAAAGCAAATACAAACCAGCACCATGTATGTTTGAGAATGAATATCAAATTAGTGAAGTCAAAATCAATGAAGATCTTTGACTTATTAATATTAAAGTGATTATTGCTTGATTTTTACAGTGACAGCTAGCCTCAGGTCCCTGCAAAGGTGTCTAAGGAATCCTCCCATCTGCAATATGGAACAGTGTGACTTCAAGGAGCTGTAGGGTACGTTGATGACTGACTCTGACAGTAGTAGGTGGTCTGCAGAAGGCATGTGACCAGAGCCAGGCCATTCAGAATGCTGAGTGAGGCGAAGTCTTCCTGCCTGGGCTGGAGGGTGGAGGTCTGGGACAGGGCACTGTGATGTGCAGCTGATGGATGTGAATACTCGGCCTTCATTCCTCAAGCGTTTCAGTTCAGCAACCCCATTGCAGGGGGGACCAAGGACCTGAAATGTAAGCCTTTCTTTTTTAACTGCTAAAAACATTTTTCTTCTGTTGCCTGGGAAAGCCCACCTGCAGCAGGAGACTGAAGTCAGCTTGAGAAGAAAGGCAGAGCTGAACGAGATAAAGTCCTGGTTGGGAGGAGTTCCTGGCCTGTACTTTTGGTTAAATGAAAGTACACAGCTCCCTATTCAGTTTAAATAAGCTTGTGTTTCTGTTACTTGCAACCAAAGGATCTGCCTGACCCATTTGTTGCTGTTCAAGTCTTGCTCCTTGAGTTTGCAGATAGGGAACTAACGCACCTCAGTGTTAAGTTTGTGGTCCTGCCTGGCATTGCCTCTGTAGCTTTGTGGCTTGTCCCTCTTCTCTCCTTGCTTATTAGCCAGGCCCTGCTGTTGGAAACTGTGCGTGGTCTCCAAAGGCACATGGTCAGGCAGAGTTGCACCAATGGAAGCCTTTCTTCACTTAGCCCCAAGGTTCTGCAGTTATTTGTGTGAGCTGTGAGTTATTTGTGTGAGTTCTTTGTTTAACTGGGAGCTCCCTAACAGAAGGGCCCCAGGCCTTCTTTCATATGCATCCCCAGTGCCCAGCGGAATCCTGTGAGGTCACATGCATGCAGAGAGATCGATGCCCCTTTTCTTGCACTCATGATGCTTCTTCCCTTGTACTTTATACTGGAGGTATTTGGTGCATGCCTTAGTCCTCTGTCCATTGATTTAGCTTTTGCTGTAGAGTCTAGACTCAATGATCTTTGCACCTGCTTTAGTGCATGGTGCAATAGGAGGTGCTCAATGAGCTAGCTGGTCAATTTGCTTTCAGAAACTTGTATTTGATCCTTTTAACACCGAAAGGTCTGGTGTTAAGATTATGTACCTTTAGCTTCATGATCTGGGGGAAGGAGGAATCTCCTCATCCTTACCTTCAATATATTCTAGAATGGGCACAGCTTGTACATCGCAGGCACACTCGAAGTAAACTGGGCCTGCGACATCTCAGAGGTGCTCCATGGTGCTTCTTTTAAATTACTAAATTTTGAAATAATTATTGATCCACAGGAAGTTGCAAAGATAGGACAGAGAGGTACCGCTCACTCAGTTTCCCCCATTGATTATATCTTAGGAAAATATACAACAACTGCATCAAAATCAGATTTACACTGGCACAATGCATATGGTTGTGTAGTTCTAAGCCATTTATCACCTGAACAGATGCAGGAAGCTGACATCGCGGTCAAGATATAGGACTGCTCCATCCCTGCAAAGATCTCCCCCGTGCAACCCGTGACAGTCACACTACCCTACCGCCTCTCCCCACCATCCCTAGCTCTGACACCTACTAAGTTCATTCATTTCTGTAATTGTATCATTTTGAAAATATCATCTAAATGAAATCATACATTGTGTGACATTTCAAGATTTTTTTTCCCACTCAGTAATTCCCTGGAGATTCATTCAGGTTTTTGGATGTTATCAAGTTTATTTTTTTATTGCTGAGTCATATCTCAAATTGGCAAACCATTTTCTTTTTTTAAAAATTTTTGTTCTATTTAGTTATGCATGGCAGCAGCATGCATTTTGATTCATTGTACACAAATGGAGTACAACTTTTCTTTTCTCTGGTTGTACACAATGTAGAGTCACACCATTCGTGTAATCATACATGTACACGGGGTAATGACGTCTGTCTTATTCCACCATCTTTCCTTCCCCCTCCCCCTCCCCTCCCCTTATTTCCCTCTACACAATCCAAAGTTCCTCCATTCTTCCCTGACTCCCTGCTCCCCACCTCCCCGTTATGTGTCAGCATCCATCTATCAGAGAGGCAAACCATTTTCCAGAGAGGTTATACTTTAGCAATGTACAAGGAGTTACTTTTTCTGCATCCTTACCAGCCTTTGATGTACAAAACAAAATAGTATCCTATGGAAGAAAATCAGGTTATCTTGAAGTTCTGTTATGGGGAGAGGGGAAACTGGACCAGTTCAGGAAAACACTCATGATATAAATGTGTAACACAGACCTCTGGGAAAAGTGTCGTGCAATCATTTCAACAGGGTGGCTCTCCCCTGAGATTTTTTTCCTTTCCTCATATTATGTGGATTCATATCTGTAATATTTGTTGCTTTTTCTATTTATTACCTTGCTCTTCCTCCTAAAAGTCTTCCACACTTTTTCTGCCTTTGGGGATTTTAACTGGGCATTTTGTTTTCTGCTCTAAGGAAAAATTTTTCTCTTCATTCATTGGTCTAATCATTTATTTCTATTTATGAAGACTTGTGGATTTCTGCTTATAAAAATGGTTTATGATCTGTTGCAATGATTATTCATTTTTATAATCATTTTGTCCCCAGTATGGCCAATGAGAGCCCCTCTGGGTGGACTCCTGCGTCCTTTTGACATGTCCCATCCCTCCCTGGACACTTTCTTACTTTCTGGCTCATTTTGTGTCCTCCTTGCACTTCACCCCCAGCTATTTCTCCTCCCGCCATTTCTTCAAGAGCTTTTATTGAAGGGGGTATACTAGCTGCTCATTGATGTTGGGGTGTCAGCTGTCGCAGCTCTCTGGATGGACAACTAGGAAGCAGAAACACACACCCATGTCTATCTGTATACACCTAGCTACTTACTGAGAATCCTGAATTCACACGGATATTGTCAATGCCAGTGCCACACCACAGGGCTCCTTCTACTGCTGTTACAAAGACCGCCACAAGCTCCTCACTTCCCAGGCTGCACAGGTAGAACTCGTCCTACAGGGACACACTCCCTTGTTGGTAAAAATTCTTAATAACTTTACACCAACCTTGGGGACACTGCGGGACAGGGAGCAGAACTGCTCTGCACATACCTGTGGCATGGGCCCTCCTCGTGGTCAGTCATCTGTCCTCTCTTTCTTCACCCCTTCCTCCTTCTCTCTTTCCATTCCTACCTTAATGTTAAGAGTTTTCATTTCCTCTGAAGGTTTTTAAAATAGGCGTCATGGAGATGGGAAGGGGAGGGCAGAAGTCCCTGTGCTGAGTGAGGGAGACCCGAGAGGCCGACCAGATGTGCTCTGTTATGGTGAACTTCCATACTGAAGCTGCTTCCAGAACCAAGCTCCTCTGCAGCCCACAGGTCTTAGGAAGTCTGCGGCTTCAGCTTTCCACTTGTGGTCAGTGGTGGTAGGTTCTTAAGGGAAGTGGAGTCCATGTTCCTGTTTGAACTCAGGGTCTGGAGAGAACTGAAGCTGCTTGGTGATGAGGCAGGAGGGGATACTAAGAAGTGGGAAAAGCAGAGGTGAGGGTCTGAGGCAAGGCCCTGGGGTTCTCTCTCCCCTTCACCTCATAGCTGGACTGGACACAGCCCTCTCCAATGGGGGAGCCCTCTTCCTCTGGTTCTCACTCGCCTCTTCTCCCTCTCTCTTTCTTTTGATTCCTTCCAACTTTAGGAGAGTGAGGAGAAAGTTTTTAAAGAAGAGCATGAGCAACTTCTGCTGAGAAGGTTCCAGGAGCTTTGGAAACCCAGAGGGAGCAGCTTTCCTTGTTGTGGCTCTCGGGGAGAGATGGGAGAGGGCGATGTAGTTTTGATGACTCAGTAAGGAGTGTCTTGAGAGGACAGCAGGGGTATGAGCAGGAGGCAGAGGACCACAGATTCCTGATGTGGACCACCTCACTGGGAATCATTGAACTCCCCAAGGTCCAGTCCTTTCATCTGCATCAATGTCATGATAATATTTAGCTCTGTAGTGTCACAAATCCTCAATATATGCAGCCAGAATAAACCCTTGTGCTAGTGGGAGTGGTAAGGAGAGGACTGAAAAGACAAGGTGGAAAGAAGAAAGAATGGAGGAAATTGGGTATGCTGAGAGATGGCTTGGAAGGGGTGGGGGCAGTCAAGTGGAGCCGAGGCACTGGACCTGGGCAAAGGATAATGGTCCTGTCTTTGACACACACTGGGCTTTCAGAGACTCTACCACGTGAGTTGGTTTGGAGATTTCACTGTGATCTTGCCATTGGCTGTCACTCTCGTGAAGCCGTTCTTGGCACTTGTGGTGTCTTACTTAAAGAAGCATATTTGTAGCTCCCTAAGAATCCAAAGGGACTTGGTGGTTTTTTTCCCTGGTAGGATTCTCCTTCTTCCACACCATCCTTTCCTACCTCCTAATCAGGGCCTGCCCACCTCAGCTTGAGAGGGATGCCCTCCCGTGGCAGTGCCCTGGGGAGTCAACTGGGGAGTCTTTTTTTTTTCATGAGAATCTTTATTTCTAAATTTGTCCTCTTGCTCTGCAAAGTTGTGGGAGAAGTTCAAAAGAGGAGAGGGAAAGGTGAAGAACCTCAACATATGAACCTAACATTCCTTCCTGATGGAATAGACTGCTGAGCCTCCCTCACATTCTTTCTTGTTAAAATGTGAGAAGTAACTTGGTTTAGGAGTATCTTCATCCTGGTTTTGGATCCTGCAATCATATAGTTAGTCTTCTATCTTCAAAGGATGGAAGTGGTGGAAGTTTGGATAATTGGTCCCCAAATCTCAGGACATTTGAAGGGATGTTAAGAAAGAGAGTCCTGGACCTGGGGTTGTGTAGTGACAGAGCACTTGCTTAGTATATGTGAGGCACTGGGTTCAATTCTCAGCACCACATAAAAATAGATAAAATAAAGGTCCATCAACAACTGAAAAAAATATTAGGGAAGAGGATCCTTTCTGGGGTGAGGTTCAGAGAACTGTCTTTTTACCACACTTGTGAAGTTTTGGTTTACCTGGGTCTTCCTCTCCCTTCCTTTCTGGTCTTGAAATTTAGTAAAATACTAATTACCTGGGAATCTGTTAAAAATGGAGGTTTTTGGGTTCCTACCAGAAATTATGAATCATTAAGTGAAAGGTGGGACCCTTCCCCAGAATCCTCACTTTATGATCAATCAGGTGATTCTGCTGAAACTGATTCTCAGATCTCAATGTGAGAGCACTTCGATCCAGTTATTCTTGACCCTGGTTGAAGCTTCTAGAATTGCCTAGAAGCTTTTTAAAATACCGACACTTGGGCTCCACCCCAGATCAATGACACCAGAATTCCTCTCAGTAGAGCTTGGAAGCTGTATTTGTTTAATGCCCCCAGGTGATCCCAACATGCAGCAAGGGCAGGGAGGATCCCACTAGGCAACTGAGTGTCAGGACGATGTTGACATTCACTTGTGTGCACAGAGAGGATGGTGTTCACTCGCAATTTAAGATGTTTATTTAATCCTGATAGTAATTCTGTGAGTTTGGAATAATCATCTCCATTTTATAGACAAGAAAACTTGTCTATAAGGTTCAGAAAAGTCATAATCTGAGAACACATATGTGTTGGAGTTGGCTTTGGATTCTGGGGCTAAATACCTTTTCCATATTTCTTACTCTTTCCCTCCACTGAGAGATGCTCTGGAAACACAAAATTGTTCGATTAGAATTCAAGTGAACTGGTCATCAAAATGCTTTGATAGGAAGTTGCCCTAATGAAGTCTGTTTTTAAATGTGGTTTAACATTAAGCTTCCTGATGATGAGTGATGAAGAGTGGACAGAACCTTGTGTTATCGAGTGTGTGAGAATTACAAACCACCACACATACTGAGCCAAACTGAAAGGGGAAAAGGGGTTCTTTAATTAGCATGCCAGGCAAGCAGTGGCTGGGAGCAGGCTAACACCTCAAAGAACTCCCAGCCCCTGAACTTTGGAAGTATAGCGTTTATAAAGGCAAAACCCACAAAAACCATGAAATCAGTTCAGGCACATGTAGGTCAGAAAGACCCTGCAGAGACAGTTATTATGATTACATGAGAGAATTGTTTTGATTATGCATTTTAGAGTCATTTTGTTATACATCAGGGCCATACTCAGGGACGTGGGAAGGTCCGATTGTACTGTCAACATAGATACAGCTTCAGGAGGCTGAAAGGAAAACATCATAAGCAAGCATACAATGGAGTCAGGTCAGAACAAAATGGCGTTACTTTGGTTCTTTTCTGTTTCCCTTGTAAGCAAGTAAAAACAGTGATGTTGACTCAGGAGGAATCTTGGCCTTGAGGAAAGGCAGGGACATCTAGTCTCCCCCACCTGCCCACAGCATCCCCTTGCTGTGGCTGGGATTCCTGGCAGGAAAGCCATCTTCTCCTCCCAGGCAGGACCCCTAGAAAATGGCCCCTTCGTTCTCCAAGTTCCATCATTGTTTTGCACCTCAGTGAACATTAATTCATGAACAAAAACAGAAAGGGGTTATTAGATCCCAACCCCCTCCCTAGGCCCCTGCTTTGCTGTGTTTCACAACTGACAGAACCTCTATGGGAGGGCACAGAAATGGTCCAGTCATCTTTCCTTTACCTCGCCTGTGACTTCACTGGCTGCCAGACTGCTTGGGTGAGGCTGTGGCTCTGGGCTGATTCAGGCTTACTCACGCGAGCACCCAATCGCTCGGGGCTGACTGGACTCTGTCATTAGCCGCCCCACCCACCGCTCCATTAACCCATCATTTCTAATTTTCTCTCCAGATCCTCTGTATCTGTCTGTGAGATTCGGTTAATGAGTGTCCTTCACAGTGAGGTTTTCCTCCAACCTGCAGCTGGCTCACTGCTATTATTTATGTGACTTTTCTATAGTTTCCAAAAAAATAATAGCCAAATTGAGGTCTAATTCATACACCATAAAATCTACCACCCTTTTAAAGTGTAAAATTCAATGTTTTCTTAAAAAGTATATTCACAGAATGTACAGCTATCACCGAACTGAAACCCATACCTGTCCATGACTGTCACTCCCCATTTCACTACACCTACCAGCCCCCACCGCCAGTCCAGAGAACTACTACCTACTTTCAATACCTATAGGTTGGCTTTTCCTGGCATCTCACGTAAAAGGAATCATACACTGGGTGGTCTTTTGTGGCTATCTCCTTTCACTTACTATGATGCTTTGAAGGGTCATCCGTGTTGTGGCATGTATCAAACTTTGTTTTTATGACTGGAAAATATTCCGTTGTATGAATATACCATATTTTCTTCATCCATACATCAGTTCATGTACCTTTGAGTTATTTTCACTTTTAACCATTAATACTGATGCTATGAACACTCATGTATAAGTGATTGTGGGTGTAAGTTTTCATTTCAAGGGGTATATGCTGAGGGTTGTAATTGCTGGGCCATGTGGTAATTCTGTTTAACATTTTAAGAAACTATTTGACTAATTTTCCAAGCAACTTTGTCATTTTCTGTTCCATTCAGAAATGTATAAGGGTTATAATTTCTTTACATATTCACCAACACTCATTATTTTTTCCACTTGACTATTGCCATCTTAGTGGATATGAAGTTATATCTCATGATTTTTATTTGCATTTCTCTAATGACTAGTAATGTTGAACATCTTTTTATGTTCTTATTGTCCATTAGTATATCTTCTTTGGAGAAGCATCTAATCAGATCTCTAACCCACTTTAAAAAAATTGGGTTGCCTTTTTATCATCGAGACATAAGGATTTTTTACATATTTGGGATTTAAGTCCCTTATCTGGTTTTCATATATTTCCTTCCCCCTCCATTCTATGGGCTGTCTTTTCAATTTCTTGATGTTATCCTTTGTAGTACAAAAATTTAACTGTGAGGAAGTCCAATTTATATATTTTTCCTTTTGTTGCTTGTGTTTTTGACGTCATACTTAAGAAATGGTCGCTTAATCCAAAACCTCAAAGATTTACTACTATGTTTTTTTCTAAGAGTTTTATAGCAACTGTTCTAATATTTAGATTGATGGTTTACCTTAAGTTAAATTTTGTAAATGGTGTGAGGTAGGGGTAAGCAGTCTTAATCCCAAGGCTTCATGTAGTCTGTTGAAACTGGGGAAGTGCCCTGATAATCTCTGAATTGCCTTTGGGATCATTTCCTGTTCTTCTTCAAGAATGGTGCACTTTCAAAACTGAATAGCTCCATTGTCGTGTCCAATCAAATCCAAGGAGTCCCATAGTCTTCCTTTATTTTGTCTCAACTTTATCCCTTCAGTTCAAATTGGTACATTCTTCCTCATAAAACATCATGACTTTTCATTGAGTGGTTGTCCACCTACACCTTCAAAACAAGTTTTCTTATTTATTTATGTATTTATTTTGCATTATGATTAGGCTGAGAATTTTCCAAATCTTCAAGTTCTGGTTCTCTTTTGGTTAACAATTCCATCTTCAGTTCAGTTTCTTTTCTAGCATTTTACTATGAGTAGTCAAGAGGAGCTAAGCTACTTTGTTTTAGAAATCTTCTCAGCTAGAGCCAGGTATGGTTGCACATGCCTGTAATCCCAGTGGCTTGGGAGGCTGAGGCAGGAGATCCTGAGTTCAAAGCCAGCCTCAGCAAAAGCGAGGTGTTAAGCAACTCAGTGAGACCCTGTTTCTAAATAAAATACAAAATAGGGCTGGGGATGTGGATCAGTGGTCAAGTGCCCCTGAGTTTAATCCCCAGTACATGCCCCCCCCCCAATAAAGAAGTCTTTTTAGCTAAATATCCAGTTTTGTTGCTCATAAATTATACTTTCCACAAAATACCAGAACACAAACCTGGTTCAGTCAACACCGTTGACATTTTATGAAGAAAATCACCTCTTCTCTAGTTTCTAATAACATGCTCTTCATTTTCATCCAAGACCTCGCTGTAATTGTTCTTAATGTCTGTATTTGTAACATGTACCTCAGACTCATCCAGCTTCTAACAACCCAGTACCCAGTTCCAAAGCTGCTTATTCATGTTTAGGTATTTAATGTAGCAGTACCCCACACTTGGTACCAAAATCTGTATTTGATTGAGTTCTTCGTAGAAACAGAAAACAATAGGAAGCGTACATGTATATATGTGTATTTATTTGTTTACTACAAGAAATGGGATTTTACAATAATTACAAAGGCGGAGAAGTCCCTAGATCTACAGCTGGCAATCTAGAAACCCTAGAGAGCCAACAGAATAGCTCCAGTCCAAGTTCCATGCCAGGGAACCAATGGTGTACTGTCCACGCTGAGTTTGAGTCTGGAGGAAGAGGAAGACTGATGTTCTAATTCAAAGACAGGCTGGCAGGGAGTAAGAGAGAATCCTCTCTCACCTGTTGTTCTATTTAGCCCTTCAGTGGATTGGATGAGACTCACTCACAGTGAGAAGGACAATCCGCTCTTCTCATTCTACCAACTCTTGCCAATCTCACAAGCATACCCAGAATAACATTCAACCAAATATGCAGTATCTGGTGCCCCTTTGGGTCTATTTCTTTTGTCATTTTCTTTTCATTTCGTTCTTCATTCATGTTGTCTTGCTTCCTAGTATGTCAGGTTAATATTTTTTCATCTTACTTTCACTGCATGCCTGTTTACATGTTCATAATTGTTAGGAGATTTCAGTTGAAGGCCCGAGAGATGTTTGCTTTTAGAGGGATTTACATTTGCATCTGGGACGACTGTACTCAGTGTTACAGACCAGGATCATTCAAAGTCCATCTGCACTTCCTGTAAATGACAGTCACACCAATTCATGACCACCAGAGTGCAGTCCTAAATAAATAAATAATTTGCAATAATAACACAAGGAATTCCCATGTGCCTTCACCTGAATTCTCCAAATGTTATTATTTTACCACAATTATTGTATTATTTTGTCTACCACTCTCCCTGAATCACTTGAGAATGATTGCAGACATGTTGCTCTATTACTGCTAAATATTTCCTCAAAACAAAATTTTTATACACATCCATACCGAAAGCACCAAAGTCAGGGAATTACTATTACCATTGATATAGTCTATTATTTAATCTGTAGGCCTCATTCAGATTTCTCTAATTTCCCCCTAGAATAATGTCCTCGATAACTAAAGAAAAAAATTTCCTTCCTTTATTCCTTTTCTTCCATTCCTTCCTCCCTCTCCTTCCCCTCCATCTCTCAATCCTTCCCTCTCCTTCCTTCCTCTTTCTGGTTCAGAATCCAATACAGGATTAAACATTCAGTTAATTTCCTGATTGGAGCTTTAAAATCAACCTTATTGAGGTATAATATACCTATAAGCAAAAATAACCAAAAAGGTTTGGGCATCATAATGAAAGCACAGATAACTAGACGGGAGCAGACTTCATGTCTTTTATCAGCAGTGGAGTCAGGCATTGGAGGGGCTCACTTTCTGGGTAGAAAATGGCTCCTGGTTTCAGAAGAGGTCTGGGATTTATGGGTTACGCAGAGAGGTGGCTTAATCACTTCAACAGAATGTGTCAGTTTGGGCATTCAGGAAAAAGCTTGTAAAAATGGGAAACTTATTTGTCCTGGGCAAGGATGGAGGGTCCAGAGTTCAGGCCCAGTGCTCTTTTGTCCTCTGAGGGTCCTTGTATTGTCACTGGGACAGGATTCCTGTGTGGCTTCATTGTCACTGGGAAGGAGTTTACTGGGAAAGGATCAGTATTTGTCCTCTCCCCAGGGGCTGCCATTAGGATTGACATTCGCTTCCTTCAGAGGGGTGGTCAATGTTTTGCCTTCTTCCTGTCATTAAAGATGAAGTTGATCTTTTCTACGGTTTTGTGCAAATGCAACCACACAACTTGTACTCTTGCGTGTCCAGCTTCTTTAGTTTAGCATGATGTTTTGAGATGTGTCCATGTTTCTGTTTTTCATTTTATAAATTTCAGAACAGTGTTCTATTAGATGAACACACTACACTTTGTCTACCAAGAGACATTTGTTCTCTCTTCCTTTCCTTTTTTTGCCGTTATACACAAGGCTGTTATGAACATTTTTTGCAAGTCTTTGTGTGGACATATGTTCTCATTTCTCTTAGGCAGAGTTGTTGGGCCATATGCTAAGTGTGTGTTTTTCTTTATAAGAAACTGCCGGCCGTGCGTGATGGTGCACGCCTGTAATCCCAGCACTTGGGAGGCCGAGGCAGGAGGATCGAGAGTTCAAAGCCAGCCTCTGCAACTTAGCCCTAAGCAACTCAGTGAGACCCTGTCTCTAAATAAAATACAAAATAGGGCTGGGGATGTGGCTCAGTGGTGGAGTGCCCCTGGGTTCAATCCCCAGTACCCCCCCCCCAAAAAAAAAAAGAAAAAAAGAAAAGAAACTGCCAAATTGCTTTCCAAAGCAGTTGGGACATTTTGCACTCCCACCAGCAACAGAAAAGAGTTCCAGTTCCTCCAAATCCTTGCCCAGTGGCTTTCAGTTTAGCAGTTTTGAGTATTTAATGATACCTCCCTGTGGTTTTGATTTTTATTTCCCTGACCATCAATAATGTTGAGCACCAATGGATGAGATTTTAAAAATATACAATGATTTTTACACATCTATGTTATGTAAAGTTATACTTGAGCACCTGACTTGTGTTCACTCATTCCACCCCCATAATAGCCCAGTAGGTAGGAACTGCCTCCATTCCTAACTCAGGAGAGGGAACAGATGCACAGAGAGGTAAGCAGTTGGCTCAAGGTCACACAGCTAGGAAGTGAGAAGCCAGTGGTCAAACTTGAGTCCAGAGCCTGGGCTGTCAATTATCTAATACCTGAGCTGTGAGACCAATCTACTTGGAACCTGACACCTATCATCCCTGCTTCAAACAGTTTCCCTTGTGGACTGGTTTTCTTTTTCCCCATCCTTCTCTGGCTCCTTTTCATCCTGAGGATGCCACAGCCTCCTGAAGTCCTTGCTTAATTGAGTAAAAAGACCTATTTTCCTGCTGAATGTGGTGGTTCATGCCTTTAATCCCAACAACTCGGGAAACTGAGGCAGGAGGGTCGCAAGTTCAAGGCCAGACTCAGCAATTTAGTGAGACATGCAGGATTGTAGCAAGGTCCTATCTCAAAATAAAAATTAAAAAGGACTGGGCATGAGACTCAGTGGTAGAGCACCCCTGGGTTCAATTGCTAGAGCCAAAAAATAAAAGAAACTTTCTTAAAAATAACCAATTTTGCCTAGTAGTCTGCCTCACTTCAGAGCCATATCCATTAAATTTTTTTTTACATTTTTCTTTCTTTAAAAAAAAACTTTTCTTATGGAATATTTCAAAATTTTTGGAAAGTAGAGAACATACTATAATATAGAACCCTCATTTTAACAGTGAAATCACTGTGCCTATCTCCACTTGAATTGGGACACAATCCAATTAGTGTTCAAATCTCCTGGGCTTTCTTTTAAATTTTTAAAAAAAATGGTTTATATGAAGCAAGATGCGAATAATTGTGATTATTTGGTGTGTTTACCAGAATGGATAGGTTTCCCCTTGTATCTGTATCTCCTTGAAGTTTCATTTTGAAGAAAACAGGTTGTGTGAGTTTCCTAGGGTCTGGGTTTTGTTAGTTGAATCTCTGTGCTGCAATTAAACTTCTCCTTTTTTCTCCATATTTTCCAAAATTTGTAGCAAGATCTAGAGGCCAGATTATATTCAGGTTTGTTTTGTTTTGTTTTGTTTTGATAAGATAGCTTCAAAGGTGATGTGGTGGACTTGGGTGAAGACGTACATGATGCGTTCCTCTCTTTTTGTGGTGGTATCAGCCCTCAATAATCACAGCGTTGGATGTATTATTAACTCATTTGGATTTCTATTCCTGTCACTTCTACCTTGTTCATTAGGTAGAATATATCTGTAAGAGAAAATATCTTATTAATTACTCAGTTATGTGAGATTTGCACAGGAAAAACAAAAGTGTTGCATGCTTTCTCTTTGTGTTCGTTTTCAAAACAATAAGTTGGTAGGAGAGTATATTTTTTAAGACAGTAGAAGAATGCAAATGTAAATGAGCTTGCCTGAGCCAGAAGTTAGCACACAGACTTTCACAATGTCTCACCTTGGTTTTCCTGAGGAACATGCCAATGCAAAGGGAAACTTCAGCATCTATGCCAGAAAAATGAACCCAAGAGTCATGTGGCCCTTTTCATCTTCAAAGCATTTCAGATCTAATTATTTCTCCTATCTCCCCAAGAAGTAGGTGCTATTAACTTCATTTTAAAGATAAGAAAATAGAGACTTGAAGAAGATATGAGAACAACCTGCCCTAAGCTTCTAGGGTGTCACGATGGGAGATGAGATTAAAATTTATGTCTGGCTCAATTTTAATTTGATCCCCAGGAAGGGCGGTATAGGGAGGGTCAGAGAAAGAGGGAGCTAGAGTTCTCTGACTCAGTTCCAATACTGCAAATAGTGCTATGTGCCCAGACTTGAGGACACGCTGTGGTGTGGCCATTATCAATGAAGTATTTGATATTGTACTGCTTGACATAGGTAGGGGACTTTGAGAGAGTCTTTATCAGAAGATTGTAAATGAATAACATGCCACATTTTGCCACTATGAATGTCTCTGGTGTGACAAGATTAGAAAACTGTATTTAGATTCCTCAATTATTGTACACCAGGCAGTTGGGAGTCATAGTCATTTTTTTCCTTTCTTGTTTAGAACTATTTAGTGGATGCTGTTCACGTCTTGTGTAAAGCAAGGATAATGTTTACACTGCATGTCGAACATATTCAGTTCTTGCTGACAGATCATATGTATTGTGAGCCTGGAAAAAGCAAGAGATATACAATCATCTTGGAAATCAACCTTTTCCCCATCTGGGCTGGGGCTTGGATTTTTTAACGTGGGGGATGTTCAAGTTACAGAACTTCCAGCATCTTGGAGCTGGAATACCTGAGATCTGTGCTCTCCTCCCACACTAATTGCCCCAGCAGCCTGTAATTGCCTGGACCTCAATGAGCTTTGACTCATCAGCACAACCAGCTGTCAGTGGTGGTAAGTGAGGGAAAGCAAGTCCACCTAGGTGTTTCAAAGGAAAGAAACCCAGAACCTCCTTCTAACAGTGAATTTGTGTTGGTGGTCTGACAATACTCCCGACCCTCAATCCCATTTGGAGAGTTTTTTGATGGCTCATCAATTCCTCTTCTCTTTGAACAGAGCTGCTAATGCCTTCCACCTACTGTAGGCATTCAGTTCCTGACTCCCATGCTGCCTGTTTGACTTACTGGATGAGAAAACTGTCTAGTTTGCACCTTGTGTTTCTTCTGTTTAATTCATGGTTATTGTCTCTTTTTTGTAGTTGTTTAAGGAACTGCAAACCCTCTTAGTTTTCCTTCTTCCCTAACGTAAAGCCAGCTTTGATCTTATGGCTGCTCAGCCACTTGGAGCTGCCCTGTCGTCTGCACAAGTGAAGAGGAATGGGGAGGGATGCAGCCATTCCCAAACAGCCTACTCCCACTTGGAATCTACTTTCCTGCGGTTCCTCCTTCTCTGGCTAAGGATGCCTTCCTGTGCAGTTGTGAGGGATAGAAAAAGAGGAACATTGCAACGCCAAGAGCTCCACAGAAGTCAATTTAAGACTAGTCTCCGGGACACATACTGCTGAAAGAAAACGTGCCATCTTTGTTTCACCAACAACTGGTGTAACTAACAATGTAACTCAGTGAGGAGTGGTGGGATCAGTTTTCAAACTTCTGCGATTATGAACTTATAAAGATAAAAGGGTTGTTTTGGCTCACAAAAAAGGAGGTTCGTGTCCATGATGGCTTGGCCCTGTTGCTTTCAGATAGCAACATCAAGGCAAGAGCACAAGGCGGGGCAAACTGCTCACCTCATGGTAGGAAAGTGAAAGAGGGACAGGGGAAGAGGTCAGGGTCCCCCCATCCCTTTGAGAGAATGTCCTCAATAATCGAGGACCTCCCACTAGGTTCCACCACTTCCCAATAACACCCCTTTAGGAACCAAGCCTCCATCCAGCTCTTGGATCTTTGGGGGACACTAGAGTACACAACTATGGCAGGAGTATCTCAGAATCACAGCTCTGTAAGGAGGGACCCTGGAGAGTTCTTTGAGGAGTGCAGCTAGGACTTCCCCAGGGGTGAAGGACATTGAGTTCCTGGGGTGGATGGAGCGTGGTGCTGACCGTGGGAGTCTGCATGGTGCTGTGGCCTCCTGGTGAGCATTTTGACTTCCCTTTCCAAATCTCCCCTAAAAAATAAACTGAGAACAGATGGCAAGGGAATTACTCTTGGTTCTTATTCCTGAGCTATATTGATTTAATTTTTACCACACCTCCTTTTTTAAATAGTGGAAGGTGCATAGTCTCACGGAGTCCTGAGTGTGAGCTTGCCTCTTCCTACCCGCAATTATTACATTTCTAATATCACTTTTCTCATTTGTAAAATGGGGATCATCATACATACCAGGTTACTGTGAGCTTTGAAGGGGAAAAATACATTCCTGCTTTGGGGGAAAAGGGTGGGTATACAATAACAACTTATAAACTGCAAGTGCCATAATCATGATAGTGTAAATTGTTGTAGTGATAGTAATGATAAACATTCGTTACTTAATACAAAATTAATCTGAAATATTAAACATATACCTTCTCTTGGAAATCTTAATCCTCCTCTTTAACACTGAGTAAATTTCACTTTTATTCTCCATTTTTCTTGTTCATAAGACACCCTGACCCAAAGGCAGAAAGTGAAAACTTCACATAAATAGTATATGTACCTGGGCATTTGGTCAAATACTCTCAATGCCTTTCAAGCTTTAAAGACTATTGATTTTTCTCCTAGTTAAAAAATAATCTGCCTACCATAGATGCAAAACTACCCTCTCTGAGACTTATAACTTCATTAAAGCTTTAGAGAGTAAAAGACAGAATGATTTTTATTGAACATGTACTGGCAGCAGGTGACATTCTAAGCAGGTACAATATCATATTTACTCCTCATTAGAATCCCATGGGGGTTTCCATTGTCACCCCCATTCTACAGATGTGGGGACTGAGGCAAAGTGAGATTTAGTGATTTGCTCAAGGGTGTAGAGTAAATGGCAGAGCTGGAAACAGCCAGCCTCATTGCCAGAATCAGCGCTAACCACCGACAGCCCAAGTCAGTGCAGAACCTGATAGAAGCCTGCAAATCCCAAAGTGTGGTGTTCGAACACCCAATTCAGATTCCTGGGCCTCACCCGAGACCTATGGAATCACAATGTCCTCTCCTGCCTGCTGTCCCTCAGTGCTTCTGACATACAGTGATGTTGAATACCAGTAGCAGCAGTATTTTGATCTAATGGGGTTTAAAAAATCCTTTTATTTATTTACTATAATTTTGAATTCTTTGTTTCAAAATATTAAATATTTTGAAATGATATTTTGAAATAATATTTAAATATTAAATATTAAAAACCTCTTCCTTTCATAATAACCACCCCCTGCATCATGCTGTTGTTACAGGTGATTTACTGGTTTCTACTAGATATTTGCTCTTGAGTCCTTTAAAAATTTAAGACATGCTTACTTAATGTTTAGTGTGCAAAGCCCAGTGTGAGTTCTAGGAGAGGGAGTGGGGATGTACACAGGAACCTCAGACCCTGCCCTCCAGGAGGCTTAGGGTGGAGGCAGGGACCCCACTCAAATGCAGCCAATGCAGGTGTGAGCACACGGGTAGATGTGCACAGTGTGACTCAGAGAAGAAACTTCTGGTCTCAAGTTTGTACACTGGAAATGCAACAGGTGAATCCCAGGGTCCCCAGGTCTGGGGGAAGTTGAAGGTGATGGATAGAAGAAATCACTCTTAAGTCTCTTTTTAGGAGAAAGAGAGGCCAGGACTTAAGTTCTTATCCTCAAGATCCACAACATGGTGCCTCGCGTACATAATATCAGTTGATTCACTCATTACTTCCCCAACCTCATGAAGCCTCCATGAAAACTTTCTCCCTTTACAAGTGAAGCCAGTTGACTTTGCAGCTCTGAGACCTATACTTCTTTCTCTGTTTGAATCGTCCTGTCATCACATAGAACTGAGTACTTATTAGAGGAAGGATCAATCCTTACAGCCCACACAGGGATGAGGACATTAAATCTCAGGTTGAACACCAGAGTATGGTGCTTAGCACAGTATAGGGTATTTGTTCAGAGCACTGCCTGGATTTAAATCTGATTTCTATCATTCACTAATGTGTGGGCTGGGGGAGTTACTCAGTAGCCCTGGACATAGGTATTTTTTCCTTTTCATTTATAAAATGCTATAAAAATAGGCCTTATGTAAGGTGCTCTTGCAGGGCATGTTCGAAAGGTCTTACTAATATCACTTTGAAATGGGCACACAGGGTGCTGTGGGTGGACTCCTCACTACTTGGAAAACAGGGATGTGGACTTGGTGATCTCCAAGCTTCCTTCAGGCTCCTCCTTGACAGGGTTTAGTTGCATCATGGAACAATGCAGGGATCACTGCCCTCAGTGGAGTCAGCACATTGGTTGGAAGGCAGAGGGGCAGGCCTGTTCCCCCTGGTGCTGGGCACGTCCCTCTCAGCCTGAGGCAGGTGGAGCCTTGGGTGTGACACCAACTCCTATTGGGAAGCTGAGAAATCCTCTCTATTTCACCAAAGGAAGCTCTGGAATTTCTGCTTCTTAAGAAACCTAACTTTTTAATCATAAGAAATGATATATGGTGTCTAGAAAATCTGGGTGATATCACAAACCATAGAAAGAATAAAAATCATACTTAATCTCATCAACCAGAAATAACTATTGCTAAAATTGTTTTATTTATTTTCTTCAAGTCTTCTAACTGTATCATTTTCTAATATGGAATTAAGCAACCTTTAAGTGCATCAGAGCAAGAAGCCAACTCTCCTACATCCTACTCCACGGGTTACTAGGTTTTTTATTAAAATTGGAATTGCAATTTATATGTGCCTTGTATCCTGTTCTTACACAAACCCGTCTTGTGAACATTACTCTGAAAACATTTTTAGTTACTTCCCTGTTGATGGATATTTAGCAGGTTTCTGGTTCTTCTGTTATAAATACTACCATAGACATTTCTATGTCTTAATCGTCAATCTGATCAGTAATTATTTCCTTAAGAATCATTTCTAAAAGTTGTATTATTGGATCAAAGGAGGTAAATATTAAAATATAGAATCAACTATTATAAACAAATAATTACTAATATACAGTCAAATATTTTCCCAGAAGAGTTGGTTAATTTACATTCCTACATGCTGTATTGAAATTCTTATTTCTATAGGATATTTTGCAAAGGTTGTTATTTTCGTTCTCATACTTATTCCTTTAGTCCTCTGAGAATTACATATGAAAAGAAAATTATAAAATTCTTTAGATATACAAATATCAGGACAACTGAATGTGAAGTAGCCAGATCATATAGCTCTATTACTAAAAAATTAAAATTCAATCATTAATGAACTGATTAACATGTTTAACTTTTATTTCATTTTTATGTCACATCCAAATATATCTCACACCACTCATTTTAGCGAGAAATCAAGCTCTTTTGGTAAGCAAAAAACAAGATTTCACTGGCTGACCTTTGCTTCTGAAAGTTATGGAAAGACAACCTGTTCACATTCCCACCTCCTTTTTAACAGGAAGATTCTGAGGCCCAGAGACACTGCCTCTTACTGCTGGTTAGTCCCCACTGAGTGGCAGAGTGTGACTCAGGATCAGCTCCAAGACAAATTCCCTTTCTCACTCTGTCACCTCAATCTTCTCTACATCCATAATGAAACCTAAGTGATTGGATATTAAATTTCCTGCTTGGATATGCCTTTCATATGGTATTAAGCATTTTAAAAGTAACCTGTGCCATTTTAAAAAAAATCTGGTTGTCTGTGACTTAACTCTGGAGTCCTGCTTTAACTCTGTTTTTCTTCATTGTCTGCTTTTTGTTCACAAGTATGTGTCTTAGTAGAAAATTTTAATAAGTTATTTTCTATAATAGATTATCATTTAATATAAAATCTCTTCTAAACATTGATAAGATAAAAAACTGTCTTCAAACATCATTATACTATGTATTTGTAAGAATATGCAAATGGTGTGATTCTACTTTGCACACAACCAGAAAAAGGATAGTTGTACTTCATTTGTGTACACTGAACCAAAAAAAAAAAAGTCTTATCAAACTGTGGGAGTCTCAAAATGGAGTAGTTAGAGTAAAGGATGATAAATCTGGGCTTTTGTAAACATTTTTTTTTTTTCTGTCTCAGAAACCTCAAGATAAAGTTGCTTTATCTTTTATTTTGCAGTGCTGGGGGTTGACCAGGGCCTCATGCATGCTAGGCAAGCACTCCACCACTGAACCACATCCCCAGAACCACTTTATTTTTCTCCACTTAGTTTTTCCTCAATTGAAACAGAGATAATGGCTCTCTGTGACCAGGAGGGAGCCTTCATTGTGAACTCTGAATTGCAAGGTTAACATTATTCCTCCACTGTAAGGGAGAGGTGTCACATGAATCAGTGGGACTCATGTTTAACAGTGTGTTGGGTGGGGGGAGGGGCATAAAACACTTGATGGGTTGTAGGTATCTGGAGAGAGTGTTCAGGAATTTGTTCCAGAAGCTTCTCTTAGAAAAGAGGAGAGAGGGAAGGCTGTGTGTGTGTGTGTGTGTGTGTGCGCGCGCAGAGGGAGAGAGAGAGAGAAGAGATGGTAGCATGCTGTAACAAAGCACCTTTGGTTGCTCCTGGGAGTGGCTGGGTGTGTCAAGTCCTACCTCAGTCAGAATGCTGACTAATCCACTTACAATGTTTGCAGTATTTCAACCTATAGGCAAGAAAAAGCACTAATAAAACAGTCTCCTAGGTTATTAAATATTTGGGCCAATGATTGCTTTTGTTGAACTTGAGGAAATCATTGTTTGATAAAATTATATAATGAATGAAAGGATAATTCATTATTTAACTGTGTGTTCCTCATCTCCCAAAACAACAACAAAAATATACTCTTTTTAGTACCTGGTCAAAAATGGTTTTGTGGCAATTAAAAGAGAGAATGTTATGAATTATTTTTGGAATTATAAAGCCAATGCACTTTCCTACAAACAGGCATATCATTGCCCACTAAATGTTTTGTAAAGATATATTTATTTTTATAACTTTAAGTTGTTTGGGATGAATCAGATGCAGTGGTCTTGAGTATCTATAAAGAGAACTGAAAGAAAGATAATTGGTATTTCAGGAAATGTCAAACTGATTTCAAATTTGTGGGTTGAATTCATCATTATTGAATCAGTCATGTTTCATACAGTATGCCACCTCCTCAGGAGGCTATCTTCCCATTCATTCCACTGTGTGCTGGGTACCCAACTATGTGTCAGATGCTATTAGTCCTTGGAATAGTGAATAAAACAGAAAAAAAATCCTGCTTATATTTTAGCTGGAGAAGGCCATCAACAGTAGGCATAATAAGGAAATTGTGTGTTATATTAGAGGATACTGTAAAATCTGATTTTGCATCTGCTTTCTATAGGTTTGAATTTTATCCAGAGGAAGGAATATCAAAAGTGCTCTGGAGCTGGATTTTCAAGAGAAGAGACTGATAACTGCACATAGCAATAACATGATAGCTGTTTCGATTCTGTTGCTTTCTGACTATGGAGTTTTTTTTTCTCCTATGCTCCTGCCTGCAAACTCCTCCTGCAATGTAAGTGACAACATTGTTCTTTCCAGGGCTTTCCTTCAAGCTGCATATATTTTACTCTATAACAGCCATCCTAGATTTCAGATTCATAGAAATCTGCTGCTCACCTGCAGACTTGCTGAAAGCCATACCTGGGTCTTACTCTTGCTGTTGGTTCCAGAGTCTTGCCCAGGGCCTGACACCAGCAACAGGTACTTAATCAATCAAGCGCAGACTCCAGTCGGAGCGTCCAATAAAAACCAGGAGGCGTGGCCGGAATTCCCAGGTGGAAAGCAGGAGAAACTCTTGAGGTCATTCTCCCCTAGAATTTCTCAGCTGTTGGGTTCTAGAAACTAGTTTGAAAACTCGGCTTTAGAAATGTGAACTACTGGTATAACTCCATTCTCTCCTTCTCTTCTGTTTTGGGGTGTCTTTTGGGGTGGAATTAAAAGGACTTAAGTTGATGGCCACCATGTAGAAAATGTTACCTGGAAAATGTTCTTCTCAGTCAAATAGAATCACAAATTTAATGATGTCGCCATGGAATGGAAACCACGGTTCTGCCTCAATCACTGTTCGTCTTGTCAGTGATACTACACTGAGAATCCAGAGTCCTTGCCTTACTTGGGTTCAAGTAGAATGAGGGAACATTAGGGTACATAGTCTAATCTCCAGAGACACTTCAACACATGAATGCTTTTGGCAGGAACCTTTTGTTAACATCCCTGTCCAGTATACCTGGTGTCTTCCCAGCTGTACACCTTTGCTCATGCTTTGCTCCTGGCCTGAGTGATGTTCTGATGTCCAATGACCCTACCTCCAAGGATGAAAGGGTCATACTTGTCTCTGAACTTCTTTTGTGCCATGCACAAAATATGCTACAAGGCACTTCACCGCTTTCAATCTAACTATTATAAGCTTTCTGTGGAGAGGGAGTGTGTCTCATATCCCTAATTGAATGATGCCTCCAACTTTCAAACAGTCAGAATCACCCGAAGGTATTATGTTTGAGTTTCCTTCGGTGTTGCTGGGCTTCTGTCTCTGGAGATGTTTCTGCCCAGAGTGGGCAAGCATTGAATATGAGTGTTACCCAGGGAATTACAACCTCAAAAGGGAGGAAGACAAAGCTCTATGATTTAAGTGCAAATCACCTAAAATCTATGGAGTATAGTAGCAGGAATTCAGTAGGTGTTTAATAAATAATTGTGGCAAATGAGATCTCAATATCATGTTCCCACCTTTTAGTCACTGTGATTATCCCCAGGTCCATTTGAGAAGCAGACAAAGTGGTAACAACTGCCATCATTAGGGAGCATATAAGATGTGCCAGACACTTCGTAAGTAGGGTCTCGTCATATATATATATGTATATATGCATGTCTCATTTTACAGATAAAGAATCATGGCTAGAGTGTAGGTACTCTGTTTAGGATTTCTCTAGCAATGAGTGGTAGAGTCAGTTTGCAAATTTCTGACTCTGCCCTCAAACCCACATTTTCCCCACTACAGCTGGATAAGGAAATTTTAAGAGGCATTCTGCCCACACCCCCTCCTATGACCTTGCCTCTACTTGTCCCACTATTGCCTAAAATACTACTTTCAGAGTTCAGCTCATTTAGTTTATGACTTTGATCCTTGTTAATAATAAAATGGGGGGCAGCGGGCAGCACAGGAAGGTAGGGAAGCTATCAATCAATTTTAGTGTAGCTAATGAGTTGCTCTCATTCATTTAGTCAACAAGCATTCATTGAGTGCATACTGTGTGTCAAGGCCTTACTGTATGCAAGTGTTTCAAAATGAATGAGGAGGAGCCTTTAAAATAAATAGATTATGATGAAACAATTTATTAAATGAACAATAGGACCAGCATAGCAGAGAAGCAACTGGCTGGGTTTCAGGTACTTTCCTGATTGCAGATTTACTAGGATGGGAGGAGGTCCCATGGATTGAAGGTGCTGCAGGCAGGTGGGAAACCTGGACCCTGTCAAGAACAGGCGCCACAAAGATTTTGGAGCAACACTGTGTAATCTATTGGAAACTCCCTCTGCCGTCCATCCTGATTTCTCCTATCAATTTGGTATTAAGTATTTTGCTAATAATGTTTCATCTCTCTCTCTCTCTCTCTCTCTCTCTCTATCTATCTATCATCTATCACATCTAGCAGAATGAGCTGCTGCCACTTATGCAATTTACATGGACGGGGTGGAGAGTAGAGTATTTTTTGTGCCACTAACTAGTTTGAGAAGTTTGTGGTATTCCTACCACCAGAGATTCCTTTTCTTTCATGCTTCACTTTCCAGTCCTGTGCTGTCGAGTAGGGTTGGCTTTATTTACTGATGCATGCATGTATATCCCAAGGCAGGACCCACTGACAGCCTCTTCTTGCCTGAGCACGTCCGAGGCCTCCGAAGCTGTGCAGACAACTGCGACTTCAGCCTGAATCATCTCTTTCAATCGCGGACCAGCTGCCAAGAGGCGTGAGTCAGAGCGGAGAGAGCCCGGTGGGCGGGCCGAGGGCGCAGTGGGCGTGGTCGCGGTGGGAGAGGCGGGCGCAGCTCAGGTGAGCCGGGCTCCTCCGCCCAGCACAGCGCAGCTTGCACATCCAGGCCTCAGAGCTCGCTCCACGCTTGCCTTTTCCTTGTCACTCATTTTCCGGGATAACTATAACTCCAGGTAAGCAAAGCGGGGACGCAGGGCCTGTGATTTCCCCGTCTAGGACAGTTCGTTGAATGGTTATTGGTGCTGACTCGAGATGGTGAACACGTGGACCGGATGGGTTTCTTGGAGGGTGGCCCGCTGCCCTTTATCCCCCCATATCGGCGACGGTTCCAGCTTCCAGCCCTTTAGACGCTAGAAATGCTATGTAGGGTAAAAAATCGCCCGACACACGGTAAGATCGTGAAGAAATAACCTACCTAGAAGGCTTTGGTGGTGGCGGAGCGCAGCAGTGATTCACCGGGGACATTCTCATTCCTGCTTTGGAACTGGGGTGAATTTTGCAATGCTTGTCTCAGAAAGGGCGTGGTTCTTAAAAGCCGGAGAAAGTTGTGAAGGTGTGTGTCCCGGCTCCGCTCCCCTTTTGGGTGGCACTGAGGGATCAAAATTCAGACTTCACGAACTGTTCTTCCTTATGGCATTTTAAGCATCACATTAACGTTTAACTACCGGCAAATGCGTTGTTCTAGGCAGAAGGTGTTCTCCCTCTGTTTCTGGGGTTTGGAATGCTTTAAACAAAGTTGTACATTTCCAAAGTGAATTCTTGGACTTTTAAGTTGTTTTAGGTTGGGCTGGCTTATAGTTTTTTTTTCCTCTTTTATTTTATTTTTTTATGGTTTCATTTAAGCTAATCACACCTAAAATCCATATAATATGTCAAGTTGTTGCATGGACCTGTAACTGAATCCTCAGCACTAGAGGACCTGACATATGTTTGTTGAGCCCTCTTGTTTCATAGATGAGCATCACAGCATAGAAGTGCCCGAAGTCACACAGCTTGTAGGTGGAATCCTGAAAGATCCTAGATCTGGCCTTCCAACTTGCAGCTCAGGGACGTGTCCCATGCCCCATGCCCCATGCCCCATGCTGCTCTTAACATCTTTTCACCCCCTGCATCTCCCAAGAGGTTTTCAATAAAAGTAGGTGGATTCTGCACATCAGTCACCATCAATCAGTGCAAGTGTTTGATGGGTTCTTTGATGGGTGGAGAGATGGGAGCCTGTCTGAGGAAAGGACTCTCCATAGAAGGTGAGTCAGCAGCTTTATCTTTGCTTCCTAACGCCTTGATTTGTGCCACTTCAGTCCCTTTGGGTTGCAAATTGACTTTGGGGCTTGCAGTCTCAGCAGTTTGGGCCATTCTGGTGTGGCCCAGTTTGGCACTCATTTGTTGTTTAGGTGGCAGTGGGATGGTCTGTGGTCAAGTTTAGGCTTTTAAAGAAACACGCGCAGATATGATGCTTCAGAATATCTAAGCCAAGCAGAGGCTCCCATGCCACTGGAAAGCATGGCAGTGAACCTTATTACTCATGGCTGCAGTGTACTTTCCTCCTACCAAGGCACTTTCCGTTTTCATTTACTCACTTAGTCACTTCATTTAATCCTCATACTATTCTTCCACCCTGAACAAGCTAAAAAGAATCTCGTTTTCTTAACCTGGTACTAACTTTACTCCTAGAGTTGGAGTGTGAACCAGAGAGGTTGTGTATTTAGACATCCCATTACAGGTATAATAGCAAGATTTCTCAAGGTGTTGTTCAAGGATTGGCTATACTCAAGATCTAAGAAAGATTTTTTGACATATCGCTCCTTCTTTAAAATTAGGCAGGCAAGGTTAAGAGGTATCACAGTACCTGGACAGAGTCAACATTCATTTTTTAAAGAATGAAGAAACTATGCACCTATCTCTGTGTATGTGTTTGTGTGCCTGAGTGCAGAACAGTGAGGCCGATGGTCTGTGAGCAGGATGAACCCATAGCATTCAAATAGGAACACACTTGACAGTGAAGGATCACTGTTCCTAATGCCAGCACAGCAGATGTGAACCAGGTTGTCCCAGGCAAAGTGGGGTGTAGGGTCACCCTATCCCATGGGGCCTTTATCTCACTCAAATGGCCTACAGACAAAAAGTTTAGGGCCCATTAGCTTAGATGCCTTACAAACTTAGCAAACCTTTATACCTGGATCAGTGACAAGCTAGAGGTCCAGAGAAGTGAGCACCCTCCTCATCCTCCTGCGTGGGTGCCCATTCATTTGGGGCCCCTACCAGTCTCTGAATTGTGCCAACTCTTTCTGGCCCATATCTTTGCATGGCTAAGTTCTAATTTTCCTTTAGGATTCATTTTGAGTGTGACTCACATAGATGTCACTGTCTCTGAGGAGGTGACACTGAGATTTCCAGTATGGGTTTGTTGTTGCTTGAGTGCTTCCATGGTAACTTGTGCTCCCTAGCTAAACACTTATCTTGCCCTAGCCCCTAGCCTGATGGAGGCCGGAGCCGTGCTGTGCTCACCTTTCTTTTTTTTTTTTTTTATTTACTTATTGATTCATTGAACACAAATGGAGTACAGCTATTGTTTCACTGGTTGTACACAAAGTAGAGTCACACCATCTGTGCGTTCATGCATGTACACAGGGCAATGGTATCTGTCACACATTCTGTTATTATTTTTACCCCCCACCCCGCCCCCACCCCTCCCTTCCCTCTATGCTATCTATCCTTCCTCCATTCTTGCCACCCTTACCCCCCTCCCCCCGCATTATGCATCATCATTCATTTATCAGAGAGACCACCTTTCTTAATCCCTGCCTCAGTGCTTGACCTGCCCATGAAATGACAGCGTTATAATACTAGGAGTTTGCAATGTAAATGGCAGAAAGAACCAGAGCTCCTTCAAGTAAGAAAATCATTAGAGAAAAGTTTTATGTTGGTTTACAAAAACATGAGATATCTTAGGATTTTTAAATGAGGTCATTCAGGACACGTGGGGTTTTGGAACTTGAGAAACCTCTGAGAGAACAAATGTCAGCAAAACCAGAATTACCAAGAAAGATGGTGGTAAGGTGTGGTGGGAAGTACTAGGCTGGGAGTAGAAGAAAAGTGTTCCAGGTCTGGTTTTGCCACTCACTCCTTGCGTGGGTGGCCTGGGAGAATAACTTCATCTTCACCCTGCTTCACTTTCCTCATTTGCAAAATGAAGAGGCGGGGCCAGACTAGATCCCACTCCAAGATTTTGTTCCACTTTAAAGGTTTGTGATTTTAGAATACCTCTGCAAAACACTGCAAAAATAATCTGCTTTAATGTACACTCTTAAAACGACATTTGTTTTGCTAATTAAATTTCCATCTCATCATTCTCTGGTTAAAATAAAAGTGCCTCTCAGGATGTGGCTCAGTGGTGAGTGCTTGCCTGGCAGGCATGAGGGCCTGGGTTTGATCCACAGCACTGTAAAAACAAGACAAAAAAGAAAGAAACCTTTAAAAATTTGAAGTGGCTGAAAGGTGTAGTGTTTTCTATATTGGAGTTATGAACTTATCATTATTAATGTCATTACAAGGTTTTCATGAAAATAAATGAATCTATCTCTGTAACAAGGTGATGATAATAAAATGGAAAAAATATTCCAGCAATTTTAATTATTTGAACACAAGCCCATTAGATGTGTAAATTCACTGTGTAGGAATTGCTAATCTCTACTGTTGTACCTACGATTTTTTAAAAACATTTGTTCAATGCAAAATGGTCTATGTAGGAGCTTGACACTATCCCGGAAGTACATTGCTAACACTGCTGAGGATTTGTTTAAATGCTTTAATTGTCTTGCAGCACAGTGGTGGCAGTTGGCCATAGCCAAAGTCATCTCTTGAGCTACTTCAGATTAGCCTCATAGTATTTTAGGTCATTTGGGACCAAATGCTGAACAACTGATCAGATTTATCATGCAATGTTTGATTGATTTCTTAATTGGTGGTTGTTTGCCTTTTCCACATACATAACTTTTCTGGTACCTTTGGCCAGCATCAACTACCTGGCACCTTAAATTTTTTTTTTTTTTTTGGAACCAGGGATTGAATTCAGGGACACCCGGCCACTGAGCCACATCCCCAGCCCTATTTTGTATTTTATTTAGAGACAGGGTCTTACTGAGTTGCTTAGGGCCTCACTAAGTTGCTGAGGCTGGCTTTGAACTCGCGATCCTCCTGACTCAGCCTCCTAAGTCGCTTGGATTACAGGCGTGCGCCACAACGCCCGGCT
>JAJEJO010004380.1:56546-139607 GCA_020662805.1 Glaucomys volans
CATATTTTTAATATTTCTGAAATTGGAATTTATTTTGTGATTGTGTATATTTAGCATAGTGTTTCTTTTTGTTTCCTGGAAGCAGATACTAAATTGATGGATGGATGCATTTAATAATATTGTCTTATAATTCAGTAAATGAAACAGTCAATGCAAAGAAAATGCACTGACTTCTATATGAGGCTTTATTTAGTTCATTTAGTGTTACCACATTTGGAAGGGTACCCAGGGTAACAGATATTTAAGAATCCTTTTGTTAGACATGTGTAACAATGCAATAGCTTGATTACAGATTTAAGTACTTTGTGAATTCACAAACTGGGTGTTTTTCAGGAGTTCATCAGCTCTACAAAGAGACCGTATGCGAAGGAATTGGAAACGGTGGACTTCAAGGATAAACTGGAAGAAACGAAGGGTCAGATCAACAGCTCCATTAAGGATCTCACAGACGGCAAGTACCTCTACTTGTTCTGCTATAAATGGCTGAATAAACAGACCTTCCCTTCTCATGAATCCTTGCGCCAAGCATACAATTTGAGCATCTGGAGGATTCCTTGGATGTTTTTATCCAGGCTGAATTTTGCCCCTCAAGCCATGTCAACGAGTTGCCTTCTAGGAATTTCTTGTATCATCTCATCGCTTGGCAGAAATCAGTGGGGTTTCAGCTCAGGTCCACTTTGCCTTGCCCTCTGACAAGTGCCACACACCCAGGGGGAGTCACAGCTGTGCCTCTGACTGGGGTTTTGGCCAAATCATGAGTCCAGTTTTAAAGTCTGGAAATGGCAGGATTGGTATAATCTGATGATCCTTGATATCACTTCTGGCTCAAAAATTCTACAGATTTATTATAGAGGACAATAGGTCTTGTTCACATATAAACACAGGAAGACAAAATGAGAAAACAATGCAGTGGAAGCTCGTCCTGAGTCTCACCATCCTTATGCTGCTCTGCTGACAGTCCCATGTCCCTTGGCAGCCCCTGCCCACCCTGCCTCTGCCAAGTGCTTTCCAGGCTTCTCCCTGCCTGGACCCTCTGCCCCGTTAAACCTCCCTGCGAGTTGCCTTCCTTGATAGAAAGACGTTGGAATGAGGTCACTTGGATTGCAAGCCAATGACTATGTCTCCTTTTCCAGGAGCTAGTTTTATAGTATGAGTATAGGGAGGGAAGCCTAAGGCAGCCCTGGCTGGTATGGAAGGGAAGGGAGACGGACTTCCTGTGAGAATGAGCAGAGCCCAGAGCACTGTGGCTTCTATGCTGACACATGAATAATGAGATCCACCTGTAAGGACACAGAATGGACAGGAACTCTGAAGTCATTTAGGACTTAGGTTCAAATCCAGGCACTGTTACTTACCAACCATGGTATCTGGACAAGGAGCCTCAATTTATGGAACTTGTAAATTGGGGGCATTTGCTATTTAATTTTCATGTGGTTGTTTGAGAATCAAGTTAGATAATGTCACATGGTAGACATAGATATATACACATGAGCACACACATATGCCTACCTACCTACCTACCTATATTTACGTTATTGAAATAGTTTCTTGGTTTCTTCTGTAGAGAGATACTTTGGTATACACAATACTAGGTTGAGCACATCTTTAAAAATTATAAACAAAAGACAACTCCTGCTTACATTGATGTATTATAGCTTTGATTTTAGAATTCCTAAGCTATTGTATTTTCTCTGACTTCTTTTAAAAATATTTTTTTTAGTTGTCAATGCACCTTTATTTTACTTAGTTATATGTGGTGCTGAAAATTAATCCAGTACCTCACCCATGCTAGGCAAGCGCTCCACCACTGAGCTACAACTCCAGCCCCAGACTTTTGTTTTAAAATCTCAATGCATTTAGGGTTTTTGACTAGAGAAGATAGTTGCATGAAAAGACTTCTGAATTTGGAAGTGGAGGCTCAGGATTTAAATTGAAGCTTTGCCATTTTCTGGATTAAAAACTTCTTTATTCCTCATTTCTTCAACAAAACTATTACATATTCAACACATGTATCTGGCAGGACCAGACACATAATTTGCAGAGTCAGTGAGAAAACGAAAATGCAGGATTTCAATAAAATCCTTTACTGAAAATTTTATTAAAAATTTTAAGAATGTGATAGCAGAACATTAAACCAAGTACAAGGTCCTTTGCACATGGTCCAAGCCCAGGGAATGGGAGCCAAGATTTGATGTGAAAACCAGAGATTAGGTAAATGAAAACTCTTAGTAAAAATCTCAAGTGCTATTCAAATATAAGGATTTCCTTGTATTAAGGGATTATCACTGTTGAATTGTTTTGTCTGTTGAGAGTTTGAGGGCTGTAATAATTGCAGTTGAGATTGAGATTCTGGTGATTGTAATTGACCCTGGGGCAGATAACCTCCCTGCAAGGAATGAAAGGAGCGGAGGGCATAGGATGAAGGGAAGTGCCTGTCTTGGCAGCAGACAAGCTTTTCAGCTGAGTGACTAGGACAGCCCCCTTGGCCTCTCTGAGCCATTTTAAAATGGGGAGAATGATCTTTGTCTTATAGGGCCAATGTGAAAAAAGTAAGATAATATATGTGAAAATGCTGAGCACAGGGCCAGATGTAGTGCAAGGGACCAAGCTTTCTGCCCAGAAGCACAAGCTTTGAGTCAGAAAATCTGACTTCCAATCCTTGGTCTCTTTGGTAAGTCTGGTGGCAAGATGGAAGGTGAGAAAAGATTCCTGAAATGAGATGACTGGGCTACCAAGCCTTACCTGGTGCCAGTTCAGCAAGCGGTAAATCCCCAGCGAGTGAGTGTGCATGAGTGTAGCAGATGTAGTTTGGAAGGATAACTGCTGTTTGTGGTTTTCTAAAATTGTTTGCAGGCCACTTTGAGAATATTTTGTCTGACAACAGTGTAAATGACCAGACCAAAATCCTTGTGGTCAATGCTGCCTACTTCATTGGAAAATGGATGAAGAAATTCCCTGAATCAGAAACTAAAGAATGTCCTTTCAGAGTCAGCAAGGTATGTGGCCACGTGTGATGGTTAAGGGATCCTACCACAGATCCTACACATTATGACAATGTGGGTGTGTATGGGGGTACCGGAATTCATTCCAGTGAGGAAAGTGAGGGCACAGGGGCCTTCAGCAAGGAAGGAAAAGGAATGAGAAGAAAACAAGCACACTCAACCCTTCTGTCAGAAGCCTTTGGATTATTATGAGACCCAGACCACTTAGGAATCATTTTCCTGATTGATTAACTTCTCTATGATTTCCATTTCTTACTGATTGATAGTGAAGCACATGGTTTGAGTATTAAATTAATTAATTTCAGTGCTGGATGGAACCCAGGCCTCACAAATGCTAGGTAAGCTGACTATCACTGAGCCACATCCCCAGCCCTATTTTGCATTTTATTTAGAGTCAGGGTCTCACTGATTGCTTAGTGCCTCACTTTTGCTGAGGCTGGCTTTGGACTTGCGATCCTCCTGCCTCAGCCTATTGAGCCCTTGGGATTACAGGTGTGTGTGCTGTCATGCCCGGCCAGTTTGGATATTTTAATGTGTAATTTACAAGATACTTTGAAGGGCTTCTTGGCTCTGAAGAACAAAGTGCAGCTTACCCATCGGCACCACTGGGAGTTGTTATAGGGAAGGGTTAGAAGCCTGTTTTGCAGGGTGTCTCATTAGTACTAGAGGTGACTATGTCAAAGATAACTCATCGACATAGGTGAAATGCCTCTTTTGTAAAAGAAACTGGGCAGCTGAGACTGTAAAATTGACCCATTTCATGGGAGAGCCCAGGGCAACACAGGGATCCCTAGAAAGATGTGGTTTGGTCTCCTTTGCGGGGAGGTGAGTAGCGTGAAGAACTCAAACCCACAGCGATCTTTGAGTTGCCACCATACTTGAACCGTGCTTATTCATCTGACACGCCTATGCATCAATTCTGACCTCTCCCTGAGCCATGAGTACCTGGCATCAGTCACTTGTTTTTGCCTAATAAGCAGCATCCTAATGCTAGAACTGGAGAGAAAAGCCTAGGATACAGGCTAGTGGGACTGGCTTCCATGGCTCTTGCTTTTTCCATGGGTTTTAGGCATACATTGCACACTCTCAAGGGTACTTTTCCCAGTAAAATCTAATGACTTGCTTGCCTAGACCCTCCTCTGGTGTGTGGGCTTTATCATGGCAGATGCCATGCCTTTTATGTCTCAGTGTCTGTAGTCCATGGTGGATTCTGACATGCTGTTAGGTTCTCTGCAAATGAATGACCAGTCAACCCACCAAACTCAGTTGGCAATGCTGGGAACTGAACCTAAGACCTCACACATGATAGGCAAGAGCTCTACCACCAAGCTACATCCCAGTCCCTCAGTTTAAACTGTCAATATCAGACAAAACCTCATTGGCCTTTTATTGGGACTTTTTAGCAGAAGAGGCCAATAACCACTGTTTTTGCTCTTTACCTGCTCAAAATATCAAGGGTGCAGAGGGAGCCAGGAGGGCCTCCTTCCACTTCCTCTTCCTGAGCTTGGTTTCCCAGCTGCAGTGGTCTCCTCAGAGCTGGCAGCTAGGGACAGGACTGACTGCGCCAGAGGCGTGCCTGAGACACCACGCACACATTGGGTTCTTCAGATTCTGAATTTTTCCCTTACAGTTTCTTGAGTGTTAAGCATGGCTTTGGAACTTCTTTGCTTTGGAGCTAGGGTGGAATGTGGCTTCACAGCCTGTACCGAGTCATGGAGGAGTATGGTCCATGCCACTCGTCCTGTCCTGGAGCCAGCCTCCTTGGGCTCATTTGATTGGTGACTGGTTCTCCTTCGTTGGAAGGATTGGTAAAGGTCCCTAGACATGTTGAAGTGAATCTAAAACATGTTTTAGTGGCATCACTCATTAAGGTCCCAGGGCCACACACAAAATTCATTTATATTTCATATGCATCTTATGCATGTAGTATGAAGGCAATTTTATGCTGCAATTTTAGTGTCCTGTGTTTTTTTTTACTAATTTTTAAAATTTGTTCTAATTAGTTGTGCATGACAGTAGAATGCATTTATACATTTTGATAAATCATGCATAAATGAAGTATACTTTCTCATTTTTCTGATTGTACATATTGTAGAATCACATGGGTCATGCAGTCATATATATACATGAGGTAATAATGTCTGATTCACTCCACTACCCTTCCTACCCCAGACCCCTACCCCCTTCACTTCCCTCTACCTAATGTAGTGTCCTGTGTTTTGATTGCAACCATGAGGCCAGGAATTTTTATGCTAGCATAGTTTTCATATAGACATGATATTGGTGCTCAAAAGTTTTGGAGTTTGGAGCATTTTGAATTTTGGATTTTCCAGCTTGGGTTGCTTAATCTGTATTTATATTGTATTTTCTGGGATAGTCTTTATTTAGTCATGTTTTCAAAATATGTCTCAATGTGTGTTTCAGAAAATGAGATTATTGTGCCAAAATTCAGTGCTGACAAGTGAAATTGATGACAGCTTTTGGAGAATACAACTCTGTGCACATTCAGAAACTGTTAGCAGTCTAGCCTGATGGAAATTTTTAGACGAATCTGTATCTTCTTTACAAAAATAAATGAGGTTGTGGCTCAGTGGTAGAGCACTTGCCAAGCATGTGTGAGGCACTGGGTTCAATTCTCAGCACCACACAAGAAATAAATGAATAAAATACAGGTCTATCAACATATTTAAAAAATAGTAAAAAAATAAATGGGAGAATTATCAGTTTATTTTTAAAGCAACATGTATTCCTGTCATATTTCTCTTTCTGGTTATACTTAGCATGGAAGTCTTCAATCATCCATCAATCAAATATTTAGTAAATGGGTACATATGGTGGGATATCTCAGGACCAAGACATGATTTCTGCTGTGACTATATTCTAGTTGGGGTGAGAGGTGAAAAGATAGCCATCAAATATTCCTAACACTGTAGCAAGTGCTAAGATAGAGGTGCTCGAGATGGATGTGCTTGAGAGTGGTGCTGGGTAAGGTGCAGCTTACTGTTTGAAAAATCCCAGGGAGATAAAGGTTTTACTGGAATGCTGTCTCTGAAGGACTGACATGAAGCTCAAAGTCTTCCCCTAAAGCAATTCAAGTAACAGGAAAATACCCCATGGGAGGTACATGTGAAGATAGTAAGTTACCCTAAATTACTATCAGTCTTTTGCTTCTTAGTATGAATTAGTTTTTCTTCAGAAATCAGTTCCCTCTGTAGCAGAGACAGATCAGATCTTAATGGGAGCCTAGAGAGGAAAGCCTGGGTGGTCCCTGGAGATAAAGGCCTGAGTGTTAAGGCCTTTTCATGGCCTTGTTGCAAGAGGAGGGTGGAGTGCACAGAAGCTAGAAGAGACTTTCAGAAAAAAAATTCTCATTTTTAGCATCATGAAATATTTCAAGCACATAAAAATTACAGTGAATAATGAAAGAAATGCCAGTGTACCTACCAACCAACTTCATGAACTTAACATTTTGCCTTACTTATTTTAGACAGTTTAACAAAAATAATGTCACAACAGCTAGGCTGCTGTGTGTCCCCCCACCTCCCACCCCATGGTTCTCTTCTCTTTCTCCCTCCACAGCCATAACCATTATTCTCAATTTCTCAATCTCCTCATTGCCCTGATGAGGAAACTGAGGCTGAGGCTGAGACTTGCTCTTGGCTGTAGCATCTGCTAGTGTCACACTTGGGACCAAGACCTGGGCTTCTTATCTCCAATCCAGACTCTCTGTCCGCTCAGATCTGAGTAGGTGCAAGAAAGGAAGGAGGGGGGTCTCAATGATGAATAGAGAGGGCAAACTAAATATGGTTTTGTCTTTCCATCATTTTTGATTATGCATTTTTTTGGGGTACTGGGGATTGAACTTAGGGGCACTTAACCACTAAGCCACATCCCCAGCCCTATTTTATATTCTTATTTAGAGACAGGTTCTCACTAAATTGCTTAGTGCCTGACTTTTGCTGAGGTTGGCTTTGAACTTGTGATCCTCTTGTCTCAGCCTCCCAAGTCACTGGGATTTCAGGCATGCACCACCATGCCTGGTCTTGATTAGGTATTTTAAGGAAGCACTCTATAAGTGGATATGTGGGTTTGCAAGTAGAATTTACTTTCAATCAGCTCCACCAAGATTTTGTTTAAAGATCTCAAAAATCGTAGGTGTCTATAGAGACTAATTTAAACTTTTCATATATTTTCAGTCAGACTGTCTGCTAGTATTTTATATATGCAAATACAGTATTATATATAGTTCATATAATGTATATATGTGGAATTATAAAGGACATGAATAATTTCTGAAAGGAATTTATAAGCTCAACACAGGTCAGTGCTTGATGGTTTGGGGGCAGAATGGCTCACATCCCAGTGGCTGAATCATGAACCATATGATCTGAAACTATATGAACAAATTTGGGTCTATATATGTGTATCTTCCTCTATATTTATGTATATATGTGTGTATGTGTGAGTGTGCATTTAAGTTTTTGTGTATGTATGGCATACATACATTTGTGCTCGAAAGTAATTGAAAGTATTCTGTTTGAACTTGTCTCCTTTCACAGACAGACACTAAACCAGTGCAGATGATGAACATGGAGGCCACATTCTGTATGGGCAACATCGATGACGTCAACTGCAAGATCATAGAGCTTCCTTTCCAAAATAAGCACCTCAGCATGCTCATCCTGCTACCCAAGGACGTGGAGGATGAGTCCACAGGCCTGGAGAAGGTGAGGAGGAGGCAGTGCTTAGTAGGAGGCTGGAGCCCCTGCCTGA
The DNA here is from genome assembly GCA_020662805.1 of Glaucomys volans. Classification (NCBI taxonomy): domain Eukaryota; kingdom Metazoa; phylum Chordata; class Mammalia; order Rodentia; family Sciuridae; genus Glaucomys; species Glaucomys volans. The sequence continues at coordinate 64,322 of JAJEJO010004380.1, forward strand.
CAGAGGTGCCTAGACCATGCAGTGCAGGGCTATGAGAAGCCCGAGGCTACCTGGCCTCACAGCTACTGACTCAGCCATTTCCAAGGGCTTCAGGGGCCTTTCCTCTTTCATATGAAAAACAACCAACGGACGTGCACATTATCTCATTTAATTCCAGCAGTCCCGTGGTTAGAACATTGGGGAAACTGAGGCACAGAAGGGTAGGTGCCCTGTCCACGGTCACCTAATAGTCAATGATATGTGAACCCAGGATCTGAGCTTGGGAGATTGGAGGTATATTCTCTACCCGAGTCGAGGGTGCCTCCCTCATCTCAGCAGGAAGATGCTATGCACTGCACAGACCGTTGTCCTGAGAACAGAAGCTTTATTTATTTATTTATTTATTTATTTATTTATTTGCACACTATTTTAGTTTTAGGTTTACAGAAAAATCAGTGGAAATACAAAGGGTTTCCACACACTCTTTCTCTCTCTCCCAGTCCTATAGTTTCTCTAGTTATGAGCATCTTGCATTAGTGTGCTGCATTTGTTACGGTTGATAAGGAGTACTGAAACATTTTTTTAAAATTTTATGTATTTTTTATTTTATTTCGTTTTTTGGTGCATCATGACTATACATAACAGTGGGACTCCTTATGCCATATTTGTACATGCACAGAGAATTTGATCAATCTCATTCCCCAGTACCTTCCCTTTGATACATTATTATTGTATTGATACATTGTTATTAGCTGAAGTCCTCAGCTTACCTTAGGGTTCACTGTGTAGTAAATTTGTTTGTTATATGTATATAATGCACATGAGATTTTATTATGCTTCAAATTTTTGTATTATGCAGGTTTTTATATTATTATTTTATAATGTAAAAGGCATATTTACATATAGTATATATAAATATATTTTTATATGATACGAATTATGGTAGTATTACCTTTATACAGATTGTTAAAGACACAAGGTTAAATGAAAGTGGTAGGTTGATCTGCTTGTGAATGAGTTTTAGGGCTCTCAGTCTCCACCCAGCTGCCTGAAGCCACCCACTCCCTCTGGGACCTTCCCTCCCTGGCTTCCTTTCTAGCTCTCCTCCACCTGGGCCTCAGCCCTCAGCCAGGAAGGAAGAGGGGGCTCTTGAAGAGCAGAGATGGAGTATGTTCCCAGTTAGGCCTCAGGTACTCCCTGACTTGCCAGGGGCAGTCTAACCCAGTCCCCCTCTTACCTGTTACAGTTGCCTCCATCCCTTTATGACCAGAATGAATTCCTGTCCTCATTCTTCTTTGGTGTATTATTCTCCCTCTTTTTTTATTCTATATTCCATGTCTTGATCTTTCAGCTATGATTCAGTTGTCCTGGATTTTACCCTACTTAAAATACTCGCATAAATGGGTCAGGATCTTTCTTCTTAAAGAAACAGAACTAAAGAAAATGGTCTTTGGAGTCTCAGAAAGGAGTAGTTAAGAATATGTATGGTATGAGTTTGTGATGGCTGCTGTAACAAAGAGCCAGACACTGGCAGCTTCAACCACAGGCTTGATCTTCTCAATGTTCCACAGGCCATGGTCCTGGAATTGGGGTGTTGGCAGGTTGTTCCTTATGAGGACTGCAAGGGTGAGTGGGTTCATGCCTCTCGCCTGGCTCCTGGCGGTTGCTGGCGACCCTTGTTGTCCCTTGGCTTGTAGACACTCCACTCTGATGTCTTCCTTCACCTTCACATAGCTTTCTTCCTGTGTGTGTCTGTCTCTGTCCAATTTCTTACTTTTTATAAGGACCTCAGTCAGATTAGAGCCCACCTTAATGGCCTCATTTTAGCTAACTACACCTGCAGTTGATCTTATTTCCAAATAATGTCATATTTCTGAGGTACTTCCATTAGGACTTCAACATATGACCTGGGGGGCATGGGTCAACCCTTGATGCATATACAATGGAGGCAGTATTTTTCCCACTCCAAAGTGGCCTTTTTGAGTGACAGATAGATTTTCTCCCCTCTCTCCATTCCCAGGTGGTAAATGGATAAGAGAATATACTCGTTACTCCAGAAACTCTACCTACTTCTGACAGTCTTTTGCTCCTAATAATTTGTCCTAAATGAGAGAGTTATTGAAAAGTAATTGAAAAGTAATTGTAATAACTGAGACAGACAGCATTACCCTATGTACATTTTTGATCACACAAATGGTGTGATTCTCCAACGTGTACAACCATACAAATGAAAAGTTGTGCTCCATTTGTGTACAATAAATCAAAATGCAGTCTGTAAAAATAAAAATAAAAAAGGGGAAAAAAAGAGAAAAGTAATTATAATAGATCAGCAAGAGAATACAGTAGTTCCTTCCCCAGGTAAAAAACCACACTCTGTGACCTTGCTCTTTCCTTGATTTTTATAGGCTCTGCAGGAGTCATGGTAGTGCAGTATTGCCCTTGCAGTCAGGGTATCATCAATTTTGTTTCTCATTTAACCAGTGGGAGCAGTCAGGGTATCATCAATTTTGTTTCTCATTTAACCAGTGGGAGGGACAGAGGCAATTCCAGGTTTGCTCCATGCAGAGTTCTGTGACCAAGCCACTTCATGCTTCATTCCGTTGCTCTCATTTTTAAACCACCTGAAATGGACACTTTAACTACCCACAACTTGAAGAATGACTCAGAGACAGTTCAAGTTCCAATTTTAAAGAGTAACTTCACCTTTAATTTGAGTGGTTAAATTTGATGCCATGTCTAGCCCATGAGTATTCTAGATTTCTTAATAGAGAAAGGATAATAGTAATCCAGGAAATATGTATAAAAACCTTTCTAATTTTATATTCATTTCACTCCTGTATATGCAGCAACTCTTTTCTGTAAAGCTACTCTGTAACTTAAAACAAACCAATTGAAACCATGTCCTCATGAACTTCAGTGCCAAGGGAGCAATGTTGTAGGGAGGGGAGGAGAACTAAGCTCGTGGCTGGTGGATCTTGCAAGAGACACTACTGTCAGAAGTGCTCCATCATCTTTGATGATGCTCCACCATCTTTGATGATGCTCCACCATCTTTGATGACGCTCCACCTAGACTGCTTCAGAATCAGACTGACAAAAACTTTGTTTTCCATCAAGCAAGATCTCTTACAGAGATAAATAAAACTAATTTCCTTTCCTTTCTGTCCTTCAGATTGAAAAACAACTCAACTCAGAGACGCTGTTGCAATGGACCAATCCCAGCACCATGGCCAATGCCAAAGTCAAACTCTCCCTTCCAAAGTTTAAGGTGGAAAAGATTATTGATCCCAAGGCTAGTCTGGAAAACCTAGGGCTAAAAAATATCTTTAACGAAAGTACATCTGATTTCTCTGGAATGTCAGAGACCAAGGGAGTGGCCCTGTCAAATGTCATTCACAGAGCATGCTTAGAAATAACTGAAGATGGTGGGGAGTCCATAGAGGTGCCAGGATCCCGGATTCTGCAACACAAGGATGAATTCAATGCCGACCACCCATTTATTTACATCATCAGGCACAACAAAACTCGAAACATCATTTTCTTTGGCAAATTCTGTTCTCCTGAAGTGGCTTAGCCCAAGTTAAGACCCACCTGATTTGTCTCTGGATGCAGATTTCTATAAGCTCTGCATCCAGAGATTCATTTCCTAAAAATAATAAATTGTTACTGTTGTTATATAAGGAAGCAGCTGGTACTTGTCATATGTAGCCCTCACACTAACAGGCTCTTCTTTTCTAATTCTTTCTTTTGTTTCCTTTTTCCCCATAAAAGAGAATTACATGTGCTTTTAATGAAAAGGAATCGCCTTAGAGGCCAAATATTTATTCATCATTTGTCAAATTGTCCAGGGTTATGAGACACATACAGTGTTCCATTCAGAAATTCCTATAAGGAAGGCCTGGAGGTTCAGTGAATCAAAATGCAGTCTGTTAAAATAAAAATAAAAAAAGGGGGGAAAAAAGAGAAAAGTAATTATAATAGGTTAGCAAGAACTTTGCCTTTCTTCACAGGGATACAGAGTATTCTGGATACTCTCACTTCCTGGAAGTCTAAAGAAACTATGGTGTATAGGAACTACAGAACTTGGGCACCTGTTTTCTCTGCTTGGGTCCAGAAGTCCTCATGTTCAGCCTTGGGAAATACATATATTTTCAAACTCTGAATGTCTGGGATTTTTAGAAAGATATTATATTGCACATGAGGCCTAGCACTTTTGGTATGTTATGGAACTCCACAAACAGGGGCTGGAACAACACCTTATAAATCAACACCCTAATATTATTTTTGGCAACAAAATATAAAATATTCACATAAAATAGACAAATCAAAACTCCAGCCCATAAGTGGTCAAATTTTGCTGACAAATGAGTATATCACTAGCTTATGAAAACACTTTGCAGAACTTTTTTTAGTGGAATGTTGGATAAAGTACCTGAAATATGAGACCCCAAGAAACTCAGCTTTATTAAAAAAATCGACTTTCATTTTTGAGAGTTATCCCACCTGGTCATTTGGTTGCGGCTGGGCTGGTGGCAGAGTCTTCAAGCTGGCTCACTGCGGTTTGGATGTTGGAAACCAAGGACTTGAAATCCACAGGGACTTGAAATCCACAGAAATCCAATAAAGTAATTTTATGAATATTAAAGGAACTTGTCTCTTTGTCTAATGTGATAAAGAGTGGAAAAAGGAAAGGAACCTAAAGGCTTTAGAAGTTATAAATAAAGCTATTAAAATACAATGCTTTAAGACTTTTTTTCCAGTGTATGACTATAGTTACTTTAGATAGGAGTTTGTAATTTACACTGATAGTAATTGTAAAGTGTTTCTGGTCGGTTATTTATGTTGCAGGCTCATGTATTAATAAACTACCAAAAGGATATATTTACTGCAGATTTTGTAGCAGTCTTCCTTCATCTGTTCCTTATCATTCACTGTAAATAAGTTTTTCCTCATCTGACAGTTCAATATTGCATTTCTTCTGTGCTATTGACAATAAAATATTATTGAATTATGTGTCTTGATTTTTTTCCCATTAAGTTAGAATCACTATTTTGAAAAAGAACCAAGCCATGCATTTATAAAATCATTCCAGGGTATAAATGCTTTTTTAGGGATTGAGATAAACTAAAAAGGAATAATAATAATTAATTACTGCCTATGTTAGTATTCCATTGCTATCACAAAATACTTTTTTTTTTTTTTTTTTTGGGAACCAGGGACTAACTCAGAGACACGACCACTGAGCCACATCCCCAGCCCTATTTTGTATTTTATTTAGAGACAGGGTCTCACTGAGTTGCTTAGAGCTTCGCTAAGTTGCTGAGGCTGGCTTTGAACTCGTGATCCTCCTGACTCAGCCTCCCAAGTCACTTGGATTACAGGCGTGCGCCACCTCGCCCGGCTGCAAAATACTTGAGAAAAACAACATAAAGGAGGAAAGATTATTTTGGCTTATGGTTTCAGAGGTGTCAGTCCATTGTCAGCTGACTCCATTGTTTGTGGGCTGGTTGTAGAACATCATGGTGGAAGGGCATGGTGGAGTAGAGCTGCTCATGCTCCCCAGTGACCTACTTCCTCCAACTAGGCCTAGCCTCCTACAGTTGCCACCACCTCCCAATAGTTCCTTGACTGTGAACCCATCCACAGGTTAATCCACTGAGATCAGATTCCCTCATGATAAAATCCCATCCTAAGTCACTTCTGAACATTGCTGCATTGGGAACCAAGATCTCAACACATGAATCTCTTGGGACATTCCAGATCCAAACTGTAATGCTGCCCTTTTCTCCTTCTTTCCTGGCTATGGGCTCTTGTGCTCTGTTCATTCTAGGGAAGAAAGGACCAGGGCGGTGTCAGATGACTCTTAACTGCCTTGAGTCACATGTCTCCAAGGCCTTAGGAGGACATGGAGCTGATCTCCAGCCCTTCTACCTTGGTCCTTCCCTCAAAATGTAATTTTATTAAGTAAGCTGTGTAGGCTTAAGCTATGTACTTTTCTTATTAAGTGTATTTCCTCAGTGCTGTGTTCTTTTGTTTTCAAATATTCATGTTGTCTCTGAATAGAACAGTCAACAGCCCCTTTCTGTCCCTGCAGTGTGCTTGGACTGATCTGTGTCCTCTTGCAATAAAAGTTGAGTCCTAAAACTGAGCAACACCTCCCTGATCTAAAAGAAAAGACCACTTCTGCAGATTGCTAGGAGTGACCCCAACCCATTTTTGCCACTCTTGGCTCATCTTCCGCTTTCCCAGGTTATGATAGAGAAAACAGGGGATAATTGTGGGAAAGGTCAGTGAGTGTTTAGAGGAAGGGGGACCACAGTACTTCCTGAGACAAGCGTTCAGGGCACTTCCAGTATCTCCTGGAACTTGGAAAACACTGAGATTTTTGATCAACACTTGCCTGGGACAGTCTACACTGGTGCTTTCCAATGGGGGTAGTGGGTGTTCTGCCCTTTAGGGGTTATTTTTATCGTCACTTCTGGGAGGACATCTCACGGGTAGAGGCGAGGGAGGCTGCAAAACACCCACAGTATCCAGAACAGGACCCACAGCAGAGCTACTGGGGCTATGAGACCAATGGGGCCAAAGGAGAGAGAGCCAGGCCTCCACTAGGGGATGGGCGCTGTCCACAGGGTCCCAAAGGCAGAGCAAGAAGGGCCGGAGCTAGATGGAGGTGGAAGGGCACCGGTGTGTGGTCAGCCACAGTGAGGTGGGAAGTAATCAGGCTTGGACATTTTGAAGGGGACTGTGCTCAGGGGGTCTGTGCAGTGAGGGTGAGGGGCCTCCAGAGAGGCCACAGAGCACCAAGAGGAAGAGCCAGCCCTGGGCACCTGGCATGCTCCACAGGAGATTGCCATATACCAGTCTCCTAAGGCCTCTCTGCTCAGCCCCCTGCTTCCTGCACTCACCTCACTGGTGTGTGTGGACAGGGAGGAGGGACAGGGATGGGGAACGGTGAGCATGGCCACCTCTGCTGCCTTTCCTTGGTGGGTGAGTAAACCTTGGTCATAGCCTGGCTGGTTGGATGGCCAGGCTTTAAATCAGAAGAGAGACTGAGTCCTAATTTAGATTTCTGGACTTGATCATTTCTGAAAATGTCTGGTAATGTCAGGAAGTGGCTGGAGAAGCTTTAGTCTGGGGGGATTTCCTCTGGACAATGGAAAGAAGATGGGGCCGAGTTGGGTTGAAAAGGTGTCTGAATGAAAGAATTGGGTTGTGCTTTGCCAGCACCCTGCCCAGGGCAGCCCACTCTTAAACTTTGGTCACAGTGCTATCCTGTCAACCCCCAAAGCAAACGTGAGGAGGCAGCCAAGACCCCTCTTATCACCGAGGATCCGAGAATGGACTAGACGTATAATCAGCTCACGGTCACAGCTGAGTGTTGGTGGCTGGATTTGAACCCATGCACGCTGAGGCCAGAGTTAGAGCTCTCAGACTCGATGCCCCCATCTTCCAACTGGCACTGACCACAGCCAATGGACATGGGGATACCTGAGAGAATTCCTCTCTCTTCCATTCCTTCTCCCAAGTGAATTCCCAAGTGTTTGTTTCATTTCGACAGTTCTTCACTTACCATCCAGAACAACCTTGGTGTCAGAGGGTCCACCAGCCCTGGGCTTCCTTGTGGCATTTGCTTCTTCTCACAGCGACTGTAGAGTCAGGGGCTAATTCCCCTGCACGCAAAGGGCAGGAACCGAGGTCAAAACTGTGACTGCCACAGGCACTGGTGACCCCCTGGCTTGATGGCAGCCAGGCCCAGGATGCTACTGCCTGTGTGGTCCTGTGAGGGGCCTGCACGTAGCTCAGTAAGTTCTGCACCTCCCTGCTCTGGTCCAGAGGGACAGTGAAGGCAGCCTGCTCCACCCCTTCACACCAGGAGGGAATGGCAAATGGCACAGAGTGCTTGAAATTGGAAGGTGAGCACCTGTGGAAGGACAGGAGCCCAGTGCCACCTGCAGAGCCTGCAGCACATGCCTGTTGTGGCTGTCTCCTGGGGGAGGAGGGCAGATGCTGAGCAGGCTGCTTTCAGGATGGCCTGGGACTCTGAATGCAGGCATGGTGGAGAGGAGTGTCCCTTCCGCTAGGTGCTCCTCCAGCACAGCAAGGGGCCTGGTCTCCAGCGCCCTCCCCACCCACCCCCAGGAGGAAGGTTCCCTGGAGTCTGCTGGGAATGGAGAGTGAGATAGTAGCACAGGCCTGCCTCTTCTCCCCTGAAAGAGGGAAAGGAAGACACTGGAGTCCAGCCCATGAGACCTGGGGCACAGCCTCCCAGCGTGAAAGCTCTGCTCTTCTGAATTTTAATTTCAGTGCATTTATTTTAATCATTTTGAATTAAAATTTAGAAAAACAAACATACCTTCACTTCTTCTTGGCTCACTTGTTCTCATTCATTATTCCACTGTAACCATCTCCAAGGTCTTTTGAGATGTCTCAACTGATTTTCCCTGTACTCAGGTTTTGACTTTCCAGGGAGGGTGCACTTCAGCATTCTCCTGTTTTGTCCTGCCGGGTAGGGTTGGGGCAAACCTCCAGTCTCATGGAGACCACAGGTGGCAGCCACCACCTCCCTCTGGCTACCCTGGCCCTGTCTTTTTGCTGCTTGTCTCTGCTAGCTGGGAAGTTCACATCCACTTGTTGGAATTGTTTGGAAAGTAAAAGTTAATTGGTTAAAGAAGGAGCAAAGAGGCTTTCTCCTGGTATAACATTCTTCAGGTTCAACACAATGAATTTTTTTTTTTTTTTGAACCAGGGATTGAACTCAGGGACACTTGGCCACTGAGCCACATCCCCAGCCCTATTTTGTATTTTATTTAGAGACAGGGTCTCACTGAGTTGCTTAGGGCCTCACTAAGTTGCTGAGGCTGGCTTTGAACTCGTGATCCTCCTGCCTCAGCCTCCCAAATTGCTTGGATTACAGGTGTGCACCACCACGCCCGGCTCCACAATGAATTTTTTATTTAACATCATCTTTGTCAGCTCAGATTTTCCTTTCTTCTTGATTCTCAACTGGATTATGAAAAGTTGAGTCTACTTACAGCTGAATTTTGGGTAGGTGAGTCATTGTTAGGCATATCGAATGTTAATGATCTCAGAAATGCGTCTGAAAAATTTTCCTCACAAGCTCTAAATTCTTCTTTTAAACTATTTAAGAATGGAGGAACTTTAGATTATGTAGAGGGAAATGAGAGGGCTGGGCGTGGTGGCATGTACCTGTAATCCCAGTGATTTGGGAGGCTGAGGCAGGAGGATCTCGAGTTCAAAGCCAGCCTCAGCAACCTAGTGAGGCTCTAAGCAACTCAGTGAGACTCTGTCTCTAAAATAAAAAATACAAAAAATAGGGCTGGGGAAGTGGCTCAGTGGACAAGTGCTCCTGAGTTCAATCCTGTTTCAAAAAAAAAAAAAGAAATGAGAGGAACCCGGGGTTGGGGTTATGAAAGATGGTGGAATGAGACAGACATCATTACCCTATGTACGTACGTTTGATTACATGAATGATATGACTCTACATCATGCACAACCAGAGAAACAAAAAGTTGTACCCCATTTGTGTACAATGAATCAAAATGCAGTCTGTAAAAATAAAAAAAAACCCAGCCAATCAGTGATGCTTGAGTTGCCTTGCCGTGCACATAATTCTGTACTAAGGAAGGTGAAGCTTTAAAAGAGAGACAATAGTTGGGTTTTTTTCTTCAAAAAATTTATAACTGAGGAAGGAAGTTACATTAAAGATGACATTTAATAACATTTCAATCTCCAACATTAACCCCACGTTCATGTCAATCAAAATATCAGAAAATCCCCAATGGCAGTGTGAGATGGTACCTTCTTTCACAGAGGACCCTTGGCAGTTGGATGTTCTTGCAGACTTTAATTTTACTAATCCCCCAAGAAGGCTGTAACATATTGTAGATTCAGAAACCCCAGGTCAGGAGTTAGGAAGTCGAGGCTCTTAGGCTCTTGCTGACAACACCCACATGTCAGTGTCTCTGCTTGGCATACTGTGCTCTCTCTGTACATTTTCTTCTAAGACTTTTAAAGTATAATACATACAAAAAAGTACATGTGGGTGTGCAGCTGAATGAAGTTTTCAAACTGGACACACCTAAGTGACTAGCACCCAGCTCAGAGCCTCTGAAACTCCCCCATGCCAACTCTAGTCACTCTCCTGGCCACACACACACACACACACACACACACACGTTTCATCTATTTCTGTACTTTATGTCAGTGGAATCCTATAGTATGCTCTCCTTTCTATTTGGCTGTGCAGCTGTCATCCATATCCTTGCATGTGGCTGTAGGTCGTCCTTTTTTTGTACCCTGTTGCACGAATTGTGAATTCATCTTGATACACTTATCCATTCTATTTTTGATGGGTGTTTGGGTGTTTTCAGCTTTTGGTAACTACAAGGAGTACTACTATTTGAACATACTAGTGTTCATAGCAAAATATTTTGGTGGAATAAGTATGCATTACACACACACACACACACACACACACACACACGTGTTTACACACACATATACCTGGGGATGGGATTGCTGGGTTGGATGTTGTGTAACTGTTCTGGTAGTTAACGTCAGATGGTCTATGAAGCAGTTCTTACTGGTGCCTCTCTCCATCTTCCATTACTTTTTCTAGTTGTGATTCCTGCCATCACCACTCAGTCCTGGAGTCATTGTTAGGAGATGGCACTTGGCTTAGCATGATCTATATTAGAATTGGGCTTCCGCAGTAGCCCTATCAGGACCTTTTGAAGTCTGAAGGGGACTGAGGTTCAGAAACACAACAGCAAAAACATGCTGAGTCCACATGGCTAGCGAGTTTTATGCTCTGCTGCCCCTCAGCCATGCCCTTGATCACTATGTTTTGATTACATTAAAAACTTTTACTTGGTGAATTAAACTATTTATCTTCAAAGGCAGAGTTTCTTCTATTATTTTAGAAGAATGTGGATAAAAATAAAAACCACTTAACTATTTACATATTAAAAGTAAGTTAACCTTCCAGGAATGCTTACTTTTCAAATATTTCTGGTTAAATGTAATAATGAAAAAATGTTTCAGAAGTTCCATGTTTCCCTCAGGGGTCCTGTTCCGTCCACTGTGTGCCATTTGCGATTTACACTGGGATAAAGTCTTCCCCCTTCTAGTTTCTGCTCTTGGACTGGAAACCACTTCTACAACATTCTTGTGCTCAGCCCCACCCCACTGTCAGGGAGGACTTAGGAGGTGGGCGTTCCCCTGCTTGGTGGCTTTTGTCTCGGTCACCCTCCTCTGCCTGACCATTAATAGCTGCTTGGGTTTGTGAGAGCCCTTCAAGTGAGGAGAATGGTCTTTCTTTCTTTTTTCTTTTTACAGACTGCATTTTGATTCATTGTACACAAATGGGGTTCCACTTTTCATTTCTACGGTTGTGCATAGTGTAGATTCATACCATTTGTGTAATCATACATGTGCATAGGGTAATGATGTCTGTCTCAGTTCACTATTCCTACCCCCACCCCACCCCTCTCTCATTTCCCCCTACAGAATCCAAAGTTCCTCCGTTCTTCTCTTACACCCCCACCTCCCCTCCCCCATTGTGTATCATTATCCACTTATTAGAGAAAACATTCGTGCCTTTGACTTTTGGGGGTTGGCTTATTTCACTTAGCATGATCTTCTCCAACTCCATCCATTTACCTGCAAATGCCATAATTTTATTCTTCTCTATGGCTGAATAATATTCCATTGTGTATATATATCACAGTTTCTTTGTCCATTCATCTATTGAAAGGCATCTGACTATTGTGAATTGAACAGCCATAAACATTGATGTGGCTACGTCACTGTGGGATGCTGATTTTAAGTCCTTTGGGTATAAACGAGGAGTGGGATAACTGGATCAAATGGTGGGTCTATTCCAAGTTTTCTGAGGAATCTCCATACTGCTTTCCAGAGTGGCTGCACCAATTTGCAACTCCACCAGCAATGTATGAGTGTGCCTTTATCCCCACATCCACACCAGCACTTATTATTGCTCGTGTTCTTGATAATAGCTGTTCTAATTGGAATGAGATGAAATTTTAGGGTTATTTTAATTTGCATTTCTCTAATTTCTAGAGATGATGAGTACTTTTTCATATATTTGTTGATCGCCTATATATCTTCATCTGTGAAGTGTCTGCCCAGTTCCTTAGCCCATTTATTGATAGGGTTCTTTGTATTTTTGGTGTAAAGCTTTGAAGTTCTTTATAAATTTTGGAGATAGTGCTGTTCCTGAAGTGTGTGTGGAAAAGATTTTCTCCCACTCTGTAGGCTTTTTTTCACATTGTTGATTGCTTCCTTTGCTGAGAAAAAGCTTTTTAGTTTGAATCCATCCAATTTATTGATTCTTGCTTTCATTTCTTGTGCCAGAGTGAAGTCTTTCACCAACAGTGAAGGACTATTCCACCCCAAGCCTGGAAAAGAAAAGGCAAATGGTGCCTGTTCTCCACTGGAGAAGAGATGGACAAGGATGATCTGGTACAGATTCTAACAGTAAATATCAAGGCATATTTTTGAATGAAGGAGAATAGGGTTTGATCCTGTGGGTAACCCATGTGTTAGGTTGTCTTGATTATCCCCTAGATCTAACAAGGGCTTCCTCCATGACTCAAAGGAGAGTGTTCAGTATTCCTGAAGAGCATGTATGGAGTGACGAGAACCATAGATGTTCATGGCAAGGAAACCTTGAACAAAGTTAAACTTGTTCTGCAGAATTTGTGAGACTTTGGAGAAGGTGGTGTGTTTTTAGAATCTCTGGGAGAGAGTGCAGTACTTGTTTCTTAAATTGCTATGACCTCTAAACCTGATCGTCACATTGCATCTTGGAGGAATATTGTTCAAAGTAGCAAGTTTTGGGGAAAGTCCATTTAACTGGAAAATTGACCTGCAAAGAAAAATCCAGATTTATCCTGTGAGGAAGGAAGGAAGCCTTGATTCCAACATCCAACCACCCACCTTATCTGGGGCATAGGTTCTACCTGCAGCCGACGGAGGGGCCTTTTTCTCAGCGATCTCAGAGACTCCTCTTGACGCCAACAGTCTAAAGATAACACAAATCTTCCATTCATCTGGGTGGAACCTACCACCACCCCATTCCTGAAATCATGGTCAAGGGTCTGATGCTCGTCTTTGACACTAGGAACCAAGGTGGCTTCCCCAAGGTAAGTAGGTGTGATTGCTGCCGAGTTCTCCTCTTCCCTCTGGCAGGTGGATGGGAACATCTGAGATAAGGACTCACATGTGTCAATTCCTCCCATTAGTGCTGAAACTCTTCCAATAGTCCCAGAGAGGTCATCGAGGGAGGTTGGAAGCGTCAAGGTGGTACAGCCAGTTTCTCTCCCACATCATGTAGTTGTCTTTCCTAATTATAAAAACAGAGCTGCATCTTCTCCTGCAGGCTACCCAGGCTGCTACTTTGTATTTGGGCTTTCCCCTGACATGTGTCCTGCTGATACAGTTGTGCAGGCGGATCCTGGCATAAGGGTGTCCTAGGGCGAGGATGAGAGGGCACTGAAGTCAAGCTCCTCCATGACTGGCATAGCAGCACACCTGGGTGGGGGGCTGGTTCTGTCTGAGGAGGGGGTCACCTCTTTTGAATTTCCAGAAAGTGCTGTGTAAGGCAGCATGGCATGTTCAGTACTCAGTAACATCTGCACAAGAAATGAAACCAGAGTCACCTCATCAATATTGCCATCATCATTACCAAGGCTGGCATCGACATCATCAATTCACTGTCTTACCTTGCTAACATAATGATCCTATGTAAAATTAGGCCAATTAGAAGTGGGTAGATTTGAGGAGCAAATCAGCTCAGGATACACAGGTCATGCTTAGAAGGATGTGCCACCCCTGGGGAGGGGGCTAGTGGGGAGCACTGGGCTGGGCACCCATAACAGCAGGAACGTGGCAATGAGCATCTTGCTTGCTGTGATGAGTTGAGGCTACCTTAACTCCTTGGTTTTTATCCTTGCCTCCACTTCAGTTAATATGTGGTTTCTGAAAGGGGTTGTTACCATCTCTAATTCCATTATTCCTTGGGGCGGGGGAGCATTTGCACAAAGGGAGAACCTTAGGTTCATGCCTAAGAACCACAGTGTGGGTATTGGGAGAGATGGGTACTTGGGCACAGGCCTTTGTCAAGAGCCAGTGGTGATTGTTACAGTTGGTCAGCCACCCAAGGTCAGCTATGGGAAGCTGGGATGAGCTCTTTTCCCCTGCTCCTCATTCTTCTTCTTTGCTGACATGGAGGAAAGCAGGAACTTGATGGGCAGGGTAATTAGGTCAGTGGCTTCCCATGGAGAGAACAGGTTTGCCCATCCTTGGGGAGGCATCATTGCGACATCGCTGACAGCAGAGTCATCCTGAGTGCCCTGCTCCTCATCACCAAAATTCATTCCAGTGGGAACATGATTTCAGCAGAGAACGAGACTTACACTTCTGTATCCAATAGTTTAAGGCACATCATGCTCAGTCATTTCCTCACTTAATAAAATCATATTGAGCATTCCATAGGCAGCTGTCTGACACCTAACCACGAAACTACCAAACTAGACCATTATTTCTTAGGTCCCTCTTGTCCACAAGCTTATCAGGAAAGTTTTCACCAATTCAATCATTTGTTTATTCACTAACCCATTGCATACTGACTGACTGCGTTGGACACTGGCCAAGTGTGGGGATGAGAGACAGGAAGAAGACACAGAAGTCAAGTTATATAACAGAAGAACAGTAAGTGTCAGAGCCTGATGGAGGTCTTAGAGATGCGCAGAGCAGAGAGGGAGGACCTGGGCTCTGTGTGAGGGAGCCTCCAGGAGCTGAGCTGAGCCTGAGAGCATTAGTAGGCGAAGAAAGCAGGGAAGGGAGCAGCAGTCACAGGGCGGAGGAGCTGGAGGCAGGGCCTGGCAGGACCAGAGAGCTCTTGCTTCTATTAAGATCAATTTCTTGGAGCAGAGTACAACTTGAAAAGGATTAATTCCTCAAAGTCTCATTGAAATTCACTGGTGAAACTTTTCCAGAAAACACATTTTAACAACAAAACCAGTTGCCAATAGCACAAATGCTTTGAAATGAAACTGTTGCCTCTGCTGCTTGAAAGGACTTCTGCTGCTGGGAAGGGCTCCTGGGAAGGGGAGATGAGGGGAGGGTGCAGGCAGGAAGGCTGAGGATTCTGGCCCCCCAACCATCCATGGTGAAGGAACCCACATTGCTTTTCCTTTTTAATTTCCAGTTCATCATGGGTCAATATTGACATCAAACAAAATGGAAATAAGTTGCTAGGAATAAAAAATAAAAAAGTAAGACACTCAAAATAGAAGCCCCAGATTTTTATGATTAGATTTGGCATACATAAGATTACTCTGTGGAATTGCCCCGATGGTTCTATGTATGCCCTTTCCATTTCTATGCTTGTCTGAAGATGGCTAAGTTTGGGGATCCACAGAGCAACCCTGAGGGAAGCCCTCTTTGAATCTCTAAACTAAAGACAGATAGAGGAAGCTTTGGTTTGCATTTTAAAAGGTGTACTTGCTACTGGCAGGTGGTGGGGCGGGAATGGAGGCAGTTGACAGGGACCCAGGAGAAATCGCAAGTGGCTGAGCTGCTGTGTGAGGACAGAGAGCAGGGCACACACCACAGCTCTAGGGAGCCGATCACCTAGGGTGAATCCAAAAGGCCGCGGGGAGTTACTGGGTGTGGATGACAGGCGAGGCACTATAGGTGACCATATGACTGTCCTTAGACTTCAGGCTTCTGCAATGAAAGGAAGTGTAGGGTGAGCAGTAGGATTGTTTTGTTTCTTTGTTTTAATTTTTAATATGATGATTTTTGTTTTAGCCATGTTGAATCTGAGGGGTCTAGGGGTCACTCAACAGGAGACAGAGTGGAAGACTCCTGTTTAGAGGTTTATTTATTTTATTTTATTTTAATTTTTTTTTTTAGTTGTCAATGGATCTCTTATTTTATTTATTTATATGTGGTGCTGAGAATTAAACCCAGGACCTCACACATGCCAGGCAAGTGCTCTACCACTGAGCCACAATTCCAGCCCCATTTATTTATTTTTTTATTGGTTCTTTTTAGTGATGCATGACTGTTTCCATTTTGATCCAGAATCAATTTTGATGTACTTATATAGGCATGAAATATATCTTATTCTAATTGGAATCCCAGTCTTGTGGATGTGCATGATGGGGAGATTCACTCTGGAGTATTCATATATGTACATAGGAAAGTTATGTCAGATTCTTTCCTATTTGCATCCCCCTCCCTTCCCTTCATTCCCCCTTGTCTAATCCACTGGACTTCTATTCTCTGCTCTCCCTTATTGTGGGTTAGTAACATTCACAGATCAGAGAAAATATTCGACCTTTGGTTTTCTGGGATTGGCTTATTTCACTTAGCATGATAGACTCCAGATCCACCCCTTTATGGGCAAATGTCATAAAGTAATTCTTCTTTATGGCTGAGAACATTCCATTGTGTACATATACCAAAATTTGTTTGTCCATTCATCGGTTGATGGGTATCTAGCTTGGTTCCATAACTTAGGTATTGTGAATTGTGATGCTATGAACATTGATGTAGCTGTGTCATTATAGTGTGCTGATTTGGATGTAACTCCTTTGGATGTATACCAAGGACTGGAATAACTGCAACACATGGTGGTTCCATTCCTAGTTTTTTGAGGAACCTCCATACAGCTTTCCAGAGTGGTTGCACCAATTTACAGACCTACCAACAATGTATGGTGGGTACCCTTTTCCCCACATCCTCACCAACATTTATTGTTCTGTTTAGAGTTTAGAGATGGTCAGGAACTAACAGCCATTGTCCTGGGAGTGCAGTGGGAGACAGAGGTGGGCAGAGGGCTGAACTCTGGGAAATTCAGGAAGGAGGGTGGGAAGAGGGAAAAGGACTCCACAGAGAGGAGGGAGGAGTCGAGTAGAACATGATTCAAAGCATCAAGAGCTGCAGAAAGCACCTACTGGGCTTTCATTGACCTGAGCAAGATTCGAGAGAAATGTCTGGAGTCTTCCTGCTCCATCAGGAAGATTATAGCACCCACATAGTAAACCCACCTGGATTACAAACTCCGTATCTAGAATAAAGTTATGACAAAAAAACCCCAAACTTAAGGGAACAAATTTTGCATATTCATTATCCAAAGGATCTGCTTGTGAGCTACAAGTAATTTTCAAGGACTGAAGAATGCAAATATAAAGTAATTACTTTCCTGAAACTGGAGAAAAATGTGATTGGTTTCCTTTTACATTTGAATTGCTTAGTTATCTTTCTTTCTATTTCTCAGTTTAAAGTTCTGTAAGTAACCTTTGGCAAGTAGCCTACAGCTTAATGATGTGCTCCGTAAAGGAAGGGGGAGAACCAACCACCTGCAGTGACCTCCAGAGGGGGAGGAGCACCTTGCTGAAAATTGGCCCAGACTCACCTGCTGTCAGATTCCAACGTGCAAAGGGGCCTGGAGATGTTCTGGGGAGTGACTGGAGAGAGTGAAGTTGTTCTACATAGGCCAAGCAACTGTGCTCACCTTACACCTGTTTTCAGAAGCCTGGTTTACATTTGGCCCAGATTTAAACTTTCTTTCCGGGGAGCCGACCCCAGAGAGTTCATGTGTTGGGAATGCTATCTCTTAATGCTGAGAGGTGGTGGGATAATTAGGGGATGGGAGGTTCTTAGGTCCCTGGGGAGCTGACCTTGTGGGGATTAAGGTGGCTCTTGTGGGACCCCTAAGCTTATATAAGAGCAAGCTGTTTTAAGAGCAAGTGTCTCATGGTGTGACCTCTCACTTCCACACTCTTCCACCTGCCATTTGCCCTTGGCCCTCACCAGAGGCTCACCAAAGAAGCTGCCTATGTCTGCACTATCAATCTGAAGTCCAACTGAGCTAAAGACCCTCCCACCCGCCACCTTTTTTTTCAAGCTACTAAGTCTCATTTAACAGAGAATGGACTAATACATAGATTATATTTAATGTTTGCGTAAATGTTAAAATAATCCTGGAGGAGTTGGAAAGAACCTTCCTTTCTGACTTCTAGCTTTACGGCTGTCTTTTCTAACAGAGCGAAACCCATGCGCAGCAAACACAATTTTTATGTTAACAAATGGTCAACTCTGAAAGGTGATCCATAACAAAACCAGTGTTTGATTGACTGATCAATTCATTCATTCACTGATTTGTTCACTTATATACATGGATTTCCTTGGAGTCTCTCTGGACTTAACGAAATCAACACCGCTCTCTCGAGGTGCTATATGGGGCACTTGGGGGTAAAAATCAAGGGCCGCCTCTGGTCTTAAGGAGCAGGCCACCCCACCCACATCCAGGTCACAGTTAATCTGGTTTTGAGCTCTCTGGGT
The DNA here is from genome assembly GCA_020662805.1 of Glaucomys volans. Classification (NCBI taxonomy): domain Eukaryota; kingdom Metazoa; phylum Chordata; class Mammalia; order Rodentia; family Sciuridae; genus Glaucomys; species Glaucomys volans. The sequence continues at coordinate 82,702 of JAJEJO010004380.1, forward strand.
GGTCTGCAGCCCCTGGGAGGCCTGAACATGGGTACTGTCTTGAAAACTGACCAGCCAGTGTTGACCCCAGCTCTGTCACCTGAGAGCTGGTGTAACTTGTGGGGAAATCAGATAGTTTCCGAGGTCTTTGTTTCCTCTGTAAAATATTACATCTCTTACAAGGTTCATTTCAAACTCAATGTGGTTCATTAATGTCAAAATTCATAAAAATGTACAATTAAAATGTTTTATTGTATTAAAATGTTTAATTGAAATTAAAATGTTTAATTAAAATTAAAATGTTTTCTTGTATTTTATTTAAAAAAATTACTTTGATTGTTGGAATATAAAAGTAAAAAAACAAACAAAAAACCGGTCACTTCTTCTGACGGTCGCATGTTCCACGAGGTGGCGCTGTTCGTCACTCTATAGCTGCGCCGCGCAGGGTCTCAATCTGCTGCAGCGCTGCCTTTTAGACCGTCAACTCTGGCAGTGCCGGGACATCCCAGCTTCTTGGGGACGTTCTTGAAGCCCTTTCTTTCCTTGTCGCCAAGGTACACATCTGAAAGTCTTCCTGCGTGCCAGCCCCTTGAATGTTAACACTCTACAGTTTTATTCTAGTCACGGGACCTCGTCGCTCCCTGATTAATTATGAGTGCTTAACATGAGATTTACCCTTCTATGGAAATTTAAGGGTACAGCAATACAGTACGGTTGCCTTTAGGTACAACGGGTACAGCAGATCTTGAGGGCTTATGCATCTCAAACTGATGGCTGCTGGCCAGGAACACCTCCCCTCCCCTTCCCTTCCAGACCCTGCCAGCCACCTTCCTATGGTTCTATGAGTTTGACTATCTTTATTAATTATTATTTTAAACTTTCACACATGATAATACATGTTTGTGGGGTAAAACAGGATGTTTTGATACATGTATACATTTTGAATTAGGCTATTTTAGACACCTCTATAAGTGGAATCACTCTTGGTCTTTCTGTGACCAGCTTATTTTACTGAGTATTGTGTCTTCAAAGTCTATCCATGATCTTGCATATTGCAGAATCTCCCTCTTTTTAATGCTGCATAGGGTTCAATTGTAGGTCTGTATTGGTCTATGCTGCTTTTCCCCCTCCCCCTCCCCATTCCCTTCCCTCTCTTTCTCCTCCTTCTACCACCGGCCTCTTTCCATATCTTGGCTATTGTGCATAGTGCTGCAATGGACTCAAGAGTTGTAATATCTTTTCAACATTCTGCTTTCAGTTCTTTTAGATATATACCCAGAAGTGGGGTTGCTGGATCACAGGGAAATTCTATTTTTAATGTTTTGAGAAACCTCCATACTGTTCCCATAACTGTGGCTATGCCATTTTATATTCTTACCAACAGTGTACAAGGGGTCCCATTTGTTCTGTTCCTTGTCAACGCTTGTTGTCTTTTGACTTTTTGATAACAGCCATTCTAAGAGGTGTAAGATGGTATCTCCTTGGGGCTTTGATTTGCATTTACCTGGTGATTAGTTGAGCATTTTTTCATATACCTGTTGGGCATTTGTCTTCTTTGGAGAAGTGTCTATTCAAGTCATTAGTCCATTTTAGAATTAGGTTACCAGTTATTTTTTTGGGGGGAGTACCAAGTAGGAGTTCCTTATGTAGTTTGGAGGTTAAACCACTGGGGTCCCTTTTGTTATTGATGCAGTTCCCTGATTGACAAGTCCATTGATTCATGCATTCTCTGATTGATATGATTACTACCTCTAAATTGACCACTATTAAGTCTTTATCTTCCTGGTCTTCCTTCTTAGTGCCAGCTATGTATCCAGTTTCCCAATGGACCCCTGCCTGTGGCAGTCAAAGAGATACCCCAAGTGCTGGGACCCAAGCTGAAATCATGATCTCTCCCACATTTGCTCCTCTTCTTCTGTTTCCTTTATTTTTATAGGACAACACGGTTCCTGCAAATGTCCAAGTTGTACTCAGTTAATTTTCCACAATAATTTCTTTCTTTCACCCCGTTCAACTGATCACTGCATCCTGATAGTTCTTGGATTCTCCTACTTCTGGGCTGCTACTCTCTTGACCTAAATCCCATGATCTTTGGATCACTGAAACAGATTTCTAAGTTACCTTGCATGTTACTTTGCATCCATCCAGTCTCCACATTGCACACACACACACACACACTCACACATGTATATATGCATACATATATGAAGAAATATACATTAAGAAATATGTACATATGTATTGTTCCATGGTTTCTTCCTCCACTCCAGTGAAATCTCTGTAAGGGCAGAGACCTTGAGTGTTTTGTGCCTCCCGCAGTTCCAGAAATATAATAAGCATTCAGTGTCACAGTTTGGATACGAGGTGTCCCTCTCAAAATTAAGCAGGAACATTCAGAGGTGAAGTGATTGGAAATGAGATGAGAGCTGTAAGCTCATCAGTCCAGCCTAGTTTGAGTGGACTGAGTGGGTGGTAACTGCAGGCAGATGGGGCATGGCTGGAGGAGGTGGGTCACTGAGGGTGTGCCCTAGAAAGGTGCATCTTCCCCCGCCCCTGCCCCCCTGCTTCTTGGTCACCATGAGGTAAGTAACACTCTATTGCCATGCTCTTCTACCATGATGCTCTGTCTCACCTTGGGCCCAGAGCAGTGGAGTTGGCCAACCATGGATTTAACCTCCCAAACTGTGAGTCAAAATACATTTTTTCTCCTCTAGATTGTTCTTGTCAAATATTTTTGTCACAGAAAAGAAAAGCTAACTAGAACAGTAAATGCTTGTTGAATTGACAGATTCCCTGCTGAACTGATAATCAAGGTTAGAGCAACGCCAGCTATTGTTGGCTTATACCTTTGTCATATGTGCTGCTTATAAAACTGGGGGTAAAACCATGGGTAGAAAACATGAACCAACCATTAGCAAATTTGGAATTCAAAATAAAAATTGTGGCTATTGTCAGAAGAGAAGACAGGCAAACAGCAAGATCACGCTCATTCACTTCAACTCAATTAAGTTCAACAAACATTAATTGAACACCTATTGTTGTGCAAGGAATTGCTCTAGGCTTCCATGTACAGCAGTGGGCAGAACAGACCAGACACTCTCTCTTGCAGAGCTGACTTTCCCACTCATTTTTAATGGGTTCCTGCCAGAATTCTCTCAGTGTCACACCTTCCTTTCTAAGGGTCTGCTCACCCCTGCTCCCCCTACCCCCACAACACACCATTTTCCTCATTTTGCATCTGTGTAGACTTCATGGATTTTTATACCAACAACTCAATTAACTTTCTTAGGCTTGAATGGACCCTCTCAAGGTCATACATGGGTGCCTGAATTTGGCCCCAGGGCACCATATGCTGGAGCTGGGCTTGAGAACTAATTTTAGAGTGTAGGTGGGGTCCTTTCTCCTGAAAGTGCCCACTGGATCAGCTTTCCAGAGGAAACAGAGGCCCTGGGGACCCACTTTAACATTGACAAGTGAGTATCCTCATTCACAAGTCCTGGTCTAAGCCCCTTGGAACCATTCCTTACAAAGATGTGCTTGGATTCCACTTTTTGGGGGATAATAATGACTTTCTGCACTCATACTTTTATAATGTATAAACATTTTCACATAAAAAGTCTGCAAATCCTCACAACAGCCCTATTAAACAGGTAAGTTTCATTTCCCCCACTTGAAGGGAGAATAAAATGTTGTTTGGAGGTTTTAACATTTGCCCAAGGTAATAGAGCTAGAAAGTAGGAGAGATGGGAGCCACTCTGGTCTTCTGAGTTCCAGGCTGCTTAGTCCGTTAGGCTATTCCAGCTCTCACCAATAACCACAGGACTCTGTCCTATAATGTGAAAATCATCTACTTTAAATCCGAGTAGGCAGTACTAGATAAAGAGCAAGAAGATGAGTTGGGATTGGGACCCTCTGATGGGGGTGCTCAGGCTACCATGGCGGGGATTTGGAAGCACTTAAGCATCACGTAGAAGACCTACAGGTCGTGCCATGCTGGGTCAAAGGGAGCCCCGCCAACAGCACTGCACACCTGGAGAGGAGTGCAAGCCTCACTCTCTGTCCCCTTCTCCCCCATGATATTTGGGTCCCGTGGCCCAGAGGAAAGCTGGAAGGGAGCTCCAGGACTTGATCTGCGAGTCCTGTCCATCTTCCACCTTCGGTGCACGTTCATCTTGATTTCATGGCCTCTTTACTTTAAGTTTTCCTGGAAGTCGTCTTGCATCCTGTGTGACTGCGACTGCACAGTTAAGTGGGGGGAGACCAGAGTCTTTGGTCGAGTGACCTGTGGAGGCCAGCAGCTCTGGGTGAGAAGGAGCAATGCCCAAGGGCATCATATCTGCATACAAGTTTACCTACAGAGGCCAGAGAACTCAGTCCCCAATTACCTGATGTAACTCTGTGAGCATCAGGTGGGTAGGGCTGGGGGACAGTGACCATCCTGATTTAGCATTTTTAGAATCTTCAAAAGGGGCTCAGCGAAACACCCATAAAAGGAAAACTTACTGGAAACAATCCTGGGTTAGTTGACACCTGCTGGGGATCTGGTTTGTGCCTGGCAAATGCCAGATGCTTTGTACACACTACTGCATCTGCCTGCACCTGAAAGCCACCTGAAAGCTGTATCAGTGGGGACTGGGAGCTGTCAGGGTGGCGCTTTCTTTCTTGGACTTTTGCTAATTGCTCTTTGCTTCCTCCTCAATGCCACTCCTGTGGTCCCTCTTAGTTTCACATACCAACTGACTGCTTTCCTTTTTTGTTTCCTGGACTCTGAGAAGTTCTGTGTGCATCAGAATCTCCTGAGAATCTTGTTAAAGTGCAGATTGCAAGACCCTACATCTGTTGGTTCTGATTTATTATCAAAAGTGGGGCCCAGGAGCATGTATTCTGAGCCAAGCACCACAGTTGAGTCAGGCAGTTTCCAAGGATCCCAGGGTAAGACACTCAGCCCCACGAGGCTGGTGCACCCCCTGCCTTTCTCTGTGCAGTTAGCCCATGCAAACCCACCAGTCAGGGAGCTGTCTCTGAGCCCCTGGGGACCTTCTGCAGTCCTGCCAATGCCTTCACCCTCAGCTCTGCTTCAGAGTGTGAGGCTCTTGCTCCTTCCTCAGAGGAGTTTGCTGTGAACAAGCCTCCCCTGCAGGTGAGAGCATCCCCTGTGGGCAGGGCATGGCCCCATCCACAGCGCAGGCTCTGAGTGCTCTAATGCCTTAGCAACGACCATGCACAGGACCAGAATTACCAGGATGGGACAATGGTGGCAGAAGCTCTGCTGCCACCCAGCCCTGGAGGATGACGAAGATTGCTCAGGCAGGGTGAGGGTGGGGTGGAAGCTATTTCTGAGAGAGGAATACGAGAACAGTGAAAGGTCAAGGTGTGTTTGGGGGTAGAGAAGAGGACCCTGTGGCTGAAGTATGAGTGTGTGTGAAGAGTGGGGGCGAGGCTGTATGAAGGCTCTGGACAGCCACACCAGGAAATCATCCTTCCTGGGGGTGGGTGGGCACTGGAGCAGGTGTGCATTTGCACATGGACATGCTGAGAAAAAGGGAGACGGATTGCAATAGAGGAACTCGGGCTCAGTAGGAGATGAGGCTGAAGTGAGGCTGTTGCAGTTCAGAGTAAAGATCACAAAGGCTCAACCAAGGCCTTGGAGGGAGGGTGTACAGCAGGGAAGAGGGCGTGGTGAAGCCCAGCAGGTAGAGGCAAGGCACCCGCATGCTCAGTGGAAGATGGAAGTGGGTGAAACAGAAGGAGGAATCCACAGAACCTCCCGGATTGTCAAATGGAAGTAGATGAACAGATGGTGAGGCCATTCTATAAGACAAGACACACAGGAGGGGACCAATTTGAAGGAAATAGGTGGAACTTAGTTTTGCCTGAGCTGAGTTTGATGGGTTGACAGTTTCCTACTGCCCAGATTTCGGGACATCAATATAAAGTTATGTACTGAGATACTCTTTCATAAGAGTGAACAACCAACAAAATTTTGCTGCATGAACTGGTGAAGTACCATGCATAAATGCATGTGTGTGCATGTGTGTGCGTGTGTGTGCTTGTGGCCTGAGTGGGAGGAAGCATTCACATTAGTGAAAACAGAATCATGCAATTAAAAAATGGTATGTCACTTAAAATCAATGTCTTGTTCTTTGATTTGGAGCACAAGATTAGGTTACATTTCCCTCCAACTCCATTCAAATTAAGTGACTCTGGTATTAATCATCTTATTTTATACTTCTTCCCTTCTTCAGGAGCTCCCTCTTGTAATGATTTTAAAGATAGATTTTCAGTGCTCTCAGGAATTATTCCTGATTACCAATATGCTGTGATGTGAAGGAAAGAAAATGAAAAAGTCTCTAGAGGTGTCCCATTCTATTGTGATGATCACTGTCCCCTAGAAACATAGGCATCCTGGGGATATCACTTCACCACAGATGATCAAAGAGACTTGTAAGTGTAGATCCCCAGCCAGGTCACTCTGCAGTGGTGAGGTGTCCCCATCTACTAAAGCAAAGCTCTTTGGTGACTTGAGGCTGAGAGCTAGGCATAGAAACATAGGCATCCTGGGGACATCACTTCACCACAGATGATCCAAGAGACTTGTAAGTGTAGATCCCCAGCCAGGTCACTCTGCAGTGGTGAGGTGTCCCCATCTACTAAAGCAAAGCTCTTTGGTGACTTGAGGCCGAGAGCATGGCTGGCCCAGGGATAGCGTTTCAGGGACAAGGTGGGAGGTGTCTCAGTTGTGAAGACCTCATGGCCACAGGTCTGTATGGTGACACCACCATTTTGTTGCTAGTGTCCGTCAATTTTCACACTCTCTAGCATTTTCCTAAGGGATGCTGCAGGACAGCCGATCCATGCTACCCTTTTCCCCTGACCTCCACAGCTCAGCTTTTGAAGCAGAGGAAGAGTCCTCTTTCTTTTGATTCAGGGCTGGCTTCCATTTCATATCCGTGAATGAGCGATATTTCTCCTCTCCACTTGTTAGATCTCCATCAAAATAACATTGGTGAAGGTCAGAAGTTGTTGTCATGTTGCTGTCTCTGAATTATACCTTACTTTCTAAGCGTTGCCCTGTGTCCCTGGCATGAAGCTGTGGCAGTCAGCAGAATGAGACCCTGAGTACTTATCAGCTCCCTCAGGTTATGTAACATGCCATTCACAGACTCTGGCACTCCCTTGGATGTGCATGTGACAAGTGTATAATTAAGTGAAGTGAGTCACACAAATAATTATGGGGCTCAGGTTGTGGCTCAGTGGAAGAGCACTTGCCTAGCACGTGTGAGGCACTGAGTTTGAATCTCAGCACCACATCTAAATAAATGAATAAAAAAAAGATCCATCAACAACTATAAAAAAAGAGAGCAATAATTAGAACAGAATCCTTACGTGGGAGGGGTGGGCTAGAGATGGGGAGAACGAGCTGGCAAAGATTCTTGGAGGTGGTGGACTTTGAATAGTTCAGCAACTCAGATTCTTGTTTAATAATTACTGATCAGCTACTAAATCCCAGGTACTTCCATGAATTTTTATTTCATTAAAAATTATAATTCATACTTCAGTATACTCTGCATGGCAGGGAGAAACAATAAATTTTGAAAATCATGGGGTTCCCGAGGTCACTACAGATCTAAATCTTTCATGACAACTTTTCAGTCTGAAGAGTGTGTAGTGTGCTTACCCAGGAATGCACAGGTGGGTCAGGGTACACCTGGGGGTTGACAAACCTCACTCAGGAGAGCTCAATTAGCACTTAATTATTATTGTGATAATAATTAATTCATGTACATAATATATTAGGAGTGTTCCCTTGGGTTGTTCAATTTTCTCTCTTTTTACTGATTCTGGGGTCCTTTGCTAGATTTTTTGAGACCTTTGTTAAACTCTAGTCAATTTTTGAGTTTGTAATTCGCACTGACTTCACAGGGAGGAAGGAGAAACTGTCAAAGACATAGACAACGCCTGGAATTTTCAAACTCTTTTATGGATGGATTGTCACACAATTTTCACTATGAAGCTAAAAATTTCCATTTGTTGGATGAAAAATAGAGGCATGCGGTTTGTGAGGCAGCACAGATTTCAGAGTAAGAAAGGCAGGTTTGGATCATGTGAGTTTGAGTTCACAGGCCTTGAGTGATTCACTGGACTGTGTGAATTTTCACTTCCTAGTCTGAAAGACTGAGATAATATTCCCTATCTTCTGTTGAGGGTTAAGAGAGAAAAACTAATAAAATACCTAGTTAGTGCTTGGCAATAGTAAACCTTTAACAAATATTTGTTACTGCTGCTTTTCCCATTATCCTGAAATAAATATCATCTTATACCTATTTTTTAAAAAAATTTTAGTTATGAATGGGCACAATACCTTTATTTTTATATATGTATGTATGTATGTATGTATGTATGTATGTATTTGTTTATGTGGTGCTGAGGATCACACCAGGTGCCTCACACATGCTAGGCAAGCACCTTACGACTGAGCCACAAACACAGCCTTATACCTATTCTTAATATATATAACTTGCAATAAATACCAAATATTTAAGGGATCATTTAAATGAAATAATCATGTCTATTAATAGTTCATGTCTGTGAACTGGAGAAATGTTCTTTAGTTGCAGTGGAGATACTTTTTATCCAAATTGTGGGGAACAGAGCTTGAAAACCTCCAGTAGATGTGACTTGGGATGGCTACCGTTCCGTATTGCACAGAAACCGTGTAATTGCATGACTCCCATGGATTTAAAGGATTTATGTATGTATGTATGATTTAAAGGATTATTTCCAATATCTTGGCAATCACATCATCATGATTAAGTGAACCCATTAGACGGTTCACAAGGTCATTGGGACGCTCTTACTTTTGCTTCCTTACTCCTTATAATCTACCTGGTGATTGAAGACACCCTTTTGGTGGCATACACTCCACATAGATGCAGGACACAAGCATACATGAATTTCAAAGACTTGGGAGTTGTTTACCTCTAGCCTTCTACTTACAAGTTCACCAAGACCTTGAGATCTCCTTTCACATGACTAAAGATTCTCCCATGGAGTATTTCCATACAATCATGTTAATAGATGTCCATCATGGCCAGGGGTATCTAGAGAAGGCCATGTGCACTATGGTAAAGTCGCACTGAGCATTACCTTGTTAGATCAGTTGTTGACGTCTTCCACCTCAATGGGATTGATGGAAAGATCAGTTTCTGCTTGGGGCTGAACGGTAGGAGTTTGGGATACAGCAAGAGAATGCTGATGAAAAGAGTGGGTGTCACGTGATGCAGTCCTGGGCTGGGTGCCCATAGGAGTGGTGCAGATGTTGGAGGTGGAGATGGAAACTTTGGAAAAATTTTGCCTACTCTACAGTTCTGTTTTTCATCTCGCCCTGTACTCATCTTCAAGAGCACGGATGTTGAAGATCAAAGAGATTGTCTCCATGGTATATGCAAATGATTCTTGGAGTTCAGTAGGAAAAAGTTTGCTAAAGAGCTGTTATCTCCAGGGTGCATCAAAGAGCCAGGTGGTACAAATTCTGGCTTCTGGTTGATGCTTAATATTGAGGTTGATTAAAAAATTGGATAAACCGTGGTGACTGCAGCAGCAGTAAGAACTGCAAACTTCATCACTATTCTTGTTTTTAGAGACCCAGGCTATGTTTGTAGGGTGTCCCCAAACCTTTTAAGCTGGAAAGAACTGAGTTTGGGTGTAATAAAAGATCCTTATTATGTAAATCTTTGATATATAGTAAGTACTCAGTGCATACTTATTAATGAATGAATCAAAAATTAAGTTCTAATGCTGGAGGTTCTAAGAAGGTTGAATCACAAATCTGGCATTGAATGAGGTCTTTCAACCTTGACATCTTGATGTGAGCATCAATTAATCCAGTCATTGTCTTCCTTTTCAGTTTTCACGTGAACAAAAGTGGTATCTTATTACACTTCACGCTGAGTCTGTCAAGTTGGGAGGAATAAGAGTTTCCTGGATCCAACCCCTTAATTTTACGGATAATGAGACAGAGGGATACTTTTAATCCTTCCGGAGGAAACATGTTGATCCAGGTTCCCTCATGGCTATAATGAACAGGTACTGATTGTGTCATTGCTGATCCAGAGCTGGGTTTTGGAGATTAGTTTGTGTAACTCCGTCTACAATGGCACAGCTGTAACTTGGTCACCTTCTCTCCTCCCCTCTGAGTGCACACTCCCAACTCGTGCATTTTCATGGCCAAAATAATATATGTGCACGGTAGAATTACAGGACTCTTTTGGGCTTGTGGGAAATACACATATTTGGAGAAAGGGTGGTTTCTTTTTCCTCCTTGCTATCTTTCCAGGTCTAAATCTTTATGGCTTTTTGAAATTTGGGGGATGTGCTATAGGATTAGATAAAAAGAATGTTTCCTGCATGAGAATGGGTTAAATTCTTCAGTAATGTTCATCAGGTCTGAGGAAAAGTCTGTGAGGGGAGGCAGGCTGGGATGCAGAGAGACCACTGTGTTTTGGATCTGGATTGTGGTGACCAGGTTACTGCCTGCACTTTTGCTTGTCCCAGGCTTGGATCAGCTTTGCTTTGCTGCATGATTATTAAAATCAATCCCATTCCCTGAACTCATATGACTTGTGAAAAATTTTTCACCAATATTTTCAAATTAATGTCTTTTCAACAGTTGCAGGATCTCAATAAAGAAATTCAATAAAATGGCCCAATTGTGTCATCAAAAGCAATTGTAAAATCAGTGATAACTGATACTATGTTTTGAAGGAAACCACTCATAAAAGACAAACAAACAAACAAAAACACAAGTGTGTACTGAAGTTAGAGGGCCCTCAGTTCATCATGATCTTGCTCCTTGCTGTATCCTCTATCTCACAAAAGGACTGGATTTTTCAAACTAATTCCCACTCACAAAATTGTCTTATGAGCTTTTCATGAACTCATGATATCAGCTAGACTTGCTGATTTTGATTTTACATTTGATTTTTGAGGTTTTAATTTAATGGAACATGGAAAGAACCTGAAATTCATAGAAGTTCCCCCTGCCCCTTTCCTTTCCTCTCTCCTTTCCCCAGAAGGAAGAACTGGTGTTAAGGAGAAACCCACCAAACAGAATCCCCAGGGACCTGCACACATTGGTATTGTAATATGGTGTCTCCATCCATTAGTCATCAGGACTTGTCTTGCGAGTTGCTTTTTCAGTAGTTAACACTTTGCAAGATTACTTTTGTCTTCAGGCTTCTCTTGGTGTAATGATTGGGTGGCTGGAAAAGGTGTGTGCCTGGCGTCCAACTCATTTGGAAATTGAAACTGAAAAACATAGACTTATTCACAGCACAATATGACCAACAAATTAGTGCAGACCAGTCACATATTATTGTGGGACAGCCTTAGATTTGCTAGGAACAGAGCCAATGTCTCAAAAAATGAGAATTTTTTTTTTTTTTTTTTTTTTTTTTTGGGGGTTGAACCCAGGGGCACTCCACCACTGAGCCACATCCCCAGCCCTATTTTGTATTTTATTTAGAGACAGGGTCTCACTGAGTTGCTTAGGGCCTCGCTAAGTTGCTGAAGCTGGTTTTGAACTCGAGATCCTCCTGCCTCAGCCTCCCAAGTACTGGGATTACAGGTGTGCGCCAACGTACGCCTGGCTAGAATATTTTTTCTTAAAACATTTTAGATGAGTGTTTGAAAACAAAATAGGAATATACTATGCTCAGCAGGGGTTTTCCAGTGGTTTATTGATTTTAAGAATGGCTTTCCACATCTCCAACTGATAAATTAGATGCAATACTGATTTAAAAATCACTATTTTGCAACAGTTATAGTAATAATCAATTTAAATGTTAATGGGTAGTAAAATTGACAATGTTTGATGAGAACAAGGTATTTGTATAGTTTCAAAATCTCTGTCCTTTATATTAAGTTTACCCAGTAAAAGGGACAGTAGTAACTTTACAGTGCAGAGGACCTAAAGGACATCACACAACCAGATAGTCAGGGCAACATCAGAAGCACAGGGAAAGAGGAGAAGGCCCAGGGCTGCCTAGGCCTTGCTCTTGTCCCAGATAGGCAGCTAGAATGAAGTCATGAAAAACTGGAAAAAAACAACAAAGGACCCAAACAGGGACATTTTACAAAATCATTGGCCTGTACCCTTCAAAATGTCAATTCCAAGGAAGTCGAGAAAGGTATATGAATATACAACCCATGAAACCCACATTATGTACAGTTGCAAGAATGGAATCCTAATTAGAATAAGTTATGCCCCATGTATGTATAATATGTCAAAATGCACTCTATTGTCATGTTTATCTAAAAAGAACAAATTAAAAAAATGAGAGAAAGGAGACCTGACTACTAAATGTTACCTGCAATCCTGCATCATTAGATCCTGGACTGAGAAAAATTTGCCATAAAAGACATTTTTGGGACAATTGGTAAAATTGATATGTAAAGTGTGGATTGTGTCAAGTTTCCATATTTCAATAATTGTACTGTGGTCTATGTAAGGGAATGCAATTTTCTTAGGAGATTCACAATAGCATATTTAGGAGCATGGTGCCTACAACTTATTCACCATTCACCTTCAGTTCTGAATGTGCACACACACACACACACACACAGACACACGTGTGTGTGAATGAGGAAGAGAGGGAATTATAAAGCAAATGAGACAAAATATTAATAATTGGTAAATCTGGGTAAAGGGTAAGTAGTCATTTTTGTAGTATTCTTGCAACTTCTGTAGGTGTGAAATTAGTTCCAAATTTTTAAAAAGAGGGAGAAACAAAAGTTCTCTCAGAAAAGTCATAAAGAAAAACAGACAGACTTGATTTAACAAAAATTTTAAATGTTTGTACTTTGAAAGAACTGACAGTCAATTTGAAGGTCAAATGAAATGACAAAAATGGGAGAACTTTCACAACAGGTCCAGTTAAGATATACAACCTCACAAAACAAAGTGGTAATGGATACAAAGACATGTTTAACAGAAAAGGAAATACAACCCAACTGTCAAAGAACATGAACAGATGCTTAACTTATATAATCAAAGAAATGCAAATTGAAACAAGGGGGACTCTCTTCTTTATCATTTTGGCCAAAGTTAGAAAAATTGGTATTTGGAGACATTGTTTTTCTCATAGAAGAGGTTTCTTTCTTCTCTTCCCATGAAGGAAGCAGAGATGGACTAAGGCTTCTGTCAATCTCTAACCCCACCTATTCCACCCAAGGAAGTTTGCTTAGATGGGATGGAACCTGAACTCCTTTGGACTTTCCTAATCAGTATCTTCTACTTGGGGGCTTTTGTATATGAGGCACTAAAGAATTAACTTCCTTAATTCATTTACCCTCACAACAATTCCATAAAATTAATATTGTTATTATTATTTGTATTTTGCCAATGTTTTATAATATAAAAAACTAATTGGCTAGTAAGAGAAGCAGTCAAAGGAGAGGGTGTTGGTAATTCACCATATGGTATTGGGAACATTGATGAGGTATTAAGAGGGAATAGAATCAGTTCAAGTCCCTACCTCACACCATAAAATAAAATAAATTCTTGGGGGACAAAAAGAAAAGTTAAAAAATAAAACCTAGGAGAGTCTAAAGATGAAGAATCATCTGTTTTCTGGAAGGGGAAAGATTTTATAAAGTAATCAAAGAAAGTATCAAGGAAAAGATAAAATTTATTACATAAAAACTATGTTTATCAGAATCACTGAATTCATATTCATATCAAAAACTGATCACCAACTATTTTTTTTCTTTTTGAGTCAGCTGGGCCCTGTTAGAGGACTGGCATGCAGAGATCAGGCTGGCAAAGAATCCACTCTGCATCTCTCCCAATAAACTACGAGTTCTTCCAGGAAAAGACTGTCCTGCTCACCTGCGGGTTACTGGTGTCTTGTACCTAATTCACCTGGTACATTCTGTTCTCTGTTTTGATAGACTGAGAATATGAAAGAATGGTGTTGGGGTGTGACCAAAGGAGAATAATAGAAAGGCACAATGATTTGACTGATGATGTGACATGGGTAATGATAGAGCTGAGACAGTTTAATGCTTGAAAGATAATTTGATTGACTGATGCCTACACCCATATTTCTAAATTCACCATGAATGCAAATAAATTGTATGAATACTCTTTTGTGCCTACTAAATTGTTATTTGGAAGCTTGGGAAACTAAAACAAATCAGTAGAATTCAGATTATAACATTCAAATCATAACATTAGTTGAACTTAAAAGTATCATATAGAGCCCTCCTTGTGTCTGGTATTATTAAAAATACTTGAGTATCAAGTGCATATTAAAAATACTCTTCACAAGATAGGTCATATTTATTAATTTACATTTAATGACTGATATTTATAAATATTCTGCTACTATTGCCTAAAGCTATTATTAAGTGTTTGCTCTTAGAGGATAGATTTAGAATACAAGGGAACATATCTGGATAAATGGATAGGGAAAGAGGATGGCGTGAAACTGGTCACTTGGGAGCTACAATTGATGCTTTCCAAATATAGGATGGGAATTCCACAAATCCTAATATTGGGTTTGTCTTATTAATTTCTAGGAGCAACAACTTATTATGTAATCAATGTTCAGTAATGTTTTATTGAATTGTAATTGAGAATAAATGCAATATAGAAGCAAGACACAGAAGTGTGGATGGATTTCAAGCACTTGGACTTCCACTGGAAGCCACATGTTGACAGCAACATGTTTAATACTTTTATTCTTTTAAAAAACTGCTTTATTGAGATACAATTCTCCTGCAATAGAATTCACTCTTTTTAAATTTTTTATTTATTTTTTTGGTACCGGGGATTGAACCCAGGGTCACTTGACCACTGAGCCACATCCCCAGCCCTATTTTGTATTTTATTTAGAGACAGGGTCTCAACTGAGTTGCTTAGGGCCTCACTAAGTTGCTGAGGCTGGCTTTGAACTTGAGATCCTCTTGCCTCAGCTCCCAAGTGCTGGGATTACAGGCGTGTGCCATCGTGCCTGGCAGTGAATTCACTCTTTTAAAGTATGTAATGCAGTGGTTTTATTATACCCACAGAGTTGTGCAGCTATACCCACAACAAATTTTAGAATATTTTCATCACCCCCAAAAGAAACTGGATGCTCATTGGCAACCCCCATCCCTACCTTCCTGTAGTCCTGGAGACTACTGAGCTACTCTCTGTTGCTATTGCCTATTGTGGACATTCCTGTGAATTGGATGAGACTCCATGTAGCCTTTTGTGACTTGCTTCTTTCTCTTGGCATAATGTTTCCCTGGCTTATCCACATTGTGGCAAACACACGGCATTTTTTAAAAAGGCTGAATCACATTCCCCTGTGTAGATGGATACACCACATTTCATTTGTCCATTCATGGACACTCTAGTTGTTTTTAGTTTTTGGCTATTGTGAAAAATAGTGCTATGAACATTCACACACAAGTTTTAGTGTAGATGCATATTTTCATTTTCTTGGGTATATACTCCTTGAGTGGAATTGCTGGGTCCTATAGTAATTCTATGTTTAGTATTGTGAGAAGCTGCCAGATGGTTTTCCTAGTGGTTGCACTGTTTTATATTTCCAAACAGTACATAAAAGGGATCCAATATTTCCACATCTCTGCCAATACTTGTTACAGTGTTTTTTGGATTATAATAGTTTCAGAGGGTATGAAGTGATCCCTTATTGTGGTTTTGATTTGCATTTCCCTAACCACTTATGATGCTGAACATTTTAAAATGTTGCTATGGGTCACTTGTATATCTCCTTTGGAGAAATTTTTATTGAAACAGTTTGCTCATTTTCAAATTGGGTAATTTGTCTTTTCATTGTTAAGTCTAAGACTTATTTGTAGCATCTGGATACAAGTCTTGTTGTAATGAAAAATATAGTTTGAAAATATCTTCTCCCTTTGTGGGCTGTCTTTTCAATTTCTTGATGGTGTCTTTTACAGAATCAAAGTTTTTAATTTTGATGAATTACATTCTATTTACTTTTTCCTTTGGTGGCAAGTTTATGGTATCGCATCTTGGATATCATTGCCTAACCCAAGGTCGCAAAGAGTTACTTCTATATTTTCTTCAAAGAATGTTTTGATTTTGAGAAGGGGATGGAGGAGAGGGGGAGGGAAAGAAAAGAATGAACTGTGGAATGAAACTGACCGAGTTATGAATGTACACATATGAATATACCACAGCGAGTCCCACTTCATATACATCTATAAAGCACCACCCACAACTACCATAAATAAATGGAAGGAAGACAGAAGAGGAAAGGGAATAGGGTGAGAAAAGGGGGTGGAGAAGGAAGCCGTGGGGACTGACATGGAGCAAATTACATTCCACCTGTGCATGATTATGTCACAAAGAACCACACTCTTATGTATAACTTTAATACCTTAACAAAAATGTTCTCTTTTTAGTTCTTACATTTAGGTCTTTGATCACTTTTGGGTTACTTTCATGCAGAGTGTCAGGTCAGGTCCAACCTCATTGTTTTGTACGGGGAATCAAGACAGTGAAGTACTGGCATTAGGCTTGATGTATAGATCAATGGAATAGAATTGAGAATTCAGAAATCAACCCTTACATCTATGGTCAATCGATTTTTAGCATGGGTGCCAACACCATTCAATGGAGAAGAACAGCTTTTCAACAGAAGGCTCTGGAATATTATATGCCTTCAGGATAAATTAATTAATTTTTTAAAATAAATTCTTTGAGGGATGAATTATAATATTACAATAAGATAATATTACTGATAATGTAATATACAGATGAATAAAAGTAGGATTGATGCTCTGGATTTAGTTTTGATGAATAGAGAAAGATGTAATTGGCAGAGGGAAGCCCGGGTACTGTGAAGACTAAGATTAGAGATCAGAGGCTAAGGATGCAGGGACAACTAACGTGTGTGCAGTACACCTTCTAAGGGACGTTTCAAAAAACTCAAGAAGTGTATCATCCTTTGTCCTGAGACAGTAAAAGGGATTATGACTCAAGAGGGCTAAAACTGATGAAAGAGCAAAATATTTAGAAAAAAACTTACGCTGCAAAAGAGCCTCCTGATCAGTTCAGGTTAGAAGGTAGGTTAGAAAACAGAAGGCTGCTTCTGAAACCAGTGGGTGAAGGGTGCACAGACCTACATGAAAAACTCCAGGGTGCCCAACATCAGAACAAAGTAGAACTTGAATAAGTGACAGAGGAATGAGGCTGATGTGCTCGAGAGGACAAGTACCGAAGGTGGTGAGGGCATTTGTTTGCTGCTAGGGAAGGAAGTAGTGGGCTGTTGCATCCCTGAGAATTTGCCAAGAACAAGTCAGGCCAAATGAATCAATTTTCTCTTTTGTGATACGATTTCTCAAATTATTGAGCAGAGAACAAAATACATTGTGGCTTTGGCAAGGCAACTGGCCAAGGGTTCTCATCGTATCATATGTTTCAAAACAAGAGAAGAAAACTTTTCTGACCCCTTTGTCACCAATTTGATTTGTGGCCTCCCTTTTTGCCACCCTAAGTTCCACTGTGACTTCCTTTTTATTGATGGAACCCAAACTTGGAGGTAGCATGTTTGAGTGCCTATGTTGTACACTTATTTTATGCCCCGGTGTGAAGAAGCCAGAGGGTCAGTAAGTTGTGGAGAAGAAACAGGTTAAGTGACTAGGGCAAGTCATGCAATTATAAGTCTGTCAGAGTTTTTCCTGTAAATATCCTGGTGCTTCCCTTAAGTTTGATCATAGTTACCAGATAACAGATGCACATACCTATGTACACATCTAGTTTTCTTTGTTCTTGAGGTTTTGTGCATAATCATGTGGCCTTGGATTTACTGGGTGTTGCCTTTTGTTAGCACCTTCCTAAAGTGAGAAAGGTCCCTTGAGACAAGGAAAATGAGGTGGATCTCCTGACTTGATGTACAGGTGATTATTCTTTCCTTAAAAGTCCAAGATAACTGGAATAAATTTAAGAGGAATAAATTCTCCAAAAAGTCCCTCTTTGTTTCTGACCTTTATTTAAACTATGGACATCCAGCTAGGTTCTCTCTATAAGAAGAGAACGAAGCCTTCCCACTCAGGAGGACCATTTCATCCTTCCTAGCCTTAGGTTTTCTTTAGGGTCTTGACTCTTTCAAGGACTCCTGTAATTCTCTCTTGGGTCAAGGTCCTTCCAAAGGCGTAGAAGGAACCAATAAAGAGATGTAATGACAGAACGTGGGCTCTCTGTATTCCTGTGAATACATTTGTTTGTGAATACAATTGTTCATTAAGCTCCAAAACGCTCTTAAAAAACAAATCCATGAAAAGTTTGTACAAACTTTTCAGACTTCTCCAACAGGCTGAGTAAGCACTGGGAGGTGTGGCCGACCTGTCCCAGTGGTTTTGTCATATTATCTCCAGAAGCAGGGAGAGGGAGGTTTTAGGAGGTGACAGCAGAGGACAGCAGGAGGCATCTTGCTCTCTTGCCTGGGCCTGTGTCAAGGAAGCAAAGTCCCCTCAGCCAGTACCCCTCTGCCTGCCAGGTACCTTCTTCCGCTCCACTTGCAAACAAAGGCCTGCAAAATCTTGCTATTCTGTGTCACCTGTGTCTGAGTTAGATCCCCCAAGCACCCTGGGAGACAGGTGTGGTGGGGTGATTGCTCTCCCGGAAACCCTCAGGGTGGAAGGGACAGCCAGATGGGCATCAGCCAGGTATTTTGCCGCACAAGCACCTTCATGTACACCGTTTCTTTTCAGCATCCTGCTTATGCACCACCATGACCAGATACATTACATGCCTGAGTGTTTAAATGGCGTGACTTACAGAAGTTGTTGCAGGTGCCCCTGAAGAAGCTCAGTGTGTGGCTCTTTTAGAATTTCTACTGGGAGAGAGTCAAGGGAGGCTCCAGCTTGGCTTTGGTGTTCCCTTAAGAATACTCAGAAAATTAGGTGGTTACACCCGTCCCCACCCCATGGTGACAGACTAGTTTTAAGGTGCTCAAAACCTGACTTGAAAGAGTCATAGAATATCTAGATTTTCTCTCCTCTACCTGTACAGTGCAGATGTTTTTGATGAAGGAGTTAAAGACTGCTCTGGTTTCCCTTCCTTTCTCAGGAGAGAGAAGGTTGGTTGCCAGGTTTTAGAAGAGGAAAAAACTGGTCAAAAAATGCCACCATGGGAAGGCAGCCCCTTCCTGGATCTGCTGGAGGGATTTTTCTGGAGTCTAATTTGATGTGATAAATTCAAACTTAAGTATGTTTGTGCATTTTATCCTGTACCTTGGTATCTATGCTGAGAATAGTCAAAATTCAGATTAAAAGGTTAAAAGCAAAGATTTTAAATAGCACTATTTAAATAAATTGGAAACCACTTAAATGTTTAATAAGGGCATGGATGAGTAATTCACAGCATATTTGCCTAGCCATTAAAATAAAAGTAATTCTTTTTTTTTTTTTTTGGTACCAGGGATTGGCGCTTAACCACTGAGCAACACCACCAGTCTTTAAAAAATGTAGTTTATTTAGAGACAGGGTCTCACTGAATTACGTAGGGTCTCACTAAGTTGCTGAGGCTGGCTTTGAACTCACGATCCTCCTGCTTCAGCTTCCTGAGCCACTGGGTTTACAGGCTTCTCCCTGCTTAGAAGTAATTCTTATTTATAGAATTTAAAAATATATGGAGTGATATTTAAGTCAAGATACTACATAGAAAGAGAAGGGTGTTAAATTACAAATTTATTACGAGCTCAACTATATAAAAAAGTATAGAGGAAAAAGGACATTATGGCTTTTGTTGGATGTATCAATTATTTTTTCTTTGTATTTCTCAATATTTTAAATTTTCTCAAATGACATTAAGTCATTTAAAATTAATTTATGTTCTACTACCCCAATTTGTCTACGATCTCCTTCATTCAAATTTCTTATTGTTTTCACAGTTAGAGTCTCAATTATATTATTATTCTACAGGTTAAATCTGGCTCATCGGAATTCCATTTCTTATTTGCAGGTCACATGATACTCCACGTGCTTTTGGATCTTCTGGGTTAGGCATTCACAACTTCAACACCCCACAGACCCATGGGTATTCTCATGGAGTGGGGAACCATCTGCACTTTTTATGTTACTACGGTGTGTGCTCCCCAGATGACGATCCTCACCGCTCGTGGCCTGGGATGGGTTTCCAGATAACTGGAGAGAGCTGTGCTGAAATAGTTAATGAGGAAGAGCCTCTGTAAAGATTTAAAGGCCTTTCTCTGCTCCAAGACTGCCAATCACACCTTGAGTTAGCTTCAACCCCTCCAAGGATGTGTTGCTTTCCTTAGCCCAACCTGAAACTTGTTTTAAAAAAGAACCCATGTTGTATGATGATGGATGATATCTGGTAAGCTATGCAGGTGGGTTAGTCCATCTGAAATAGCCTTACTGAAGGTGGGAGAGAGCAGGAGAAATGGGGTGGGCTGGAGCCCAGGGGTAGCGCATGGTGGAGATGAGGAAGACAGATGAAGAGAAGGAACCAGGAGAGAAGGGAAGAAGGGGGAGGTGTTTTTTATTTGCTGGTAAAGACTGAGATGCCAGAAGAAAAAAAACATGAACTGGTGAGGATGCTTGGGGAACTGTCCTGACAGCTGCGGGGCTGTGGCCATGATGAGCAGGGAACAGAAGCAGGGAGACGAGTCGATGCTGCCTGGGAAGTGCAGCCTCCCACCTGGCTCGGAACCCCTAGCCCTGCCCCTACTCGGTTCATTCAGTGGTGGTGCACTGGGGAAGGATATGGAGTATCTTCCTCTTGAACATCAGGTATTCCATTTACAGATTATGAACTCATGGTGTAGCACAGCCCTTGAAGGGCTCTGTGAGTTTTTTAGGGGGAACAGGAAAGGGAGACACCCCGCTCAGGCCTCTTAGCAGTTGCTTATTGAAGGCTCTAGCCCCCTTCTGTGGTGTTCTGAAAATAAGCAGCAGCACATCGACTTGAGAAGATCATTAACATCACAGAACTGCTGGCTCAGCACCTCTTACAGTTTGTTGTTCCCTCCTGGGCTGCACTCCCTGGCTTCTTGGTGTGCGCTGGGAGGTGGACCAGGCCTTTTGGAGTTAGTCTTCCTGTTCTTGAATCCAGAGGTGCTGTGCATCTTTATTATTGGGATCAGAGAGACTGGGGAGTGGTAATCAAATTATTGATCATTCTATTACTTTCTAGGGTCATGACTGAGTAACTCTGCCTCTCTGACTCCTAGTTTTCTCATTAGTCATACTGGGATGATGATGTCTCCCTGTCTGACTTACTGGAAAAACTGAATGAGATAATAGGTTTGAAAGGGCCTGCCACATATTAGGTGCTCAATAAATGCTTATTATATCGAGATGCAGGCAAGAGAGCCTGGATTGCAAACTCCTCCTGCACCAGATGTCATGAGCTAGGGACAACGTGTGCTCTTGTTCATTGTGAGCACTGAGCAAGCATCCGATGAGTGGGTGTGCCACAGTTTTGTTGCAATACAGTAGGGGATTAGAGCCTTGGGTTAAGATAAAACCCAAGCACACATTTTTAATTTAAGAAATTTAAGAATTTAAGAAATTAAAAATGTCTTTTCAGTGTATTTCGTTGTCAGTGAATCACAGAATTAATTTTGTGTACGGAATGGTTGCCTATTTAAGGATATAAAACTCCAGAGTCTTTAAAAATCTTGATCTTTCATCATCTAAAGCAGGGATCGGCAAACTTTTCATCAAAGGACCAAGGAGTGAGTATTTTTGGCTTTGTCAGCCATGTTTCTTCACACTGCTGAACCCTCATTGTAGAGCAAAAGCAGCTGAAGGCAGCAGTAGGTAGACACTGTGCTGCTTTCCAATAAAACTTTATTGAAAACAGGCAATAGGCTACATTTGGCCCCAATGGCTATAATTCATGAACCCTTTTTTGAAGGATGAAGCCTGATTTACAATTTAGGAAAGAAATAAATATATTTTATAAAGATTTGGGGGAGGAAACAAAAGTTTATGCAGTACTAATTCAATGCAATTATATTAATAACATGAATGGTTGTACAATACAAAGCAGGGAAAACTATTATTCTCTATTTTTTTCATAAATGAAAAAATTGCTTCAGGTCTCAGGCTAGATAGATTCAGGATCTGGGTCCTTGGTTGAACATGTCCTGTTTTTCTTGCACTGTGTCCTCTGCTGTCTCACTGCTTTGCCTGTCTCTGAGCCCCATACCTCTGTCCTACTGGGGCTGGCAGTTGCATTAGTTTGAATCTTGGAAGCTTCAGTTTTGTTCTGAAAGAACTGAGGATTTTTACAGGAAGGGTGATTGATTATCTCAAGAGGGATTGCAAATTGTAAAACAAGTTTCTTTGTGTGTGTGTGTGTGTGTATGTGTGTGTTTATGGTCTTTATTATTGCGATTTGTTGTCTTAATGGATGTTTCTCTCTGATTTTGGATTATTTTATAATCAGGCTTTGATGTTTGAAGTATAAAACCATGGATGTCAGTTAAATCATTCACTTCAGATAAAGATACATTTTCATTAGCTAGGAAGTATGCAGATGTTTCTTTTATAAACACATTTTGTTTCTTCAGTATTGGAACTGTAAAATTAGTTGCAAAAGATTTTCTTCATAGTATTTATAAAGTATTGCTTTTACCAACAGGAGTCTTTTAATCACATGGTTTTGCATCAGAAGCTGGCAATGATATTGGCTGGTGAGTCACTCTGGCATTGCTGGATTTTTAATTCCAGGCAGAAAAAGACTAGTTACTGAAAGGGTAATTGATCGGCTGTAAGTCACAATGAGTTGCAATATCTAGGAGGAATCACCTAAGTCTACACTTTATGGAATAGACACCATTTTTATGGTCTATTGACACAGAAGCATTTTCCAGCTTGTCTTCACTAGCACTGTCAGGCTAGTTGACTTCCAAAATTTCTTCAAACTGAAGTGTAATTCTCAGATGCTTGAAGTCACCGACATTGAAGAGATTGACTTTTGTTCACCGACATTGAATGAGATTGTATGTGCGAAGTCCCAAATGATGCTTGGCATATAGTAAGTGCTCAATATGTTCTCATTCCCTCTTTAGTGATTTAGCAAATTTTCTTGACATGTAGCTACATTGAGTGGCAGATTTTGCCATCACAGGTTGAGCAATCACACCACGCCAAATTTTTGGGATTGCAGGGCACAGTCATCCATAGTCAGATCTTTGTTGGATTGAGAGGATAAGCAGATGCAATCCTAGATTAAAGATAATCAGACAAGTTTTGAATCTGCTCAGGTACCCAGGAGCCCAGTGCAATTTGTTATATCAACAACCAGCAATAACAAATGTGACAATCATAAATCTAGGTGGCTAGGCAAAATTATCCTGTTCTACCTGTAAATAGTACCCTTTCAAAAAGTCTGTGATGGGCAGCAACTGCATGAAGTAGTTAGTGATCAATTGGCAGGAGGTACTGACTGATTCGCATGCTAAAATTTTCCAATGCTTTGCAAATGACTAGACTAATTTTTAAAATTTTGTGGAGGCATTTAGAGGAAAAGACACACAAGGGTTTCCAAGTGGTCATGGAGCAAAGACAACTAATAGCATACGTGTTTCCTTTGCTTACTGTCGAGACTTGAGAAAAACTCTAGATGCTTGGGCACTAATTCCCATTGGTCAGTAGCTTATTTTACAAAAAAGGTTTTTACTTATTCCCTTGTGTATTAGTTGCTCAAGTCATTTCTATTCTCCATAAAGGCAACATCCTTGTTTTAAAGAGTTTTCTTTTGAATTTCCCTGTATCTAATATCCTTGTATTTCTGGGGCTACAAATCAGACAGTATTGTTCTGTGACAAGAAGTTAGAAAACAAAGATTCATGGGCTAAAGAGGATATCAAGCCAGGGAGGACTCCTCATTCTGCCCCTAAATCATGTCAATTCTAGTTGTTACAGGCTTTGCAACTGACCCCAAGCTTACAGGTGTGGTTAGCATGTCAGGATCTGGTGCGTTAGGACCGCAGATAACATTGGGATCTTATTTGGCTCTGTTTAAAAACTTTTTTTTTTCAGTTGTTAAATATGTTTGTCCTATAAAAGTTTTTTTGAAAATTTCTGAGAAAAAAAAAAATTGGGATGTCTTAAACCTTAAAACCTTTGATGAAACAAATAGGGAACATAGGTCAGCAGGCCCTAGGGCTCAGGAGGCTAAATTTGTCAGCCTTTCTAGAGACATCTAGATCAGTTCTTTGGTTTTGAATAAGTTAATTTTCTCCTAGAAAGTGTTCCTCTTTCTCCCTCTTTCTCTGTTAGCACATCTTGATAATTTCTGTGCTCTGATTGGTATTCAGTTATTCTGGTAGATAGTAAAATAATAATTCCCTCTCCTACCCCAACATCACTGCAGGGAAAACTACAACAACAACAACTTTGCAAATAGCTGCAAACACATGTTCAAGTCCCATATAATAGAAGTTGCATACAAAAAAGTGTAGAATAACAAAAATTCAAACCTAGAGCTCATCCATGGCAGTTAGCCTGTGAAGTAAAATTGATCTCTATTCTACTTTTTTTAAAATCTAGAAGAGAGATTTGGGGAGAAAAATGTGGATCAAATACTACGTTCAGGGCTCTATGAAAAGACCCAATTGGGAAGAACAAAGAAAATAAAATCATAATAGATTGAATATTTAATTTAGTTGAAAGAATCGAGAATGTGACTTTGTTTTTAGAGGTACCTGCCACACTTTTCTTTTCCCTTTAATCAATGAATTGCAATTTTACCCTAGATTAATGTCACATGGAAGAGTGCCACTGTGGGAGGAGCAGAGCTGATAAATTCCCATCCCTGACAGGGTGTGGATTGAAACTTACCTGGCCAGCTGTCAGCAGCAACTCCGAAGGCAAGAAGGTAAATTCTCACAGTACCTGGTAGGATTTTTAATGATGAACACTGCATTGGAAGGTTGTTTAAAATAATAGAAACGCAAAGGAGATATGATTACAATTGAATGATAGGTTATAGTTATTAAGCCTTTTAAAAACAGCAGTTTACATTACGATGGCTTGAATTTTCTGCAGATGTGGCAATACTTGCTGGAGATCAATCATCTTTCTCAGCCTTGGACCATCTGGTCAGTTGATGTATCTGATTGATTTTTTTTAAACAATGGGGATGTTTGAACAATTGCTTTTGTCTTCGCATACTTGAAAGATTGTATTTAATGAATTATTTCTGAAATATAAAATGGAATGGTGTTTAGAATATCTATATTTTAAACAATATGAGTTCAGATGCCTTTTTCCTACAAGTTGGAAAACACTTTTGATTGCATCTGTCACAAGTATGTCCTTGTTTTTAGATATGGTTTATTATTTGATTTGTTATAATCTGGTTTGAGTCTTTATTCCAGTGGAATAGCATCTACCTGGGTAAAATTGGATTTTCATTCTTGGATTATTAGTAGTTTTGTGGAAATTATAAGCTCAGAAATATTTTTGGAATTTAAAATTTTTCTTTCTATTGCATGTAAGAAAGAACAATTTCAGTTAGAATATATTGGGTTGTTAGAACATCTATCTATTCTAAACGTTTAAGTTTTCACTATAAAGGAAACTGTATTTTAATAAAGGGACTATTTCAAAATTCTAAGCTCTATTGTAGCTGCCTGCAGAATGTATAATGTTTGAATAATATCATCTAATATGACATTAGATTTCCTACAATGACAAATGGACAAATGATAGCAAAACAATTCTTAAATACTTAAGAAATGCTCCTGTGTGCTGTCATTGTTTAACTGATGAGATACAAAGATGAATTTAGAAAATCAAGCATTATGTTTTATAAGTAAAGACAGAAATATTAAAAAACAGGTACATTAGAGTATATTAAGGAAAGACAAACATAAATGTAGTGTGATTATTATATACAGTGGTGGGAGGACAGTGTGGAGAAAAGTCAAAGAGAGTCTCACATGAATAGCTAAGCCAGAAAACAACCAACCAACCCAAAGAGATTGTGTGTGGATTCCTTAAAACCCATCAAAATGGGTTGTGGCTCAGTGGTAGAGAGCTTTCCCAGCATGCTCCAGGCTGGGCTCAAACCCCAGCCCTGCAAAACAACTAGCAGATAATCAAACGAAACATCAAAAAGAAAAAATAAAGGAAAATTATTACAAATTTAAGATAACTAATAGTAGGAATTTTTTAAACCAACAAGTTTAGATAACACCTTTCAAGGAAGATTTCTTTTCTTATAAAAATTTGGAACTAGATGGAATTTTAAAATTAAAGTAAAATACTTTGCTTTCAAAGTTTTGAAGTGATGGAGGGTACCACCAAAAATATTGGCAATTTTAAGTACATAGAGTAAAAATAATTCTGTAACAACTGAAAACAAAGAAGCCACTACATCTAGGGATAATGTGTGCAAAACAAACCTCAGAAACAAAATATGTATATAACATGAAGAGTTCATAATAATAAGTAAATTATCCTGACTCTAACAGACAATTAAAAGGTATCATGAGATACATTTAACAGAGAAATTTCAAACAGAAAAGAACACATGGCCAAATGTTCAAATGTTAGCGAGTATCAATGAAATGCAAATTAAAAATATGGAAACCTTTTTTTTAAACTATTAAATGATCAAAAATCACAATGACATTACCTGAAGATGGTGAGACAATAATGCAGTTGCTTCCTATGTATGCTTGGGTTCAGAGTGTGCAAGTCAACCCATCTTTCAATATTTAACCTAGAAATTCCACGTAGAAGAAGATATCCTGAAGAAAGAAAATGAATGAAGATAAAAGCTGTATTTATTAAGATGTTCATTGTAAAATTCATTCTAGGGAAGATGGGAAACTAATAAAAATGGTCAACAAGAAGATATTAGTTTAAAAATTTGGATATAGCAATCTAATTGTAGGGGCATTAAAAAGATAAACAGGAAGGCAGATCTGAAGTGAAAACAAGTGATCACATGGGCACACACAAGTGCATAAGAAATAAGTGTAGGTTTCCTGTGCAGCCAACGCCCAGACCAAGACAGGACACATGACCAGCTTCCTGGACGTCCCGCTCAGGCCTGGTGGTGTCCTGGGGTTGGCTCTTGCATGCCCACCAGAGCAGATTCTGTTCATCTTTTCCCAACTCTGGGTATGGGGATGTATTATTGGTCATTTGAAATTGACCACAATGACCATATTTATACCTTAGAAGTGGCAAGATCTAGAAATAGTGGCTTTTCTGTTTGCTATTTGTAATGAGTTAGTTTACCAGTCCCTCACTGTTCCTAAGTATTGCTAACCACGGTTGCCCCACCCATCCTCAAAGGTAACCATCCTCCTGACTTCTAAAGCAGCAGATGACTTTTGCCAATTCTTGGACTTCTCCTGCTCTGTTGGATCATGGATTTGTCAAAGGCAGAAACCATGTTTCGTTCAGTGCATCCTTTTCACACAGGGACTGACCTAGCAGAATTGTATACATGGTCATTGAAGAATTAGGTTACTGTAAGATTTAGACAATTTCTAATTAAAAAATGAGTTCCCAAGACAAAACAATCCATCAGAGGGTGGTTATTAGATGATGTTTAAATCAAGTTAATAAATGATCCTTTTCCCCCTCTATTTTAAACTTTGCATGAAACCAGGAAAGATCTTGCTACTATACATGTTCATATCCAGTCCTGTAATATTTACTGCAAACTTCGGGTGTTTCTTTCTTTAAATCATTTTTCTACTAACTGTCGTTCCTCACCTCTCTTTTGAAAGCAGCCCAAACCTAGGATGGATGCTTAGAACCGGTCTGGCGTGTAGCCAGGTGACTCTCAGAGAAGGAGACTTGGCAGGGAGTGACACCATCATAGTAGCTGCAGCCATTGCAGGAGACTCATGGAAAGTAGTTTACAAGTTTGCAGACGTTTTAGCCGGAAACGTGCTGAGTTTGGGGATGGTCTGTAGCTCACAGAGTGAATAAGGAACCAGGATGCTCCAGTAAAGAACAGGTCAGGCTCCGGGAGAGCTCAGCTCTTCTCTGGCCAGCTGCAGGACGGTGTGCAATTCACTTCGCTTCACCTGGCTTCAGTTTTGTGTATCTTGAGAGGCAGGGAGTAGGCCCATGAGCAGCCACACCCTTTCTGAAGCGCTTGAGATTCAGATCATTCTGTTCCTTAGGCGCTCATGCCAGAGAGAAACACCCTTCTCCTCTGTGCCAGGGGCACATGCACAGGAGTGAGGGCAAAGTTGAGCTTGAAGGACGCTGGTGGGAATCATTCCATCCTGGCATCCACACCCCTCAGTCCTTCACTGCTGCTGGACTCTGGTCTTCCTTTAAAAACAGTGGACAAATACCGAGGGTGGCCCTTATCTTCTCCTCTCTTGATGCTGAAGATTTTTATCAAATATTAGCCTCAATCCTACAACCAAGGTTTTAAAAATTTTAGACTGCCTTTTCTATAAAGCTTGCTGATTAAACCCAAGCCTGCGGCATCCCTCCCGCAAGGCTGTCTTTCACGTATCTGTTTTCTTTACTTCCTTAGTAGACCTGTGGTTATTAAGTGAGCAATGTAAACCACACGGTAGAGAAAATATGTTGAATGTCAAGTATTTTCCAATAAATGCAAAAGTGACTTTCCAGGGTAAGAGGCAAACTGAATTGCCGGACACACCCAGGATGCACCATACCTGAAAAACACCCTCCTCTTAGGGCAGATAGCTCCTGAAAAAACTCCGATGGCCTATAATTACCCACAAATTGTTTGAAATTACAAAGCATATCTCAAATCCAACTTCCCAGGTGGAAAATGGGAAATACAAAGCAAGTACAAATTTGGCAGAAAAAAACTGAAGGATAAAAATAGAGGAAACTGAACAAGGAGGGAAACTGTGAGCAGATAGTGGGTGTGGGACCAGCTTATCCTGAGTTGAGGGCGGGTCTTGTAGAGATAGTGGATGTAATAGGGGGACTAGAGAATTTGAGGTTAAGTGTGTATGTGGCTTGATTCTCAGTTTTCTTATCTTGTAAAAGGGGAGCTATAACATTCACCATGCAGAGTTGTTAAGTTAAAGCTAATATACCTAAAAATAGCTTGTATCAGGTACGATTTTTTTTAAACATTGTCTAAGATTATCTTTTTGAATTAGATTTCATTGGCAGCCGGGTGTGGTGGCGCACGCCTGTAATCCAAGCGACTTGGGAGGCTGAGGCAGGAGGATCGCGAGTTCAAAGCCAGCCTCAGCAACTTAGCAAGGCTCTAAGCAACTCAGTGAGACCCTGTCTCTAAATAAAATACAAAATAGGACTGGGGATGTGGCTCAGTGGCCGAGTGTCCCTGAGTTCAATCCTGGTTCAAAAAAAAAAAAAATAGATTTCATTGGCTACGAGAACATATATTAAACTGGGAAAATGTTAAGGCCAAAGTGCTCCATTCAGCTCCATGCAGGAACTTACTGCATGCTTACTGAGTGGCACATGTTTGATGCTAGAACGACAGATAAAGGGGCTTACGTTTTTGTCTTGGAAATACATACCATCTATAAGCAGAGACCAAAGAAAAGACATTTACTTTGTGAGTTACAGGTCCAAAGTGAGATCTTCATGGGACTTTTTACAACTTCTAGAGTAGCTTGGGGGCAGGGACCAGAAATCTATTCTTAGGAAAGTCACTCTCTTGCTTTGGTTCATAATCTTTGAAGATCTGTTTCCTCTTGAACAACATGAATGACTGGCTGAAGTGCCTCAAGGGGTGGAAGCTGCATTGGAATGAGTCAATGGAGGCTAGAATGCTGATGAAGGTTGTGACCCAGGACTGTTTGCTGGGCAAATCCACAGGCATGGACCACTGAGGGCAGAGGGCAAAAGACTTCAGCAGAACCAGGCACAGCTTCCGGAGGAGGAAGAGGTAGCATGAGGTTTTCTTGGCTGCTGACTTGATCATGAGGAATGGCAGCCTTTGACCTTACTGTACCTGAGTCAAGGAGGGTCCCCCATGAAGTGAGTAGAATTGTTGTGTCCCCAAAAGATCTGTTTAAGTCCTAACTTCTGCAACTGTGAATGTGACCTTATTTAAAATAGGGTCATGAAGGATTAAATGAGGTCATACTGGTTTAGGCCTCTAATTCAATGACTGGTGTCTATAAAGGAGAAATTTGGGCACATATTCACACTCACACACATGCGGAACATATAGTCATGGGTGTCATGTGCAGACGGAGGCAGAGATTGGAATCATGTCTATAAGCCAAGAAACATCAAGATTGCTGGCGGCCTCTAGAAGCTGGAAGAAAAGACATTCCCTGAGAGTCTCCAAAAAGAACTGACTCTGAGAAGACCTTGATTTTGGACATCTGTCTGCCAGAACTGTAGGGGAATAAATTCCTGCTATTTAAGACACCAGCTTGTGATAATTTCCTATGGCAACTTTAAGAAACTAATTCACACCACTGAACAAAAATAGATCTCTGTATGAATATGATATCAACACCAATGTTTATATATAAGGATGATGACCATGTTTTCCAGTTCTTACTAGTACATTGAATAATTGTGTATGATTTTATCTTGGGTATTAAAAATAGGAATGATTTGCTTGTCTATTTGCCTATTTTCTCCAATCATCATTTTCTTTCTCTTTGTTTCTCTTTTGTTTTAGACATTTATCAGTTTTACAATGGACTCTCTAGTTGCAGCAAATACCAAATTTTGCATTGATCTTTTCCAAGAGATAAGCAAAGATGAGGGTCGCAAAAATATCTTTTTCTGTCCTCTGAGCCTCTCAGCTGCCCTTGGCATGGTCCATCTGGGGGCTAGGAATGACAGCGCACGTCAGATCGGTGAGGTATGTATCCATGAAGGCGCTGCATAAGGCCCTGGACTCTGGGTGCCTATTCAAAGTCAGAGGCGAATCCCATGCTGGTCTGCTCACTGCACCGTGGGCTTGCTTGAGTCCTCACCTCCTCTTCAATTCTACCATTCTTCAAGGTTCCAACTACCATCTCCTAGGGAGCTTCCCTAGCCTCCCCCCGTCAGGCAACTTCCCCCCACTCATCTTCTTTGTCACTATCTCTGTCTTCAAGTCTTTCCCTCTGTAACTATTGGTAACAATATTGCTGGTGATTTTTAATATGTCTTTTCTCTCTTGCTTATTCCATTAACTAAGTATTTATTAAGCACCAGGTATTTGTCCAGTGGCTCCAGATCGCAGTGTCCTTCTTGACCCTTCTCTTTCTCTCTCACTTCACATCACTTTGGTCAGAAGATCCTGTTGAATTTTCTTTCCAAATATATCCACAATCCATATGCTTCTCACCATCTCCCCAAGGCCTGAACCTCACCATCTGTCTAACTTGGCACTGTGGACAGTCTCCTCAAGCCGCTCCTGTGGGCCATCTGTTCCCAACACAGCAGCCTGAGAGAGCCTTTTAAAACCTTAGATGTAGTCCTAGAGGGAGCATTCAGCTACTTCCTCTCCATCCACCCCAGGATCTAAGGAAAGAAGCGTTCCTTTCTTTGAATGATTGTTGATTACTTTGCTTGACTGCGTAATCTTTGTTACTTGTCAGGTTACTAAAATGTTCCCGAAGCTCTTCAGGCTTCCTCCTGTTCATACTGTCTGAAATCCCCTCTCCCCTCCTCACACAGGTTTTACACTTCAATGAACTTTCCCAGAATGAAAGCAAAGAACCCGACCCCTGTTTGAAAAGCAAAAAAGCTGTGGAGGTTGACAGTTCCCCGGAAGGGCAGAAGGAATCCACAGAGCCTCTGGACGCACAGGTGAGCTGCAGCCCTGAACTCCTGCCCTCTTCTTCACAGACTGCTCATTCTGGATTGTCACTGGTGAGGGTTGCTCATCCCAGACGTTGGGTCCTGGCCACGAACAGCAGTAACCTCATGTGACCTTTGATTCCTTTCTAATTACGCTTTTTATAAGTTCTTGGCTCCAAGTTAGCTTCCTGATGAGTAGGACTGGTGTCTTCCGCTCATGATTAAAAACAACCACTTAGCTCATAGCCCCATTACTCACCTGCCTCGGCAGACCACAGGCCCCAGGATGGAGCTTGGTTGAAGGTGAAGGGGAACCAGAGGTCAAGGTGCTGTGGAATCTGCCTCCCTTCGCCTCCGTGACTCTATTTTGTGCTGTCCTGACACACAATGCTGTCATGGCTGGCTGGGCCCAGGGGCAGGAAGGACGTCCTCCAGGCTCTCCCTACCTCAGGAAGTCTGCGAGGTAGAAGATGATTGGATTTCTTGTGTCCTTTTCAATACAGAGAAAGCCAGGGTGCCCCTGTGCTGGGTCCTAGGCACACTTTTCCTGGGTGATCTTGACTCCACTGTGGGAGCCATGATTCCCCAGGGGCCCCTCTGACCCTCTATTCTCTCTTCTTCTGAGCCGACCCCTGCCTGGTAACGCAGAGAACACCAGGCACCTCTAATTGTTTCTGTGAGATCACCTGTGCCTTGGTGGTGCTTCACTCTTCTGAGGGTCACGTTCAAGGTCAAGTTTTCTTTTTTCTTTTGTTAGGCCAAGTCCCCCAGTGATGAGAATGAACGGCTCAGCTGCTACTTCGGAAAGCTCCTCTCCAAGATAGGCAGGATCAAAGCTCACTACATCCTGAGCACAGCCAACAGACTCTATGAAGATCAGGAATTCCCAATCTGCCCGGTGAGTCGAGCGTGACAGTGACGAAAGCCATCCCAGAGTGTGCTACTTAAAAAGCGAGAAGCTGGGCGGTCACCTGCCACCAAGCACACAGACCTCTTTCATGGTAGGATGCGCTGTGGACCGGTGGGGTGTCCAGGACCCACCTCCTCCTGTCCCACGCCCACCCTCAACTCAAGTTCATGAGGTCTGTTGCAAGTGTGCAGAGTGGGTGGAGAAAGGGCCATGTGAGCAGCAGCCCTGGGAGCCTGCATGGCTAATGACATTCTAGGGACATCTTTCCAAATCGAGGTGCCTGGTAGATTTGGGCTGCCCTCAAGGTACTTCTCTAAAGTCCCTTTTGGTGCCATGATCAGGTGGCCCCAGTGGATGTGAGCTTCCTGTGTGGCAGAAGGGGACCTCTGGGAGCCAGAGCTGCAGGTCTGTCTCTGTGACTAAGCAGATTTTACCTGGTGCAGAATGTATCTCAGATTGGGCTCTAGTTGCCCTCTCGTCTCCAGGAGGAGCCACATACTAAGCAATCAACATGAGGGATGTGACCAGTGGCACATATGTGTCACCACTGTTTAGAGCTGGACTGATAGGGGGAAGGGGAGAGTCTACTTCTGACCAAAATAAGTGTTTTCTTACAGTGGGAATGGCTGATTATTTAAAAAAAAACCATTGGGAGATTTAAATTCATGTATCATATGATTCATCTTTTAAAACTATTCCAATCAATGGTTTTGGTTTATTACATTATTCATTTAAAATTATGGTAAAAATACATATAGCACGAAATTTGCCATTTTAACCCTTTTTAAGTCTACCGTTCAGTGGTGTTAGCTATAGTCACAGTGTGTGTGGCCATTACCCTGTAGGCTTTGGGAACTTTTTTATTACCCCAAATGAGAACTCTGGAAGCATTAAGCAGGACTTTAATTCTTAAAAACAGCAGTATTTAACAACTAAATCTCTCAAGTGACTTGATATTTACTTTGTGATGCCTCCACACGTGGATTGTTCAAATAAAAGCCTGTCTGGGAGGAACTGCAGAGGGCTGTAACTGCAGACTGCTCAGGGGCTTCTGTGTCCTTCACTGCCACTGTGGCTAGTTAAGCCTGGGCAACAGAGAGGCAGAAGGCCTGCTCTCCCAGCATTAGGTGATCAGGACTTCTTTCCCCTCAGGCTTCTCGGGACTGCCTTGCTCTTAACTCTGAGCATCTCCACATGATTTTGTTGTGCTCTCCCCCCTTTTTCCAACTGAACAGGAGTACTTAGAAGGGGTGATTCAATTTTACCATACAACGATTGAAAGTGTGGATTTCCGGAAAGACACTGAAAAGTCCAGACAGAAGATTAACTTCTGGGTTGAATCTCAATGCCAAGGTAAGGAAGACCAAACACAGGGTAGCTGCTGTTCCTTCCCATTTCTGAGAAAGCCGATCAGCAAGCCTAACTTTCAGACTGTTGATCTTCTGGGGCCAGATGCTCATATATGTGGACTGTGTTCGAAACTTGTTTGGAACGAGCATCAATCGTTTCAAATGCTTAGATACTTTGGTGACTTATTGTTGCTCTTTTGCTTGAACATAAATAAAGATGACATGCCTATCAACCAAGCCCGGTGCTGGCAGGAGGTTAACGGTTAACTCTTTTCATGAATGTTAAAGGGTTAATAAAAAGTTAAGATTAGGAAGTGATTCCAGTTACTTACAGGGACATGGAAATAATAAAACCCTTATTCTTATCAACTTTGTGTAAGATACTTTATTACACTATGTGTAAGAATGTTTCCTGAGTGAAGGAGAATGGAGAGACAGTGGCAAGAGGTGACACTTTGAGGTCAACCTCAGTGGGAGGCTCTTCTATTATAGAACTCCTCTTCCTGTCCAGCTCCCAGCAAAGTGGAGGTCTCTAGACAGAAGAGAGGTCTGTAGGAATGCGGAGCTCCTAAACTGGCCATTCCTTCCAGTCATGTTTAAAGTACAGTCTTGTGCCCCAACTTCTTCACTCCAAACCCACTCATCAAGCACACTTCCCTGCCCACCATGCAAATGAAGTGTCCATCATGGACCTTGTCTTTACTATGTCCTGCTCTTTTAACAGTCCTTTCAACTTTTCTTAAAGTAACTCAGGTACATGGCTATTCCAAAAAGCACATAAAGGGTGCTTTGGAATAATATTACTCTTTGTGAAATGCTCATACTTTGCTTGAGTAAGAGGTTCTTCATTCCTGAGATACTCACATTAGAAACAAAACAAACTGCAACTATGTCTGAAGGCAGCTCAATTAGTCATGGTCATGGTGTTGATGACCCTGCTGGTTCTCAGTGTCTATAGTGGCTATAGAATGATAGAGTAGGAATAAGAAGGTTTCTTGCTTCCTTAAACTTTCTCGATTCTCTAAAATGACATTTCTTAAGTAGGTAGAACTATAGTCTCATATTCTGAATTTCTTCTCATTCAGGCTCTCTTTTTGTTATTGTCATTTTGATGCTTCTAATGCTTTATGATGATTTTTTTCCCTTTGCTGGTATGTATGGATCACTGGCACTTTTGGAATCATACCAGCGTTCTCAGCACTGGAAGTTCATTTACCCACAGAGTCACACTCATCTTCCCAGTGAAATATCCATTGGGTTAGGAATTCCTCTGTTATATTAGAATTAATTAGGACTCCATTTCTTGGACTTACAACATCATATAACAAAAATAATATGGCAGATTTAAAAATATTCTTTGAGCTATTGTGAATTTCAAAGTTACAGCAATGGTTATGGTACCTGATTTTTTTTGTAATTAATATATAAGTTTGCATGGAGTTAATAAGGACCCACCCAAGCATAAAAGTTTTCAGTATTTTTTGTTTTACATGATGAACTAAGAATAAAAATGAGCCAGCAAGGGTTTAAGGCAGGGGAGTGTTTTTAAAAGATGACTCTGATTGTGGAATGGAGAACAGGTCAGAAGTGGACAGAAAGAGATGGAAATACAGGTGGTAGGGTCAGGGCACCAAGACAGAAGAAGAGTTGCTGATGGCTGGGACCAGAGGTGGTAGAGGAGGTGGTGAGAGGACGATGGATGGAGAAGTAGTACCAGGTGGATCAGAAGGATTTTTATCAACCACTTAGGTAGGTGAAGGACTGTTTGATAAGAGCTAGAGTCATCAAGAATGACTCATGCTCTGATCTGAACATTTGAATATACTCCAATAAGGAAATTGCCTATCTGCCTCCCCATTCATGGCTCCTATGACGTGTCAAATATTTTAATGTGTAAGTTTGCAAACAAATTAAGAATTTTCCTATAGGGAAATCTGCCTTATCCATGATCTAGTTTTTTTTGTTTGTTTATTTTAATTGTTTCTAGGGCACTGTGGCATATATCTATAATACCTGTCACTCTGGAGGCAGGACATTCACAAGTTTAAGGTCAGCCTCAGCAACTCAGCAAGACTCTGTCTCAAAATAAAAATAAAATAACTAAATAAAATAAACAAAAAGAACTGGAGATGTACCTCAGTGATAAAGCACCCCTGGATTAAATACCCAGGACCCCCCAAATGATAAAATATTCATGAACAAGTTTAAGTCCTTAGGTTTGAGGTCTTATTTATTGTAGTTATTACTATTTAAAGATCACTTTCATTAGTAATGCGTTTGTTCAGTGGGTTGATTAGCTATTCCATAATGTCTACATATTTTAAAATGTTATATGGTGCATGATAAACATGTACAATTATTCATCACCAATTAAAAAGTAAGATTTTCTCTGTGGATAGTTTTGGGTGCCTAGCAGTGCTGTCAAGAGTAGTCAATGTCAAATGATTGAATTAATTTTATCTTTGGAAAAATTAATCAAATACTGATTATCCAAAAAAAGGGAGATCAGCCTCTTCATTGTGAACTTGCTTCTGGACTCAGCCAGCAATGAGAGGACTCAATTTTTCCTTCTTTTTTTCCCCCCATTTCTTGGATACTTACAGTGGTCTTGTCCCTCCACTCCATTTGCCCCTAGATTTACCCCCAGGAGCCCCAGGTCAGAGACTCAAACCACCCATGGGGAAGTGGTCTGTGGTCTTCTTGTCAGTCCTTGGGAAAGAAGGCTGGAGACCAGCCCTGTGTTGCTCCAGGTGTGGCTTAGAGAGGGTCCCTTCTTCCAGTGCTCCACGGAATTGCAAAGCCCAATGAACTCATCCCCTCAGGCCTAAAGGTTAGTAGCCTACAGGGCCGAGGCAAGATGCTGGACACAGACCAGGGCGTTTTTTGTTTGCCCAGCGGGGGTTGAGGAAAATGCTCATGTACAACAAAAAGTTTGGAGTACCTGAGATAAAGGTAGAGAGCTGCTCTGCCTTCACAGTGAGATGATGGCCATGGGCATCTGCACACATTCTTAGTGACTGACAGCCTGGGAACCAGGGTTGACTGATTTCAGCTGTCTTTGTTACCTGGTGCAATGCTGTCTGCTCCTCTCTTCCGTTAGCAGGCTTTTGCTTCCTGTCTCCCGTCTTCCTCATGCTGACCCAGGCCCAGCTTACCTCTAGTCTTTTCTCAGGGAACATTTTCAGATTCTATAATTATTTGTCCTTCCTTCTTCCACATGCCACAGAATTCCCATTCCTTCAGACTCTTCTTAGTGGTCAAGAGGAAAGTAGCTCACTAAAGAAATCCTTACTGAAATGTGAATATCTTGTTTCTCCTTGGTCAGGTGTCTCTCCCAGAGAATTTTAAGTAGAGACAATGTATTGTTATGGGATTTAAGTCCAGAGCTTCTTGAGGTAGAAGGGTCTTCCCTTCTCAAACCTCAGCCTGTATTTGAGTAGCTGGTAATTTGGTATGTCGGGGTGGAAGAGGATGCACCCTGAAGGGGACGGTGGCCCAACAGTGTGGGGCTTTCCCAGTCATCCCCAGGGCTGTGTCTCGAGGGTCAAGAGACGGAGGACCTTGGGACTGAGCTGAGCCGGCCTTCCTGCTTCTTGACTGTTGGGCATCACCTCTCATTGGCCGCAATCTATTGTTCTATAAAGAAGAGATAACTGTACCTGCTGTCATGGCTTATGTGGGGTGAACTGAAAGAAGGCATGTGAAAGTCCCTATGGAAGGGTCTTTTATCAAGGCCTAGTATGTTTTTGTGTGTATTTGTTTAAATGTAACCATATATACTACTCCATGACAAGTGCTTGAAGCAGGCAGTTCATATGATAGCTATTTTCTTGAGGAAACTCTAAAATACTCAGGAGGTTGGATCTCTAATTTGAAAGATAAGCCATGGTATCAGTGACCTGATGACCATTCCAATTAAAAATGGAATGGAGAATCAGAGGGGAGTCCCTTAGTTTCAGTGTCTGATTGGATCCTCCTTCAGGGTGGAGTGGGGGTTCCTCTCCTATTCACCCCCCTTTACCTCCACTGCTTCTTTACTCACAATACCCTCACCTTTTGAATAAGATGCTCTAACTGTGGGGATGTTAAGATGCATTAAAAAATCCTTGTCTTAATGAAGACTGATGATATAATTCACACTCAGGATATAATTCACACTCAGGATATTCTCTGGCACATCTCCTTTAGGTAAAATCAAGGAACTATTCAGCAAGGACACCATCAATGATGCGACAGTGCTGGTGCTGGTGAATGCTGTGTACTTCAAGGCCAAATGGGAAAACCATTTTGACTGTGAAAACACAGTTGATGCCCCTTTCTCTCTGAATGAGGTACTGTGTGAGAGGCCATGGTGTTTTAGATGTTCCACTCATGATTTCCTCTAACAGTGATTTGCGGTATGTGGACTCAAGTCCAAGGCTTAGGTGTCTGAGTTGTGTCTTACATTTATGATACCAGCATTTAGGGCTTAGCAAAAGTCAGCACCTGATGTTCCTTGGCATTCTTTTTTTTTTTTTTTTTAAATTTTTAAAATTCTTACAGACTTCATTTTGATTCATTGCACACAAATGGGGTGCAACTTTTCATTTCTATGGTTGTGCATGATGTACATTCATACCATTCATGTCATCTTACATATACATAGAGTAATGATGTCTGTCTCAGTCCACCATTTTTCATACCCCTCCTTGAGTATTCTTGTGCCAGGTGCTGCACTGTCTGCTTTGTTCTCCAAAATAACATCGTGAAACGGATGTTATTATTACAACATCGGATTTGAGGGGGAAATGCAAAGGCTAAGTTACTCAGCTGTGCATTAGGAGTCACGTCTGTGTTTTGCCCCCAAACCATGTTCAAAGCCACTAGGTTTAGAATAGGCAGCCAGCCACTGGTGAGCTGGTTCACTTTGTTACTGGAGACAGTTTTTCCCTTCTACACCCTAGATTGCTGACTTAGCCACCTCAAGGGTACTGTGAGGTTCAGGTGCCCTGGGTAGTGCCCTTGCCTCTGAAGGAACCTATGGACCAGGGGCTGTTATTTAATATGTGGGTGATTACCATTTAGCCGTGGCTCTCCTGGGTGCCCTGGAGGGGTCTTCCAGCTCAGAGGGACTGGTGGCGTTGAGGTCAAGGCACTGGGGCAGAGAAGGTGTAGGGGGTGGGGAGCTTCCTGGGCTTGCATTGGCTGATTAGACTGCGGGAGGTGTTTGGATAGGAAGTCCACCGAGTAATCTTGAGAACTGGTTAAAAACACAGGAAGACAGTGTTGGCAGAGGTAAGGACTGACTGATCAGCGGGCAGAGGCTTTCTTAGGAGGGGTTGCTGCCGTGGCTCAGCACTTCTGGTGCAGACCCTTCTCATGTTAAAGAAGCCCTGTCT
Source organism: Glaucomys volans (assembly GCA_020662805.1). Lineage (NCBI taxonomy): Eukaryota > Metazoa > Chordata > Mammalia > Rodentia > Sciuridae > Glaucomys > Glaucomys volans. The sequence continues at coordinate 122,070 of JAJEJO010004380.1, forward strand.
TCAGGGAACTTGGGGCCATGGGGTCTGTGAGCTCACCACGCCCAACCGTGACTTCCTGCCTTGTCACCTGCAGAATGAAGAGAGGAGAGTAAAGATGATGAAGCAAAAGGGCACGTTTAGAATTGGCTTCATAGAGGAGCTGCAGGCACAGGTCCTGGAGATGAGGTACACCATGGGGAAGCTGAGCATGTTCGTCCTGCTGCCGCCTTGCTCTGCAGACAACATGAAGGGCCTCCAAGAGGTGAGCCTTCATTCCACATCTTTCAGAGTTCAACTTCGGATCCTTGGAGAACAACACCACTATTCCACCATCTTGAGAAACAATGGTATCTTAGCTATCAGAGACACCGAAGGTGACACAAGAATTTGAATTAGATACCTTTTCTCATTTGTTTAAACAAACAAAAAACATGCATGCCAAAAATATTGGAATAGAAGTTTCATCTCTTAATTCATAGTCTTCTGCAATCATTTTCCCGGACCAAAGAGTCTGAGTGCTGAATGATTTGAGAATTGTTACAAATGAAATAACTTTTCCTTCTCCCTAAGTGTGCTGACTTCTGGTCTCTTCCTCAGATTACTTTGCTATATAGCTCAACTAAAAACTCCCTCACTGCAGTCTGTTTTCAGATGCAAACACTTTGACAAAAGTAAAGATACTGATACTCTAAGGATGGAATTAATGCAGGCTGGAGAGGCCCAGTAACATTTTATCCCAGGGGTGAAAATATAGATTGAGGGAAAAAGCAAGAGAGAAATGCCAGTACAGTAATTTTAATAGCAGTAACAGCAATTATTCAAAATTTGCTAGGCCAGCACTGTGTTAAATACTTCACATATGTTATTTTGTTTAATCCTTGAGAGGGCATAAAAGTATTATCTCTGTTTTATAGAAGAGGAAATTGAACTCTGGAATGTTAGGGCTTGCTCAGACTCATCCAGCTGAGCTTTGCGGGTCTTTGAACAGGAGTGTCTGTCAAGCACCAAAGCACGCTGCAACCCAAATTGTCCTGTAACTTCTAGATGGGAAAGAGATTTTCTTGGAGGAGTTTAAATGAAATCAGACCATTCTGAGGGTTAGAGAAAGATCTTGAAGGTTGTATTCAACTGACTGTCAAAATGAACTTGAGCACTTCAAAGTAATTGTGGTGTTCTTTGCAGGTTTACGATCTGATCCTAAATGTTATTTTCTTACTCTTGCAGCTTGAAAGGAAATTAAGCTATGAAAAAATCATGGCCTGGACTAGCTCAGAAAACATGTCAGAAGAAAAGGTAGCCGTCTCCTTCCCCCAGTTCACCCTGGAGGACAGCTATGACCTCAACTCCATCCTACAAGGCATGGGCATTACGGATATCTTCGATGAGACGAAGGCTGACCTCTCGGGAATCTCTCCCAGCCCCAGTCTGTACTTGTCCAAGGTCATCCACAAGACCTTCGTGGAGGTGGATGAAAATGGCACCCAGGTGGCTGCCGCCAGCGGGGCTGTTGGCATGGAGAAGTCACTGCCGACTTGGGTGGAGTTCAACGCCAACCACCCTTTTCTCTTTTTCATCAGACACAACAAAACCCAGACCATTCTTTTCTGTGGCAGGGTCTGCTGTCCTTGAAGGGACACACTGTCCAGTACTTGGGTGTGGGAGGAAAATGGCAGTGGTCTTTCCTTGTATGATGTGGGCACTGGTGTGTTTGCTGATATCCAGAGCTGACTGCATCCAGTCTCAGCCCTGAGCTGCCCTCCCCTGGCCATCAGTGAGAGTTTGTCCTGATCTTTTCTCACCCTGAAGCTGATTTTCATCTGTCTGTTCCTAATGAAGGGCCCTTGCTGCCTCCCTCCCCCTTATACCATAAACTTTCAAGCATATAAATTCATCCTCTGTGACCTGGTTAACACAGTTTCAAATGGTATTACTTTTATTTAAGATACCCACCTCCTTACGAAGGAATCCTGAGAGCTCATTGACAGAGTACCTTTGAGAGATGGAAAACTTGGAAGCCACTTCAACATGGGTAGCAAGAGAAAATGTTGGACTGGAATGTGTTTGGGAAACTAAACTCTGTTTCTAGGGCAGTTATGGTCATGGATGTTGGTAGGCAAGAGGCCCTGCCTCTTCTTACTTCTTCCACTGCAAGGAAGATGTCCTGTGAGGTCTTTTAACTTGGGAGAAAATAGAGTTTGGGGGTATATTTAAAAGATAGCTCAAGGATGTGTGAATCCCCAGCCAGCACTCATTTTGCATAGAGCAGGAGAATATTTGTATTATCAATTTGACACTGATTCAGGAAAGTGATAAGAGGATTTGAAAAAGTTTGGTCTCAGTTTTCCTTATCGAATCCTCTAGAGAATCAACAAGAACTTCCCTCTGTCTCTTCTTCATGCCTCCCTTCGAGAATTCCCATCTGTGGTTAATTGCTGCCAAATACCCAGCGTGTTGTAGTGGGCGGCTGGGCTCCCCACTCCCTGCTCTCTGGCAACATGGACCTGTTTGTCCTCCAGGGGCCTCATGCCTGGCAACATGGTGGGAGCAGTTCTGTGCCTGGACACCATGCACCTGGCCTTTCCAGGATGCTGGTTGCATATGGAGCTCTAGGCCACTGGAAAGATGACACCTGAGTGTTCAGACCCCAGGCCCTTCAGCTTTGTTCTTTTGTAGAGCTCTCTGAATTCATGACCTCCTTCAGTGAAAGGCCCTGAATGACCACTCTCATGTCCAGCTTTAGGGATTTGTCAGTCTCTTTTCTGCTCTGGGTTGTGGTCCAGTTCACTGCCATGCCTGTGGCTCTCCTGTTCCAAGCTGCCCCTGTGTTGGTTAAGGGTGGCTGTAGCAGTTAACTCAGGAGTAAGAAGGTCACCTCTACCCAACCTGATGTTGGCCTCCTCCCTACCCCTAGCAACTTCTTTGTGCTGTGAGAGACAAACTCCATGCACTTCCTACAGTCTTATCACTATGAAAGCTTACTGATGGAGTAATACAGTCTGTCACTGTAATGTGAGGCAGTGTGAGGCAGAAAGGAACTTTGGTCTTTCCACTTTTCTTGTACTAGCAAGATTGACCTTCCAATATGGCGGCCAGAGGCAGACCTCCAAGGCCAGTAGGCTGCTGGGTTTGCTAGAAAACCCCCCAGATGATGAAAATCATGAGGTGAACGAGCACCTCTGCTTTTCAGTTCCAGGTTCCCTCCATTCGGCACTGTTGACTGGCAGAACAAATGAGGTAATGAAGACTCAAAAACAATTGCTTCCTTATTGCTGACTATAAGTATTCTGGTAAGAGAACCCTGGATGGATAGGCCCCCACGGGCCCTCCCTGTGATGCTGGGTAAACAGACCAGAGTCCCTAGTAAACAGTCTGTGTTCTCTTTTATCTTGACCCAAGTCTTCCTTATGATTTCCTACATTGTTTAATAAATATTCTCCCCTCAAACTCCTCCCCACTTTTTCCTTGAAGCCAGGACTTCATTCCTAATTGCTGTTTACTTCTTTTGCATGCATAGTATTTTCAAAATCATAATATCATTAACATGAAACAGAGGTCCAACTGGGGCAGCACGAGGAAGCTGTGCGGTTGCCTCAGTGGACTCTTTGCTCCATGAAGAATGAAGATGGACTCCAAATGTGTTCTTCATCCACATTCCTCACGTTAGACTTTTGTTTCCCCAAATCCATATTCTAGTCCTTTTCTTTTTACTTAATCAGAATAATCCAAATCATTTTCTGTTTACTCAATAAAAGCAACAAAATAAATTTGCAAACATGCATATTTCTAACTGAGTTATTTAAGTCTGTAGACAATATTTAACTGGCAAGTTACCACATTCCAATACAAATTTTCCTTCTAAGTAAGGTTATATATTCTGTGAATCAAAGTTTTAGCTACAGATGGGTGAAAAAGATTTGAAAAGCATTCAGATGAACAACAGTGGGTCTGAGAGGAATCTATATACCCATTATTGACACACAAAAATTCTGAGTAGATCATCTCATATTCTGTATGAAATATATGGGGAAAAGTATAGGATTATGAAAAAAGGTGTGCTAAATATGAAAAATGCATTATGATATAGACACAAAAAGACTTCCTAAAAATGATTTATAGCAAGGGGAATAAGATTTTAGAAAACTTGGCATGCTTAATAGTATTTAAGTAGACCCAGCATCTACAGGATTAGATCAGAAAACCACAAAGATAAATACTCTTGAAATATTAGAAGACTAACAGGGGAATAAAAAATGCAATAGAAGAATTTAAATAGATTTTAAAGGTAGCCAAGAAGCAAAACTGACACACTAAAATTTTAATTAGTGATGAATAGGGCACATTTGAGTGTTTCTCTTAAAATGCACAGGAAATAGCAGAAGGAAAACTGGTAGACACGAAGAAAGAATAGAAGGTAAACCCACAAATTAGGGTGTTTCTGAGGAAGAAAGCAGATTACTGGCATAGATTTAATAATCAAAGACATAATGTAAGAAAATCTTCTTGGATGGTTGCCTGATTATACCTGTTGATTTCCAAGAAAAGTAATCAAAACTAGACATGCCAACAAAATTTTAAAACAAATGGTTGAGAAAATAATCCTATCAATATCTGAGGAGAAAAGAAAAAAGTTTATGTGTAAAGGATAAAAACAGCAGAAGGGCTTCAAGCATTTATTTTGTTAAATTTCCAAAGACAATGAAACCTAGTCTACAGATTCAAAGGGAAAATACATGATTAAAGGAATTCATATTTGGTCAAGTTGGTTTTATATGAAAATAAAAAGAAAATCATTCTCAAAAATAATTTCTCTGTGAGTGTGGATATATTTAAATTCCCAATACCTTGCACCATCATGGAAATATCACATAAACTAAGATTAATGCATGTTGCTTTGAGTGGAATGTAATATAGTCAAAGACTCAAAAATCCATCAAAGAAATCCCTTCAGGAAAAATATGACCTCAGTTTACAATCAAAGGAAAAAGAGAAATTCCTTATTTAAAATTCTCACTATGCTTAAAAATTGTTGGCAGCTGTGCCTCTTCCTGTTAGCACAGATTTTTAAAAAATGTTGAATCCAGGCATGGAATGAGTTTCAATATTCTAAATAAGACTGCAGCCATGAACTCTCTGAGTTGGAACAGTGGTAACACCTCATACTATTGTCTGATTGTGTGCCAGCTTTGGTCGAAGACTTTCATAGGCAATAACCCATTCAATCCTCTCAATCATCCTCAGGGGCAAGTTTTTATTATAGTTCACAGTGAACAGATGATAAGCTAAGACACACAGAGAAAAAGCAATTGCCTTAAAGTCACCTGAGAAACAAATAGTTGAGCCTGGATTTGAACCAGGCTCTCTGGCTGGATGTCTTGCATTTGACAAGTAACCACCACTTTATCTTTCCAAATAGAAGTAAAGAACACAAAGGATTATTTGCTTCCATTTATTTAACATATGTGGACTGTGAGGGATGAAAACTTATTCAAAGTAAAGTTTTGAGTGATGAAGTAGAGTCTAGAGAATGCTAGTTCTTAAAGATTGGAGATGGAGGACTCAGGAAGCTGGTCTGTATAAGCCACTGTGGTGGCTGGTTTGGGGACAGCAATAGGAGCAGCCAGGTGACATCAAGAAGTTTCCATGCAAGGTTGGAAGACATTGGTCCACTTGCCTGAGGGCACATCCAGTCCCTCCCAGACCCAAACTGTGGAGGTTGGCTGTGGGAAACCCCCAAAGTGCAAGCACTGGCCACCTAATGAGGAGATCGAACCAAAGATCCAGCCTATCACCTAGACCTTCCAAATGTGTTTGAAGAATATAACCACATCAGGAAATCCACCTCAGCTGAGTTACTAAGTCAAACAAGAGACTTTAAACATATAAGTCATATGATTAATAACATCCATCAAATAAGGCCAGGGAATTAAGAGATTCATTTACAGTTTCTGGGAACAAACTTCAGTTACTACAAATGATCAGTAAATGGAGTGAGTAGCAGACTGCACACAGCTGAGGGTGAGCTGGAAGATAGAGCCGTGAAATTCTAAAAAAAAAAAAAAAAAAAAAAAAAAAAAAAAAACAGTACACACAGAATTGAAAACAACCATGCATTGAAGATTGAAAGAGCCCATGGGGAACCACACTTCCACCCTGGCAAAATTATAGAGTATCAAGGAAAAAAGAAAGTGTTCTAAAAGCATTGTGAGTTACAAGAAATAGAATTCATGAGATGGAACGAGAGTCAGAGTGAGCTCAGTTTTCTCTTTGGTCCTACAAGACAGAGCTATCGTTTTTTGTTCTGAGAGAAAACATGAAAATCAAACATCTTGCCCAGACAAACTGTTGGTATGTAAGTGTGAGGGCAAATTGCACAGGCAAGGACTTCAAGTTTCCCACCTGTCCCCTTTAACCTAAAAGAATGTCTGGAAGTTCTACTCCACAGAAACTAAAAATGAACTGGTGGAGAAAATCTGGGATATGACTAGCAATGATGAAAAAAGAGCAAAATATGATTTAACCAAGTTAGAATTAATGATTGGAAACAAGAGTCAGACAACCTCAATATGAGAGATGGGAGGTGGTGGGTTGAGGAATGAAAAGGGAATTAAAAAGAGAGAAGAGGGAAGGAAGTAAAACCTCTAGGGTTCTTCCTGTGTTTTAGGAGGTGATGAGGAAAATTGCTCAATCCTGGACATTGATAGAAAATTATGTTCAGTGCATAACCTATTGAAAGATAAAATCAATAGGGAAAAATCATTTGGGAAAAAATTATGAAAAACACTGATTAAATCAAAGAAATGTGGAAAAAGCAGAAAAATAAGCAAGAAAGATGGCATTTATAAAACATAAAAGAAAGTGGTAAATAAGTCCAAATATGATTAGTTCCAAGAAATGGAATGAGTTAAATGGTCAGTTAAGAGAGAGAATGCATTAAAATGACAAAGATCCAAGTACAAACTATTTATAGGAGACAATGTATGCTGGTGGTGTTCTTCAGAGAAACAGAATCAATAGGATATTGATATACAGATGAATGGTTAAATGGAAAGAAGTTCACCTGAGGAATTGCTGGGCACCAATATGGAGGCTAAGAAGTTCCAGCACTGGCCATCTGCCAGCTGGACAGCCAGGTCAGCTGGTGGCATGATCCATGCTGAGAGTGAAGGCTGACCACTAGGGTGAGTGCAGGTGTGTGTGTGTGTGTGTGTGTGTGTGTGTGTGTGTGTAATGATGTGACTCCTGATCTGATTGTGACGTCTCCAAGACCAGGATCGGATGATGTAACTCCTGTGTGTGTGTGTGTGTGTGTGTGTGTGTGTGGTGGGTTTATTCATGTCCACTCTGAAATTACAATTTGTATATTCTTCAGGATCACATTTGCTTTTCATTTGCTTTTCAAATGAAAGTTAGTTCATGGGGTCATATTATATTGTAGCTTTGCCCCATCATGGTTGATTTACTGGGGAGTATTTCCGTCAGCTGGAAGGTGTTGCCCCACTGTTTTCTTCTTACAGCAATTTTGAATATTTTTGGCATTTTTTTTGTGCATACAAAAATGTGCAAGTTTCCAGACTAAAAATGACTGGCAACTGTGTGATAGGTTCTTACTTTCTCTGCCTGGTTTGGCTTACTTGGTTCAAGCTTGCCCTCTTCTGTTGGTATAGCTAAGTGCAGTTTAAAAAATAAATGATGCCTCACTTGTTACTCATTGATCTGAGTGTTCACAGATTGGAAATTAAGTGTTTTCTGTGACACTCTGGCAAAGTTCTATCAGAAGAATAAATACTGGTAAAGAGATACTATGTTCAGATATTTTGGGATTATCTTTAGGAAATTCAAGTGATGAGCTGAAAATACACCAAAACAATGTTCTTCAAGTCGGTTAGCCAAATATGCCCTCAAATGCTGTAGATCAGGAAACTATTGACAGATGAAATACTTTATTTAGTTTATAGCACTTAATTCTGTTGGACGTTATCTTGTTATTTTTTTATTGTATGCATCTCTTTAACAGAATGTAAATTTAATGAGAAAAAAGAATCTTTATTCATTTTACTGTACTTCAGTGTTTAAACTGGGATCTGATTCAGAGCAGATATTTGAAAAATATTTGTGGAATAAATAAATGAGTGGAAAAACCCAAACCCTATTCACAGAAACATCGAAACTATAAAATGTCTATGAATAAATCTAGTGAGAATTTTTTTGAATTACACTAAAAGGGAAATATAAAATATGAACATAGGCTTAATAAACCATCATGAAGTGAATGTCCTGCAACCACCTCCCAAGGAAAGAAATAGAATACTATCATCACTCCAAAGTACCCACCTGTGTCCCTTTCCATTTGTTACTTTCTTCCTTCTCTTCAAAGTCTAACCAGTATACTGACTTGCAGCACTTTCATTTAGTTTTGCCACTTTCCAATTTTCTCTAAGTAGAATCATACTGTATGTATTCTTTTACATTTGGCTTTTTTGTTCAGTTTTGTTTGTAAAATTCTTCTGTTTGTTGTCATTACTGTGTAGAGTTTTACTATGTGAACATTTCATAATTTATTTACAAGATTACTGTTGAGGCACATTTGGTTTCTAGTGTTGGGCTCTTATAAATAATGCTGCTATAAACCTTTGTATACATGCCTCTGGGTGCCCTGGGCTCACATTTGCATTGTGTGTATACCTGGGTGGAATTGCCAGGTCATGGGTATATATATGTTTGGTTTTGACAGTGTCTTTTGATTAGTGAAAGTATTTAAATTTCATGTAGTACAATTTGTTAATCTCTACTGTTATCATAAATGTTTTTGTATATTCCATTTTTCTCTGCAATCCATTTAGAATGGAAATTTATATGCAGTGCAAAGTAGGAGTCCTGGTTTCTTTTTTCTCCATGTGGATATCAAATGGGATCAGCATAATTTATTGTAAAGGCTACTTTTCTCACTCTTCTGTAGCAACACTTTTTTTTCCTTTTAAATCAAGTATACACATCTGCACAGATACTTTTCTGGGTCTCTGTTCTGGCCTATCCTTTGTCAAAACCAGACTGACTTAATTATTTAATAATAAGTCTTGCTACCTGATAGAACAGGTCTTACCTCCTCCTTCTCTTCCTCCCCCTCCTTCAGAAGCGTCTTGGTTACTCCTGGACCTTTAATATTTCTTCCTAGTTTGGAGTCAGTTGACTGAATTTTTGAAGAATGAAACCTGAGATTTAGATTGAGTGCAGTGATGAATTTTGAGAAAATGAATATTTTTGTAATATTGAATCTTCTAAACCACGAATAAAATATGTTCCTCCATTTACATAGTTTTTTTTAATTTCCCCACATTATGTTTAATCTTCTAGAGGCTTACACAGCTTTCATATTTACTAGGTATGTGATGCTTTTTTTAACTTTATTATTTTTTAAATTGACAGGTTAAATTGTATGTATTTATTTGGTACAGCATAATGTTTCGATGTGTGTGTGTGTAATGACTACTTATAGTTGATTAATATATACATTACCTTACATAATAATTTGATACTCTTAAAATTCTAAAGTATGCTGCTGGTTTATTAAAATATTTGAGTTTTATTTTGATCTTGCATTAAGCAATCTTGTTAAACTTTTTAACTCTCATATATCTCAATTCCTTTGTGAATGATAGTTTGATTTTTCTTTTGAATCTTTTTACCTTTTAAACAATTATCTAATTATTCAATTACTTGTTTACCTTATTGTTCTTACTAGGATACCTGGTTCAATTTTGAGTAGAAGCAGTAATAGTGAGCATAGTATTTTTTGAATGTGTGTAGATAATGTTTATTGGCCAAAAAGTATAATAAGATTAGATTATAATTATTTCTTTGGGATTCAATGATTAAGCTTAAATTATTTGAAGTAAAATGTTACAGTAATCAACATTTTATTTGGATCAGGATTGCATATATTATTAAAATCAATACATATAAACATATTCCAGAATTACCTAAAATCATTCATTTTAATTTGCTTTTTTTTTTTTTTGGTACTGGGAATTGAACCCTGGGGTGCTTTCCCACTGAGCTACATCCCCAGACTCTATGTTTTTGATCACAAAGAGAAAACTAGATTTTTCTCTCTTCATTTTCTTTCTATTTATAAACTCTATTTAAGGATGTATAAGATGATATGTCCCTCGTTCAATATGTAAAACTGACAAATTTCCCACTTAATGTGTTAATTCTAAAAGGTCACAATTTAAATCCCAAGAGGATTTTTCACAGATCTTGATAAACCATTACAAAGTTTACCTAAGGGAGGATATCTACAAGAATTCTGGAGGAATTCTGGAAAGCAAAACACAATGAGGGGCTTGGGTTGAGTCACAGCACTTTTGTCTGAGGTTGGGCACCCCAGAAACGAAGCAAAGACTGTGATTTCTATTCAGGTAATTTTTCTAGGAGGAGGAGATGTGTCTTGGAGAAAAGTAGGCCAGGACAAGAGGGAAATGTTAATGGACCATGTGGTTTCCACTGGAGGTGGCTTCTGGCTGATCCCATGGAGCAGACTTCACACTACCAAGTCAGACCCACCTGATGCAAGGGAGTCTTTCTTTTTTTTTTAAATTTTTTTTCAGTTGTAGATGGACACAATACCCTTATTTTATTTATTTATTTGTATGTGGTGCTGAGGATTGAATCCAGGGCCTCACATGTGCAAGGCAAGCACTCTACCACTGATCCCCAACCCCAGCCCCAACCCCAGCCCCGAGGGGGTCTTTCTATACCTTATGCCAGTGAGTGGTGCTGAGGCTGCTCTGGTTGATGGGTGGAGTGGTGCGTGGTGTGGGTCCCATCTAGCTGAGAGTCAGTGGGCCCAGGAAAGGAAGCTACGTTCTATCTAGACACATGCACTCCATTACTGACCTGAAGAAAAAAATGGTACAATCGGCCTCAGTAACTGACATGCGGAGACTGTAGCAGGACTGTGGGTTATGGGACAGGAGGGGCTTGGTCAGAGCTCAGCTTCAGGGCCTATTTCCTCTCCTTATTCAGAAGCACAGGAACTCTTTTTATGGTTCTTAAACATCAACATATTTTCTCCAACTGGAGCACTTTTGGAACCAGAAAGAAGAGACAGATAAAATAGAAGAGTAGCGGGAGCCCAGGAAGGGGGCTGTGAAGACATTGACTGTTCAGCCAAAGAGAGCAAAGATGAGGTCTGTGACGGGCTGGAGGGGTCTCAGTGCCCAGCAATTTATGATGGAACAGGTCCTGGTGATGGCAGCAGCTAATGCCTGACCCAGGAGTGGGCTCCCCCAGGAGAGGCAGTCAGGGGAGCCAGAGGCCATCCAAAGGGACACTGGAGATGCAGAGTGCTGGTGGCACTTCGGTGGACAGCCAGGCCAGGTGGCAAGTTCCAGATGGCCCTGTGGTGTGGGAAGGGGCAGTGCAGGTGTGAGTCCCCATGGGGAACACTGGAGGCGATGGAAGGAAGAAAGGCTTGGGAAAGCAAGAGCAGGAGGCAGACCAGGGACGGCACCTTGCTTCCCCACCCCAAGATGGTAGTAACTGTTCCCAGAGAAGACTGTGGGATGCAGTTGTCCTCATGGGGAGGCCAGATTTCCCCGTGAGGGAGGGCAGCAGAGGAAAGGCTTCAGAAAAGAACAGAAGGCACCTGGAAATAGCTCTGCAATGAGACAGGGAGGGCCACAGGGACAGGGCAGAGAAGACCTAGACCCATAGGGACACTAAAATATGGAGCATTATTGTCAACTCAAGGATTTTATGCCATTTTATAAAATTAACATTTCCATTTCATTGGCATCCAAGGTTTATTCTATAATTGTTAATTCTTTCTAAACCTTACTCAATTTGCATTTCTCAGTAACAACTTTAAAAAAAGGTAATTAAATACTACATCGAGTTTCCTTGAAGAGCTATAATAAGAAAAAATTGAAAGGAAACAGTATTGAGCAGGTACCAGCAGGAGCCACCCCTGAAGGCTGCTCTTCTCCAGGCAGAGGGGAGAGCCAAGACACCCTTGCAGTTGTTTGGCAACAATGACAAATCTTCACGCCCTTACTGAAGACTAAAGCTAGGCTAATCCAAATGCTGTTTCTTTTAATGAACTAGCAGAACCAGTAGGAATTCCCCAGGGTTGGCAGGAAAAACTGGAATTTGGAGGTGTCATTTCCTATGAAGTTTTGTTCCCCTGTTTGGTGATATTCTTTTCCTGACATCAGGGAGGTTGTTGGGTGCTTACACACTATTGGCACTTAACACAGTGTGTGGTACATTGTAGACTCAATAAGCACTGATCGAATGAATTAAAATGAGTTTTTTAAATTAATGGCCAAAATATATGAGAACAAGTATGGTTTTGTGTGTGTGTGTGTGTGTGTGTGTGTGCATGTGTGCGTGTGTGCGTGTCTGACAGCCACATGCCACACGCTCCTTTTTCTGGTCCTTTTCTAGCAAGACACTTTCCTTTCATTTTCTTCTTTGCACATGGCACCCTGAAATAATGCAATTGCAAAACTAGCTTTATCACTGAGAATGGTGTGTCAGGACACGACTGCTCATCTGCGGTAAGTCAAGTATGCCTTTAATTCATGTCTTCATCAGACTATATAAACCAGTGGTTCCTAACCTTGGCTCTGCAACCTAGTCACCTGGGGTGATACAAATTTGGATGCCTGGTTCCCATCCCAGAGATGCTGTCTCAGGTAGTCTGGATTTTTTTTAAAGTTCTCCAGGATATTTTAATGTGCTTCCCAGGTGCAAAATGACTGCTTTAAACACTTATTTCCAGAGGGTCCCCAGTATCCCTAGGGATGAAGGCCCTTTTGTCTTCCACCCATGGGTTATCATTCATTTGACCTGGACATTCTACTTCTACCCTTTAGTCTTGTTTGGGTTTGAGCGCCTGCTTTCAGTCTTGTTTTGTTCTGTGGTTAACCTGGATCTCTGTGTTCAAGAGATCCAAAAAATATAAAATATAAAATATCCAAAAATATAATTTCTACCTGAAATCCCAGTTGCTTGGGAGGCTGAGAAAGGAAGATTGCAAGTTCAAGACCAGCTGCAGCAGCTTAGTGAGGCCCTAAGCAACTCAGTGAGACACTGTCTCAAAATAAAAAATAAAAACGGATTGGCCCCTGGGTAAAATCCCCAGCTACCCCCGTCCCCACCCTAAAAAAAAAAAAAATTTCTAAGGGATTTTGGAGAAGTTAGAATTTAAGCTACTTACTCCCTTTATGTCTAAAGTGCATACTATGCGAACTCTGGTTGATACACAGCTGCTGACAACTTCAAACGAATGACTTCGTGGTCTTGAATGAAGATATAAGGGATTGAACCCTCAGTTTTGTCATAAACCCTGAATGCTATTTTTATTAGGGAAATTATCATTGAGAAACCAAATGTTGTTTCGCTGGAAATGCAAACTGTAATGACTAGGGAGAGGCAGAGGCTGAGCTATAAATGAAGGATCTGAGCTGCTCATTTCACATAAGCTTCCTAGTTCCTTGTGCAACCACCTCTGTCTCTCCAAGAGCCAGGTAAGTTTCTCCCTTGGCTAATTTAGGACTTCTGTGTTGTGATAACATGAATTTGTCAATTTGAAAGAAGCATTTTTTATTGTGCATGGGCTTTCCTTGAGGTGGCTCTGTTTAATTCAGGCCGGCATGACCATAACAATGTATCTTTATCTTGTTTAATCTAAGTTATTTCACTTTATGTCTGAGTAAAACCTATGAGGAATCCTTGTAAGGAAACCTGAGGTTGATATTGAGGCCATAACAGCATTCATAGGATGCCTTAGCAGGGATGAGCCTCCCAGGTCCCCAAAGTATGTGCATTAATTTATTTTGCTTTTATTTTATTCTTGTTTTCAGATTCTTCTTAAAACCTTTGTTAAGTAGTTACAAAGTAGCTGGTGATTAAGAAAATGTAAATCATGTCTATTTATCTCTTTTGGTTGATATTAAGTGATCTTTAGAAATTATTTTTATTTTTTGTGCTGGGCATGGTGGTGCATGCCATAATCCCAGCTACTCAGAAAGCTGAGGCAGGAGGATCACAAGTTTGAGGCCAGTCTCAGAAACTTAGCAAGACCTTGTCTCAAAATAAAAATAGGACTGGAGTCATGGCTAAGTGTTAGAACACTTGCCTGGCATGTGTGAGGCCCTGGGTTCAATACTCAGCACCACATATAAATAAGTAAAATTGAGCAAAAAGATCGATTGCAACTAAAAAAAATATTAAAAAAATAAAAAATAAATAGAACAATTTTGGGTGCAGTTCAGTGGCCAAGCACTTCTGGATTCAGTCCCTAGTTCTGAAAAAAAAAGTAAGATAACAAAAGTGATGTTTATTGTACAAGCCTGAAACAAAAATTCAAATAAAAAAAGAAAACCCTTCCACTTCGCCTAATGATCCACTACTAGAGATACTTCACTGACCTTTGAGAAAGTTCCACCCAGAGTCAAGTTGTCCTGGGGTTGTGGGTTGGAGTTTAAGTGGATCCTATTCTCTGGACTGGATTCTGGCTCAGCTGAGAAACAGAAAGCACCAGCTACAGACAGGACTGTCAACTTCACTGTTGCCGAGGCTGCTGGGAGCACACTGCTGGACTTGAGGCCAGGGGGGACTCCTCTGCCTCCCGGACCCTGTGTGGCTGCACAAGCCGGGCATCGGCAGGGCAGGGCTGGGTTTGCCTGAAGAAGCCAAGAAAGAGGAGGAAGTGGTGGGAGGCAGAGCAGGGCAGGTCCTGACAGAGAACAAGAGAGAATAAAACCATTAAGCGTTAACTGAGAGCTATTGGAGGTGCCAACCTCCAGCTGACTCATGTCTCCCATCCAGAGAGGCCGGTAGAGGGGTGAGATGCAGCCAGCCACCACCTGGACCGAGAGGGTGAAAACCCTATGTTCTGGGTCAGTGCAGGCAGAGTTTGGTGGCACCCAGCATGAACTGCTCAGTACCGACTGCTGTCGCTGTTCGCTGTTCTAGGTCTCACGTCATGGAGTCACTGGGTGCAGCAAACATTCATTTGGGGCTTGGTCTTCTCAAGGAACTGAAGAAAACAAATGAGGGCAACATCTTCTTTTCCCCCGTGGGCATCTCAACTGCCATCGGCATGCTCCTCCTGGGCACACGAGGGGCCACGGCCTCCCAGTTGCGGAAGGTAGGGCTTCCTTGGCTCTCCAGGCACAGCTGGTTTCTGGGGACCGGCCTTCGAGCTCAGCCTTGAAACATGCTCATCTTGACCTGTGGGCCAGGAAACAGCCGGTGAGGACAGGGAGGAATTTCAGGTCTGTCAGGGGAGTTCTCTGCCTCTCCAAATGCCATCATGCCATCTGATCCTGATGCTTGACATTCCTTTGGGTCAGTGCTGAGTGAGTGACCTGGTGGAAGTCACTACTCTCTTAATTAAAGACAGAACCTGAAAAGCAAAAACTGATGGGGGAAGTGACATAATCCCCACTTGACATAAATGACACAAAGACGAATGCATGAATGAGCATGTGAAGAGGCTGCTGTGGGGAGACCAGCGGCAACCTAGACCTCCTTATGACTTTAGCAAGGGGACAAATGTCACCTGCATCCATCAAGGTCTTTTAAACAAGCATTCACTTCCCCCTGACTGATTCCTTGTGAGGTTTTCTCTGTTCTGACCATTGCAATGTTTTCTTCTTATCAGATGTTTTACTCTGAAAAAGACACGGAAATCTCCAGAAGGAAGGTTGAAGAAAAAGAGGTGGGACACATGCTTTATAATTGGTTCCTTATTAGGTATGGGATCACTGGGAAAAGCATGAAAGAGGTAACACTTCACACTTATTTTCAAGCAATAATAATCACTGTAGGCAAATGATGTTGCTAGCTGAATTTGTCCATTTTCTGTTGCTACAACAAAATACTGGAGGCTGAGTACTTTATAAAGAAAAGAGTCGCTCTCTTTAGCTCACAATTTTAGAAGCTGAAAGTCCAAATTGGGTGGCTCCATCTGTTTGGCTTCTAGTGACAGCCAAATGCATTATGGATGCATTATGAAGTGGTGAATAAGGGGAAAGAGACACTCCTGCATGCAGAAAGGACCAAGTTTGCAAGCTGAACTTGCTTCATAACCACCCACTCTCAAGGGAAGTAACTTGCTTTGTGAGACTAGCATTACTCATTTCTGAGGGCAGTTCCTCAAGCAATCTAACCTCTTCTCACTGAGTCTCTTAAGTGTTCCACCACCTCTTCACATCACTGCACTGGGGACTAAGCCTCCAGCACATGAACTCCTGGGGGACAAACCACTTCAGAACCACAGCACTAGATACACAACATTAATAAACACAATATTAAAGAAATGTTAATGAATGATCACCTCTGTGAGCACTAACAGACTGAAAAGCCCTTAGAGCGGAATGGATGGGTTTTGGAGTTAAACAAATTTGGGTTCAAGGGCTGGCTCAGTCACTTAAGAACTATGCTACTTTGAACAAGTTGTTTATCTTTTTTGAGTCTCTGTGGAGTATCTGTAGAGGATCTGGAAAACACTGGTAACTCCCTGGCAGTGGTGGTAGTAGCAGGTGATATTATCACTAGATTCCATTCATGTTTTGGCACTTCTGATATTTTATTAAAAAAACATTAGCACAGGACCATTGATCTCCTGGTGTCTCTTCCAGCTCAGTGTTCTAGCATGCCTTGCTCAGTCTGTCCAAATATGGGGGAGGGATGAGGTCCATTAGGCTGGGGCTAGGCTCAGGAGATGGTCAGAGTTCTCAGCGAGGGCATGACTGCTCTGACGGGAGTCACAGTCCAGCTCTATTCCCTGGTAAAATCAACTCCGATCACCAGCAGTGCGAGCTCTTCATTTCATAATTCCTGAAGGCCAGGTTGTCTGTGTGGCTCATTTGCAGCACAGAGTCCAACTTCCTCCCAGGGTTTGCTCAACAGAGTTGGGCTGGGGGCTGATATGATGTGCACTCAACTGATAGGCACATTCCCTTGACAGGAGCTCCTCTCCATAGGCGCTCCTCTCCATGGTGTAGGGCTTGGTGGCTGGTGGGAGCTGAATCCCAGGTTTGTGTGGACACAACTCGTACAAGCCTGTGAGGCAGCTTTGTCCCTTCTCCAGGATTATTTTGGAAACCACAGAGGTATGAGGAAGAGTAGAGTTGCTGATTGAAGGGATATTAGGATGGGAACATGTGGTAGGGGCATCTACTCTGATCTCATGAATAGATAAACAGATAAGCAAAGTGATTTGCCCAGAGACAGGCTTGACGTGTACCATTTGATTGTCACATGCAATCAGAGTATTCTGAACCTAGCTTTTAAACACTGATGATAAAATCTTAAGACATACATACAAAAGGCATAGGGAATAATCCAAGGAACACCCTTTAATTCCACCTACCAGTATAAAAGACAAACTACCACTAAATTCCCTGGTGCCTCCTGTGTACCTGCTCTGAGCACACGCCCTTGTCTCTGGAGAGGGGAGGTTCTGCTGCCTTGAATTAGGTGCTCATTATTCCCACAGACTTGCTATTTCATTGTGTGCAGACATTTTTGTTCTTTATTCTTTGC
>JAJEJO010004380.1:139707-160803 GCA_020662805.1 Glaucomys volans
CCCTGGTTTGCCTGGGTGACGGTTTGTCTAGTCCTGAGCTACCCAGTGTCGTGCCATTCAAGAGGCTATTGAACATTTCGTTTGAATTGAGATGAACTGTAGGTGTAAAATATATGTGGGATTTGAAGAGCTTACTATGAGAAATGAATCACTAGTTTACATATATATTATCTTGAAGTAATATATGATATTTATCATATATTAATATGCAATTAATTTTATATAACCAATTCCATGTAATTAACAATATGCAATTAATCCATAATTAATAATTATATATTAATCAATATATAATTAATATTTTGTAGTTATATGTTGTAATGACATTCTGGATATATTGAGTTGCATAAAATATTATATTAAATTTATCTCATTTGTTTTGTTTTACTTTGTTTAAAAAGTTTTATTGAGGTATAATTCAGAGATTATAAAATTTGCCTATTTAAAGTGGATAATTTGATGATTTTTAGTAGCCTCACAGAGTTGTGAACTATCGCTACGGGTAGTTGTGAACTATCTGTTTTGGATCATTTTTGTCACCTATGAAAGAAATGCCAAAACCATGGGTAGCCATTCTCCATTGGTCCCACCCCATCCCTAAACTCTCCCCTGCACCCCTCAGCCCTGGAAGTCACTTATCTGCTTTCAATCTTTAAACATTTGCTTGTTGAGGACTTTTTTTTTTTAACATTCCTCCTCTAACTATGACTACACATCCTCTGACCAACATCCCCCTTCCCTTTCCTTCCCTTCAACACCTCAGCCATTCTGCTCTCTACTTCCGTGAGAGCAACATTTTTGAATTTCACAAATAAGTGAAATCATGCAGTGTTTGTCTTCTGTGTCTGGCTTATATCACAGAATATTCTCCAGGTTCTTTCATATCGTCATCACAGGTGACAGGATTTCATTCTTTTTATGGCTCAATAGTATTTCACTGTGTACATATACCATGTATTATTTATCCCTTCATCTGTTTCTTCGTACTTTCAAAAACATGGTTACTAGAGGATTTAAGATTGTGCATGTGTCTCACTCACATTCGTGGCTTGCCTTATATTTCTTTTGAATGGTACCAGCTGATAATGTAAACCTGAGAGGTGGGGTGTTTTGTATTATTAAATATTTCTAAGTTGTTTGCTAAGGGGATTGTACTGTACCCAATCTCCTCAGCAATGTATACAGGTTCATTTTATACCATTGTCCAGGAGGAGTGGGACTTGAAATCCCCCTGACTTTACAATTCTCAGTCATCTGTAACATACATTATATCTATAACTGTAGATTATATCTATATCTGTATCTATTGGTGATCATGTGACTTTTTCCTTGCTAATGGAGTGAGTTATATCAGTGGAATTTATAATGGCAAGACATTCTCTCATTTGTAGAATAATCAACTTGGTCATGATATTTTAAAAATGATACATTGTTGGATTTGCTAAGATTTTGTTGGGAGTTTTTTAAAAGTGTGTTTTATAAATGAGATCAATTGGTAACATTGTTGTACTTTTCTTGTCCAGTTTTGATATCAAAGTAACACCAGATTCTTAAAATGAGTTGTGCATTATTTTCTCTTTTCCTGTTCTCTGAAAAAAATCATATAATTCAGAAACTTATCTAATTTGTTGGGTAGAATTTGAATTAAAACTCTTGGCCTACTAGTGTTTTTTTTTTAAATTAGAGAATCTTTTTAATGAGATACGTTTTTATTCCCTTCTCATTTCCCTCTGTGTGTATTCTGTAGACTTTTTTTTTGGTTACCATTGCAATTATATAACAATCTCTTACTTCAGGCTGATAGCCACTTAACTTCAATCATGTGCAAAATTCTACTCCCTTACATCTCTGGCTCTTCTTCCTTTATGGTATTGATGACAAAATTGACCTCTTTTATATTGTCTCGTTATCAACATAGATTTATGATTACTTTTTATGCTTTAAAACATTCCATATTAGACTTAAAAGTGATTTATGCAGGTATACTACAAAGCTATAGGATCCTATATTTGTCTATATATTTACTTTTACCAGGAAGCTTTATGTTTTCATATGGTTTTGTATTGCTCTTTATCATCCTTTCACTTAAACTTGAAAGACTCCATTCTGCATTTTTCATAAGCCAAGTCCGGTGGTGATAAAATCCTCCAAATTTTGTTTATCTAGAAATGTCTTAATTTCTCATTTGTTTGTGAAGGACAGTTTTGCTGGAGATATATTCTTGGTTGGTGGTTTTAAAAAAATATATCAAATGCATCATCCTACTCCTTTAGAGTCTTGATGGCTTTGCTGAAAAATCCTCTCATGATTGAATGGAAGCTCCCTTATATGTTACAAGTTGCTTTTCGTTTGCTGCTTTCGAGATTCTCCCTTTGTGCCTTTTGACAGTTTGGTTATGTTGTGTGCAGTGGAGATCTCTTTGTCTTCATTCTACTTGGAGTTGTTTTGAGTTTTAAATTTGTATATCCATTTAATTCCTCAGATTTGTGCGATCGTAGCCATTATTTCTTCTGATAGGCTGTCTGTATTTTTCTTTTTTCCCTTCTTCGGCTCCCATGATGTGCATGTTGTTCCACTTAATAAAGTTCATAAATGCCTTAGGCTTTCTTTACTTTTCTTCACTTTCCCCCATCTCCTCTGTCCTGGTGATTTTGAATGACCTGCCTTTCAGCTCACAGATTCTTTATTCTGCCAGGTCAAGTCTGCAGGTGAGTCTCTCTAGTGATCCCCCCACCCCCCCAATTCAGTTGTTGTATTCTTCAGTTCCAGCATTTGATTCATTTTTCTTTATCACTTCCATCTCTTTGTTAGTATTATCATCTGGTTCATGCACTCTTTTCCTGATTTTTTTTATTGGCCTCTCTGTGCGCTATGTTAATTTATTGAGTGTCCTCCTGATAGTTATTTTGAATGTTTGGTAATTTACATATCTCTATTTCTTTAAGGTCAGTTTTGGAGATTGTTGCATGGATTGGGTTTTGCTCTGCTGTTGTATTCCTTGTTATCTACTGTTGATCTTTGACGTTTGAAAAATTATCCACCTCTCCCATGGTCTGCTTTAGTATACAGAGTACTTTTCTTCAATCAGCCTAGCTAGAGATTCTGGAATCCCTCAAACTTTCCCCTGGGGACTTGTCTTCTCAGCTTTGTGATTTAATCTGTTAAAGAGGTTTGCTGTTTTTTTAGTTGGGAGCGCCCTCTGCTGTCTTTCTATGATACTGCAAACTGGTGCACACTGATCACTTGTATTCTCAATGGACCCCAACCTGATGCTCTGCTCCTGTCAGGACTTGAATTCAGACAAAGCAGAGACAGACTCTCAGGCAGCTCCCCTTAAAGTCAGGATATGGGACATGATGTTTTACTCTCCCATTTCTTTCGTCAGGGAAGAATCAGGAGATGGGAGTTTCCTGTCTTGCACAGCCATGCTCTGGGGAAGAGCTCTGGTGAATGAGCATCAAGACCTTTTTCTATAGAGCTCCAGCGCAGCTGGCTTTGCACTCAGCTGTGGGAACAGGAGCCTCTTAACTGGCTTCTGGGTTTCTCTCACAGGCATTTTGTCTTTATTTTAAAGTTGGTGCTTCCGTGGGAAAGCTTCCTATTCTGCTCCCTGCTGATGTTGCCTTGGGACGTTTCTTAGTAAAGATGTCCTTATCCTAGACGCCGTCAGGTTGTGTTTGCCTTCACTTGTTCTTGAGTGGATGTTCAGCTGTGTGTTGATACTAGGCTGATATTTTTCTCAACCCTCTGAAGACACCATTCCACTCTCCTCTTTTCATGTTGATGTTGATAAATTGGTTTAATTGGCTTCATTGGTAGATGATCTGACTCTGAATACACTTTAGTTTTGCTTTTTGTTTTACTTGTTCTTAAATTTTACCAGAGTGTGTTTAGGTGTGGATTTCTTTTATTTACTATGATTTTGACTTACTATGAATTCTGAATATGAAAATTCATACCTTTCCTTAATTCTGGAAAATTCTCAGATACTTAATTTTTACAATGCTTCCCTGCCATTTTCTCCTTTCTTGCCTTTTAAAAGAAAGCTGGGATTCTTATCCTATTGTGCAGATTTCTTCATGTCATATGTATTTTTTATCATTTTGTTTTTGTGCTGCATTCTGAGAAAATTATTCAGCTCAATCTTTAGTTCAATAGTTTAGCAGTATCTAACAGGCTGTTTAACAAGCTAAACACTTTTTTTTTTTTTTTTTTTGCAGGGATGGGTACCAGGGATTGAACTCAGGGGCACTCAACTACTGAGCCACATCCCCTGCCCTTTTTTGTATTTTATCTCACTGAGTTGCTTAGTGCCTCACTGTTGCTGAGGCTGGCTTTGAACTCCTGATCCTCCTGCCTCAGCCTTCCGAGCTGCTGGGATGATAGTCATGAACCACCACACCCAGCACAAGTTAGACAGTTTTAATCCACTTCTATTCACTTTTAATTTTATATTTATTGAACTGAGCTTTTAATTTTAACACTAATTGAATATTCATTTCTAGAATCTGTACTTAATTATTAAAGCAACCTAAAAACTGCTACTAGTCACTTATTTTTTAAACCTACTTTTAATAATTTTGGTGGAATTAACTTTCTCAGTATTCTTTTTTTCTAAGCAATAGCTGATAATGTTAATGTCTAATTTCCTTATGGTTTACTTGGCTGCTTGCTCTTTTCCCCTAATTCTTAATCTGGGACTTGTTCTTTATGATTTATAACTTTGGAATAGGAGATCATATTTGACTGATCATTTTGGGAGTCATGTAAAGGCTGTGATGTAGTTATCTTTCTAATAAAGATAATTTTTTCTGGAGTAAGGTCACTTTAAGTTAATTTCTTAGTTTGAGGTTTCCTAAGTTGCAGAAATAGCATAAATTCAAACCCCAAACCATTTTTCCAGAAGCCCTCTCCTCTCTTCCCTCGTATTCAGGCTAACTCAGTCACAACAGCTCACTGGAGAAATATAGCTGCATCTGTCCCAAGGGCTCAAATACCTTGATCTACTGTCAGCACATCCAAGTCAACCTGAGTGGCAGAAAAGACTGCCAGCCTCCAAAGGTTCATAGTGGAAGGAGTAGCTAGAGGTCAAATTCAGCATCCCAGATTTTGAGAGCAGCACAGTTTTACATTTTCAATTTGAAAGTCTTCAGGTGTTCATTATTTACAAAAGTTAATGGAGTGTCTATTTGCTGCATGCAATTCCAGGCATTAGGAAACCAATCAAGAAACAAAGGTACAAAACAAAGGAACAAATCAACCAACTCATGGGACTCATATTCTAGAGGAAGATAGCCTTTCTGTTCTCAGGTGCAATCAGGAAAAGGTTATCCACTTTAAAACTAAAAGGCCTCTCCTTTCATCCTCTGTGATTTAAAGTAGGCAGATACCACTAAACAGGCAATAGACTATTCTTTTTGTTCCAGAGATGCGTTCTGGGTTAGCCGGCTCTGCCATGGAACATACCTCAGCCCTCTATCAGAAAACTGATGGATACTATAGGAAATGTCCATAAAAGTTTGATTGTTTTCCAGAGACAATGATAAATCTAATTTAAGTTCTACAAGTAGTTCTGACAGATGGGTACTTATTTTATCGAGTCACTTTTTTTTAATCCACTGTCTGTCTAGAACAGAAATTTCTAAATTCTGGCAGATAAGAATTATCTGGGGAATCATATTACTCCCTTGGTTGCCTAGAATGTTGTGGGCAGATAAAAACAGTGTATGAAACACTTAGTACACAAGTTCATTTGAGACCAAAAATGCAACCTGAATCAGAACAGGAAGATCTGTGGGGTCGGACTGGTGGACAAGGCTTCTCTGTGGAGCTGAGACTTGTCATGGCTTATAGGATCATATGATTCATGTAAAAGCTAACTGACATCTAGGAGTCCCACTGAACCCACAGACTACACTCAAGGGTGCCCAACTGGGGAGAAGACCCAGTAGTCAAATCCTCTTGAGGGAGAATCTAGGCTTGCCTTTGCCAAGATAACCCATTGAGTTTCTGTCTTGATTTTGAAGATTGAGAAGACAGAAGAGATCCATCACCAATTCCAAAAGTTTTTGACTGAAATAAGAAAAGTCACTAATGATTATGAACTGAACATAGCCAACAGGCTGTTTGGAGAAAAAACATTCCTCTTCCTTCAAGTAAGTTTTGCTGTGTCCACCACGTCGGTGAGTGGTAGTTTGAATGACCAAATGCCATCAGGACTGTGGGTTCTAGGGGTGTGCCGGCTCCACCCATGTCACTGATGGTCCTTCTGACTTGCGCCCCAGACATTCAGTTTCTTTTTAACTCCAGCATTCTGAACATGAGTTTTGCCTTAATCCTCTCACATCTGCATAAAATTGTTTGTGGAGGTATTTAAAGTGATTTTCCCAGGACTTAAAAATTACTCCTTTGACATTAGTTGTCCTAATCAACAGATGATTTTACTTAGAGCTGTTGACAATGGAAAAATTGACTTCTATTTCTTTCCTGTTTTTTCTAAAGAAATACTTAGATTATGTTGAAAAATATTACCATGCATCTCTGGAACCTGTTGATTTTATAAATGCAGCAGATGAAAGTCGAAAGAAGATTAATTCCTGGGTTGAAAGCCAAACAAATGGTAGAGTATGGGTAGGTCGCTGGTCATACAAAGACTTCTTGACTATCTGCTGTGAGTGAAGCCCTGGGCTTGGCACTGCATGGGAGCCAGGCGGACAAGCTTTGGGAGGGGCTGAGATGGGTTTTGCAGGGTTGAACGGGCAGGGCTGGGCATTAGGGGGAGGGCGCTGCAGATAGTGGATGGTTATAGCAAATGGGGAGATTCAAGGGGAACTAGGGAGGGGACCACAGGAAGCCAGTTGTGTGGAAGCTCTTGGAGGACTGTGCTCACGGCTGTGCATCAGAATGCCATTGGGGTTCCTGAAACTGGGCTCATGCCTGTCTTGAGTATCTTCCCTCCTGCATATCAGAACCTCTCTTTTTGAGTCTGGGTCCCTAAGTGCAAATGTCACAGAGGGTTCCCTTTCTCTTTGTTAAGTGAGAAACATGCAGCTCTCCCATTGAGACCTGTCTTCGCTACCTATAGCTGGGGCCACTTGGGCGTCATGCACGGATGGTACAATGTTCAGTCCCAGCTACATCAGAGAATTTGATGAATTCCTCACCCTATTACCCCCTTCTAATTCCCTAGTATGAGTCAAAAACACAAGAAATACTGGGGAGGAAAGTTAATGTGGAGATTCACTTTGGGAAACAATAGCTGATATTTAGCATTTTTTATTCCAGTTGTCAGGGAGATTGCTGTTATTACAGGATGTGTTTTTAAAATGCTTTATTTAAAGAAAGTAACTTAAAAGAATCAGAAAATCAGGAGTCTACCAAAAGATTGGTTGAAGTTTTTCAGGATTTAGTGTGGGATGGACTGAACCCAGAGCCCAAAATATGAATTCTGTTTTTAATAGAATAAGCAACCTCTCAATCTCAGGTGGGAGCCATATTGAATAGGTAAGAATAGCAGCTAACGAAGTGCTTATGATGTGCCAGATGGTGTTGGAGGCTTTATACATATTAAATCACTTGCTCCTTTCAACAACCCTGTGAGGCAGGTTTTATTCCTATTTTACAGATGTGGAAACTGAGGCACAGAGAGCTTAAATTACTTGCCCAAGATTCCTCAGCTGATAAGAGGCAAAACTGGATGCCATCAGAGGCAACCTGACCCCAGAGCCGGGACACTTAACCATCAACCTCAATTTATCCAGTGGGATAAATAGGCGATGGGCAGAATGACAACCTCCCACCGGTTCCCAGCGAACCCATTGTCGGCAAGGCCTTCAGGTGCTGACCTGGCTGGGTTTTCAGTAATCAGTCACGGCTGTCTGCATCCGACCTGCCACACATGCCATTTGTAATCTGGAAGATGGGCCAATCAATCTTTTCTGTTTTTCGTTTTCTGTTTGTTTGCAGAAAAAATCAAGGACCTGTTTCCAGATGGCTCTCTGAACAGCTCCACCAAGTTGGTGCTGATAAACACAGTTTACTTTAAAGGGCAGTGGGATAGGGAGTTTAAGAAAGAGAATACCAAGGAGGAGGAATTTTGGCTGAATAAGGTATGGTTCTTTATTTATACGATGTGCTTACACATGGAGTGTGAAATCTAAAGTCATATTTGGCCAATGCTCCTTCTGTGACTGATCTTTAGCATTATTACTATTATTACATATTATATTATATATTATTATTAATATATTATATATTATATTATTACTGTCTCCTTCAGTGGGTTAACTTGGTTGCCTGTGCTTTGGTCGTATGAATTTCGACATGCCGTGCTCTGTTCATTTGTTACAGAATACCAGTAAATCTGTGTGGATGATGGAACAGCACCATGCTTTTAGTTTCATTTTCCTGGAGGACTTGGAGGCCAAAATTGTGGGGATTCCATATAAAAACAATGACCTAAGCATGTTTGTGCTTTTGCCTGATGACATAGAGGGTCTGGAGAAGGTAAGCTCCTCGGTCTTCCTGTCACCTTGATTCCCTGAGGCTTTGTTCCCAAGACTTGGGGCCGGTGAGCCTGGAAGCAGGCACCTGAGTAGCAGCTGGTGCCTGGTGGTGTCCTGTGGAGGATCGCTCCCTCTGTGTGGCAGCCACACGTGGGGCTCTGAAGAGGAATGTTAAATGGCATCAGGCTCGTTGGGAATCACCAGTACTCAGATATTTTGGGATGAGCTAAAATGAACATATAGGATTCTGTGAGAGTTCTACAGATTCCCCCACCTTTCCAAGAAATGGTTGATATCTATGGACTCCTTTCTTGGAAGAAAAAAATCAAATATGCCCATTTATAGCAAATTTTGAATATTATTTAGTAGGCCTTCAGAACTTTTGAATTTCTTTTTTGACCTTTAGTCTGGAACTCATTGATTTAGATTTACCCACTTTGCAGTTAAAATGTGAATGTGGCTAGTGTCCTGTATTCTGGACCTCAGGAAGGCTTTGTTCCAAATCCCTGTTCCTTTAGGAGTTTTCTGACCACTGAAGCTTCTCACCTTTCTTGAACTCCAATGTTTTCCCAGTCATAAATTGGGTTTCATGGTGCTTAATTACGTAGTGTTGTATGATGGGAGAGATGGAGCCTTCATGGGTGAAAGGCACGAAAGCACTCAAATGGGAGCTGCTGTTTGGTTAAAATGCCAGATTTAGTGTGCGCTGTGAAACCTTGCTAGTAGCATTGTAAGATGGAAATATTTTGGAAGAGCTAAGTGACAATACATATGAGAGCTTTAAGAGTGTTCATTCTCTTATTCAAAATGTCAGGTATGAGAATTACTCTAAGGAAATCAGAAGACAAAAATTGCCTTTCTGAGTCAAATCAATAATTTCAGAATTGAATACATTAGGATACCTAGCACTTATCATTTTTAATAATTGCAGTATTTATCAGTATCTATCATAATGCCTGGTACATACTTAATGTAAAGCGAATGAAGAGATGAATGTAGGCTAGAATGTATCTAGCAGTTTGAAGGTATTTAGGCAAGATATGCAATAGAGTGAAAAAAAATCATATGACGTAGACATTCACTGTGATTGCAACTATGTAAATATGCACCTACAAAGACTGGAGGGAATGGTAAAAAATGAAATGTGTATTAAATTGCTAGAATAAGAAATAAGTTATTTTTAATCTTTAAACATTCATTTAATGCTATTGGGTTTTCCCATGCACACAGACAAGTTAGAGAGAGAAATATAACTTCCTGCTCTATAAAGACAACAGCATGGTTAAATGAAGTTTGACTTTTACTTATTACTAAAATTAATTTCTGATACAAATCAGGACCTTGCTGTTTTAAGGTTTTATCCATAATCATGCTAATCTCCCCCCCCCCTTTTTTAAAAAAAAAATAGATTATAGATCGGATCACTCCTGAGAAATTAATAGAGTGGACTAGCCCGGGGCACATGGAAGAAAGGAATGTGAACCTGCGCTTGCCCCTGCTGGAGGTGGAGGGGAGTTTCGACCTGGAGCCGGTCCTGGTGGCGGTGGGGCTGGACCAGGCCTTCAGCGAGGAGCGCGGCGAGGACTACCCAGGAACGTGCTTGTGCTCCGGACTGCAGGCGCAGAAGTTCCTGCACAGGTCCTTCGTGCAGGTCACCGAGGAAGGCACGGAGGCCACTGCGGCCACCGGCATAGGGTATATGGTCTCATCAGCGGGGGGCTACGAGCAGGTCCACTGCAACCACCCCTTCCTGTTCTTCATCCGGCACCGGGAGTCCAGCAGCATCCTCTTCTTTGGCAGATTTTCTTCTCCCTAAGAAAGTCCTGGCCAGGACGTGGCTGCTGTTAGGAAACCAGGAGCAGCGCTGGAGCATTGGTAGGGTCATGGAAATCGTCCCTGCGCTGACGTTTTGAGTTGCTGCATTCCCACCTCAACGTTAAATTGGTGATTTAAAGACTTTAATAGTGGATACTTACAACTTTCCTTGTAAGTGAAACTTCCTTTCGCTTGTGCCGCGCATAATGTGAGTCAGACCCAACTCCCAGGGACTCCCCTTGGTTTCCTTTGGAAGTGAATCAACGTCTTGTCAATTTTTGTGCATCAGTGGGGAGAATGGTATGTTTGATAAAGAGAATGGATTCTTCCTGGGATTTTAGGGATCTCTTCGGTTCTCATATTTTGGCGTGTTGTACAAGTAAAATAGAACAGTATTTCAATATATGCACTCTATCTTTCTTTCTCAACAGATATTGTGGTAGACCGCACAGAGCAAAGAGAATTTGGAAGCACATTAGGGAAACACACATTAAAATGCAAATGACCAGTGCAGAAGGAAACAATATTCCAGATCCAGAGCATTCCCTTATTTTCACCTTCCATCCTAACAGCTCCATAAACACTGGATATTTGAAGTGAATGTGATAATTGAGGAGATCAGTGCTGCAGCCATCAGTACTCCTCCATTGTCACTGTTTTGGGTTTGGAAAGAAAATACTTGAAAAAACTATTAGAAGAGGAGGTGTCCCCATTTATGTATTTCTGTTATTTTGAGTGAGGCATGAATATTACCAAATGGTATTTTTTCTTTTTGTGGTGCTGGGGACTGAACCAGGTCCTCTTGCATAGCAGCCAGGCACTCTACCACCCAGCTACATCCCTGGTCCCCAAATGGCATTTTCTTGAAGAAAAAAGTTTTTTCAAAACTTTAAATCTTTTCCTGGTGCTATTCCTTGTGAGCCTGTTTTATTTTTATCAGTTTTGAGTAAGATCACATTACTGACTTATTTTTCAACAATCTTGTTGAAATAATTTACCTACCATAAAATTCACGTATATTGTCAATTACAGCTAATTGATTTTTGGTACATTTTCAGAGCTGTGCATCTGTCATCCAAACCCAGTTTTGGAAGGTTTCCCTTACCCCTAAAAACTTTCCTCATGCCTGTTCCCACTTCCAACCCTGGCCAGTCACTGACTTGTTTTCTATGTTCATAAATTTTTCTTTTCTACATTTCATTTAAATGGAACTAGACAAGATATATTTTGTGTATCTTCCTTCATTTGCATAATGTTTTTGAGTTTAATCCTTTTGTAGCACGTATTGATGCTTTTAAAAAATTATTAATGCATTTTTTTTTTTTTTTTTTTGTAACCCGGGATTGAACTCAGGGGCACTGGGCCACTGAGCCACATTCCCAGCCCTCTTTTGTATTTTATTTAGAGACAGGGTCTCACTGAGTTGCTTAGGGCCTCACTAAGTTGCTGAGACTAGCTTTAAACTCGTGATCCTCCTGCCTCAGACTCCCAAGTCCCTGGGATTGTAGACGTGTGCCACCATGCCCGGCTATTAATGCATTTTAACTGCACAGAATAATGGAGTTCATTGTGGCATGTGTCAATTCTTAATGCACTTTTATTGCTGAATATTGTTCTGTTTTGTGGAAAAGATGCATTTATTTATCTAGACACCAGATCATGGACACTTGGTTCCACTCGGTTCCACTCATTGCCATTGTGAGTTATGAACATTTGTGTAAAGGTCTTTGTGTGAACGCAGGTTTTTGTTTCTTTTGGGTGGATTCCTAGGAGTGTCACTGCAGGATCATGTGATAATTTGTTTATCTTTTTAAGAAACTGCAAACTGTTTTCCAGTGTATTTGTCTCTTTTCACACTCCCAGTGTATAGAGTTGTATTTTCTCCACCTTCCTGCCAGCGTCGGGGTTTTCATGATCACAGTCCTTGTAGTGGGTGGAGGTGGTGTCCCATTGTGGTTTCAATTGACATTTCCATGATTAATTAAGTTGATCATTTTTAATGTAGTTATTGGCCAGTTGTATGCCTTCTTATATTCCAACTGTTTGTTCATTTGAGAACTGAGTAGTTTGTCTTCTTCCTTTATTAATGAATTCAAGACTTTTTTAAAATAAATTTTGGCTATAAGTCCTTTATCAAATCTATGATATATGAATATTTCTTCAGTGTGTGGTTTCTTTTAATTTTAATATTATTTTTTAAAATAATAAAAATAATAATATAAATGTTATTTTTCATATTGTTTAAAAATATGTTTTTAAAGATAAAATGTACATACTACAAAATTTCCACATTTAAAGTGCATAAGTCAGTGATTTTAGTTCCTTCACAGAGATGTGTAGTAGACACATCCATTAGCTAATTTTAAAACATTTCTAACACTCCAAAAGAAACCCCATATCCACTAGCCATGATTCCCAGTTCCTCCCTACTCCAACTCATGGAAATCATGATTCCGTTTCCCTGGTTTTGCCTATTCTGGACATGTTATATTAATGGCATAATTTTTCATTTAGCATAATGCATTCAAAGTTCATCTAAGTTGTGGTGTGAATCAGTATGTCACTCTTTATTGTTGCTAATATTTCATTATGTTGATATGTCA
Source organism: Glaucomys volans (assembly GCA_020662805.1). Lineage (NCBI taxonomy): Eukaryota > Metazoa > Chordata > Mammalia > Rodentia > Sciuridae > Glaucomys > Glaucomys volans. The sequence goes on from JAJEJO010004380.1 coordinate 152,630, forward strand.
GATTATGTGTATTCAATCACCAGTTGATAAACATTTGTGTTTGACTTTTTGGCTTTTATGAATAACACTAAGAACACTTTGTGCATAACTCTTTGTAAGAATGTATATTTTCCTTTCTTTTGGGTGTATACCTAGGAATGGAATTGCTGGGTAATATGGTATCTTTATATGTATCATTTTGAGGAGCTGCTAAATTCCTTCCAAAGTATCTTAACATTTTACAACCCCAGAGTGAAGTATCAGCACTCCAGTTTCTATACATATTTTTCCCTCTCCTCTCCTCTCCTCTCCTCTCCTCTCCTTTCTCTCTGCTCTCCTTTCCCCTCCCCTCCCCTCCTTTTCTCCCTCTCTGTATCTTTCTCTCATCTTTAGTAAATATAGATTTACTAAATTTAAAACTAACCTAGGGAGATCAGGTATACTCCTGGTTTTGAGTTTTTCTGTCCTAGACCATAGTATGTCTTTTCATCTATTTTTACTTTTATGTCTCTCAGGAATGTTGTGTAATTTTCCCATATAGCTATGGGACGTTCCCTTTTGAGCCTATGCCTGGGCATTTTCTCCTCTTGGCTATCATAAACAGCATCTTCCCTTTCTGTGCAAAGTTAACTGAAGAATGAATTTTATGTTATAGTTGATTCCAGATCATTGCTGATGATTTTTTTTTGTTTGTTTGTTTTGGTGCTGGGGAGTGACCCCAGGGCCTTGTGCATGGCAGACCAGCACTCTACCCACTGAGCTATATCCCCAGTCCTGTTGATAATTTTGATGTTAAAATTTTTAGTCTCTTGTGAGCTGAAGATTTGGAATTGTGGAAAAGTGTTTGGCAAGTTGAGTCCTTAGAACCTTCTCCAGGTGGTTCCAGTGTGACTACCCAGTACACAGCAGCTTTATGAACCCCAATACCTAGGTTCAGTCTCAGGCAGCATCAACACTATGAGGAACAGAGTGTTTTGGAAGATGGCTCTTCTGTGTATTAGGCAGGTCTGTAATCCAAGCCTGGTGGTGCACATCAGTGACAGAAAGGTTGAGGCAGGAGGGTTTCATGTTTGAGGACAATCCCAGCAACTTAGCAAAGCCCTGTCTCAAAACAAAAAATTACCAAAATGAGGGCTGAGGATTAGCTCTGTGCTAAAGCATAACGAGTTTAATCCCCAGGCCAAAATAAATAAAGTAGAAGGGGTGATTCTGAAAGGATGAAGAATCCAGGTGAAAGGGTTTTCACGGCCAGGTTGTGACAATCTAGTCACCTAAATCCCTATGGTTAGTTGCAACTGGTTGTGTCTTTAAAGCCTGTGTGTTATTGTTGGTGTGAATGTAGATGGGTGCAGTCAGTGTAGAAAACGGTATGAGGGACCTACAGAGATCAAAATGGTACCACTGTGTGACCCAGCAACTCCTCCTTGGGGTATAAACTGAGGGGAATGAAATCACCACCTTCTAGAGACATCTGCACTCCCATGTTCTTTGCTTCATCAGATGACCACCCCTGCTCAACCTACTTACAAAGGCAGGGAGGAAAGAGAGGAGGGATTCATGGAGCTCTTAGTAATAATTCTGTGGGAAGCAGTGACTCAAAATGCAACAGGGATGAGCCAGCAAGCAAACAGACATAATAGGTCTGTTACCACCTCAACCACAGTCCAAGGTCTTTATCAGCATTTTTCCACCAGCTGCAGATATGGGCTCTCTGCAGTCCGTATCCCCGTCTCTTTCACTGGGCTTACAAGTGTCCTCAATGGATTGTGGCATTTTTGCACTTGTGGTAAAAGTCAATACTGGGAAAAAGCCAAGAGACATAGTTGGGCAGCATCCTATTTGGCAAAAGCAGAGGAGCTTCTGCTTAAACCTAATCTGTATGCTAAGTGGCGCCAGTCTGGTAAGTTGCTATTCATATATGACAGGCCCTCAGTTGGTCACCTGGCCCATGCCTGCCCAATCACAGAACACATTCAGCCACATATTTTGCCCAAGGGCATAGGAATGGGTTTTGGAACTTTATGTAAAGATGAGAGAGACGCTCTTTGTTTCTTTGAGGAAATAAGAAAAGAAAATCTCAGAATTAAACCTTAAGAAAAATTTCAACTTAAATAATGATTATCAAATGAATCTCTTGCTTCTTGTTCCCATTTGAAATGATTTATGAATTAATAATTCACATGCTTCAAAACAGTTGTTTGTTAAGAATTCAGTGCAATTGATCACATTCTATGCCTAAGACTGTGTTTATAAATGAACACAAACTCATCTGAATGAGCTCTGAGCTTTGAGAATCTAGGTGGGAGAAAAAGGCTCAAAAGATTGAGAATCAGTGATTCATTTCTGTAGTCAGCATAGGGCGATGGAGTTTTGACTTCTATGGTGACGAACCACATTGATAGAAGTGTTTGGGTCTTATGTAAACTACTGCCCATGTTACATTAGTGGCTGAAGGACTGGGTTGATGTCGTGGGTTATGACAGAGATCTGATGTGGAGATGCATCTGAGTGAGAACTTGAATCAGATTACCCGAATGTGATGGCCAGTTCTACCATTTAATAGTTGTGTGACTTTGAGCAATCATATAACCTCCTCTATCATAGATCCACATCTGTAAAATGCAGTGATTACCCAATACAATAATAATTTACAGACAGGTATTAGAGATAAAATAAAATTGTTTATGAAAAGTGTGTATGAAAATGCCTAGGACTTAATAATTGCTGAATAAATATTAACTGCCTTTTCTTTTCACTTTTTCTTAACATCTTCTTAATCTTTCTTCCCCTATAATTTTTATAGTAATTGAATATAATGATTCCATCCATTTATTTCTCTGAAGGAACGAGCTGACATATTTAACTGGGATTTTCAAAAAGAACTATTTCACATAAACCTCTCATTTGGTGTTCTTTTAAATTTACAGAAAAGTTACAACGATACTACAGTGGATTTCTTTATACCCCTTTCCAGTTTGCTTCCTCTAACTACTATGGTACACTTATCAAATCTAAGAAACCAATATTGGTACATCACTGTGGCCAACAGAATTCCAAGATGGCACCTAAGAATCTGGGGCCCTGGTGTACGCACACTTTCTCCAGTTATCTCATCAAACTCTATCCTAGGGTTTGCAGGGAAGGGATTTGCTAAAACTTATGAAGATCCTTGATCAACTTACCTTAAGAGGGGGAATTATCAGAGTGGACCTGGCCTAATCACAGGAGCCCTTTCAATATTGGTCTAGAGGTCAGAGGCAGGGAAGTCAGAGAGATATAGTACTTGAGAGGGATTTGGTAAGAGTGACTTTGGAGGTGGAAGGTGCCCTACAGCCAGACTCTGAGGCCAGTCTCCAGTTCTGGGAGATCTGCTGCTGGCAGCCAGTAAGGAAACCAAAACCTCATACCTGCAATTGCACAAAAATGAACTTGGCCCAGGACCCCAGTGAGCTTGGGAGTGTGTTCTTCCCCAGGCCTCTAGAGGGAGCACAGTTCCTGAACATCCTGATTTCCCTGGTGCAAGACAAATGGCTGAGAGGTTGGTTGCAATGTGCCTGGACTTCAGACCTGTAGAACTGGGGGTAGTTTCTTTTGTAGGAATAGAGAATGCTTGTAATCGCTGTTCGTTGAACTGCAGACTTCATTCAGATTTTACCTTTTTCTCCTCATCAATGTCCCTTTTCTGTTGTCAGATACAGTTCAGGATATAACAAGGTATTAAGTTGTGGTGTGTTATATTCCCCTGGTCTATGTCACTTTCTCTAACTCTCCTAGTTTTTCAAGGCCTTGGAGTTTTGAGAGGAACTGTTCTGAGTGTGTCTGATTAATTTTCTCATGATTAGAGGGAAATTTGTAAGAAATATGTAAGGAACTGCCCAGGTGTCCTCCAAAGGGGTTGTATCATTTTACATCTCTAGCAGCAATGTACAAGCGATCGAGCTGCTTCACCAATGTTGAGTCTGGTCACCTTTGCAGTTATTCTGCAATCCTCATTGAAGTTCTAATTTACATTCTCATAGGACTCATTAATTTGAACATATTTTCACATGCTTATTAATACATGTATATCTTTTGTGAAGTGTCTGTTCAAATCTTTACCCATTTTAAAATTACACTATCTTCACTTTATTAACTCTTTATTGTTTTTAAAAATGGAATCTGAAGGAGGTCAAATAGCCAACAACGATAAAATGTGTAATATCTTTAGCCATCAGGGAAATGCAAATCAAAACTACAGTGAGATTCCAACTCACTCTGGTCAGAATGGCAATCATCAATCCTACAAATAACAACAAAGGTCTCTGATGATGTGGAGGAAGAGGGTCTCTTGTACCAAGTTGGTGGGAATGCAAATGTAGAGAATCAAAACTTATAAGCTACAGATATTCTTATAAACAAGACACCTTGTGGTCCTTGGTGGGACCTGTCTGCAAACAGGATTTTCTACCAAGAGAGAAATCAGGAGTTTTGACTACAGGTGTTCTTACAAACAAGGGACTTTGTAGTCCTTGGCGGGATTTGCCTGCAAACAGGATTTTCTGCCAAGAGGTCAGAAACAGATAGAGAGAACATTGCTTGCAAACAAGAATGTTTCTCTGGCCCTGAGAAAGGACAGAGCTTGAAATGTTTGAGTCTATGTTAGATTGAGAAACAGTTCAAGGAGTGATTATCTGGCTGTTGCACATTTGCCCTAGCCATTGCTGTTGACGATTTACCTACTTTGCCTGGGAATTCATTGTTGTTGGCTTTTTGCCTTCTTTGTCTGTAGGGGTATAAAAGGCTAAAATCATATGTAACAGATATAGAAGATAGAAGAAAGAATAATAATGGAGAATAAAGAATCATCATTGCATGCTGACCTGTGTCGGAGATCTCCTTCCCTCTCTTCCTCTCTATCCCTTCCCTTACCATGCATTGTATCTCTACAGTAAATTAGTGAAACCACTGCGTTAGTCCCTTGTATTGCTGCTACCAAAATACCTAAAAAGAACAGTTTAGAGGAGGAAAGTTTATTTCAGCTCACAGTTTCAGAGGTTTCAATCTATAGATCGTGAGCGTCATTGCTCTGGGCCCAGGATGAAGCTGGGCTTCCTATCTGGTTTCAAGGTGAGGCCAAACATCCTGGTGGAGGAGGGTAGTGGGGAGTGCTGTGCACCTCCTGATCAGGAAGCAGAGAGATGGGGGAAGGGACCACAGGGAAGATGCACCTCCTCCAGGGCATGACCCCTGCAACCAACCTCCTCCAGTCACACCCCACCTACCTGTAGTTACCACCTAGTCAGTCCATTTAAATTGGGATGCACTGGTTAGGTTGTACTTCTCACAATCAATCATTTTACCTCTTAACCTTCTGTCGCTCTCGACCGGCAAGAACGACTCGGAGAGGTAAAGGGTAGTAAGCGTGGTTTACTTCTTCTTCCAACAATCTCGTTACAACAACAACTTTCGTTAACCGGAAATGACCAGCATATAAGCATACAGCAACCAATCACAACTTAGTACACATGAACAAGCAACCAATCACAACCTAGTACACATGTACAATGCGTGCTAACCGTATAACATTAAGCACGCGCAAGCTGCCCAAAGATACTTCCTGAAAACAGCATCATATGTTTACCCAGCAAGAACAGTGACGGTGCAAAACGCCAGGCGCCATCTTAGCCGCCCCATAAAATAATATAGCAAACAGCTCCCAACAACCTTCCTTCATTAACACAGGAATTTTGGAGGGCACCCTGTATCCAAACCATAATAGCTACTACAGAAATCAGTATGGAGTTTCCTCAAAAAGCTGCCATACCAGTCCTTGACCTCTATTGAAAAGAACTAAAGTCCGCATACTTCAGAGACACATGTAATCCCCTTTTTAAAGCAGCACAATTTACAGTAGTCAAGTTGTGGAACCAGCCTATGTGTCTACCAACAGATGAATGGATAAAGAAAATGTGGCCTGTATACACAATGGAATTATATTCAGCCATGAAAAAAATAGAACTTATGCCATTTTCAGGAATATAGATGTAAATGGAGACCACACTTTAAAATAAAATGAGTAAAGACTCAGAGAGAAATGTACCATGTTTTTCTTTCATACGTGGAAACGAAAGGGGAAAAAATAGGAAAAAAAAGGGATACCATGAAAGGGGAAGGATGACCATTAGAGTGGAAGAAGGGGACTGTGCGAGAGAGCAGCAGTTGTGAGTGAAATTAATCAGATTATGTTTCTGTGTACATAAGAACTGGCCACAGTGAAATTCACCATTCTGTATAAGTAATAGGCACCAATAAAAATGCATCCTCACAGTTTTTCTTTTTATAAAAATTCTTTATAGATGTACAGGACAGTAGAGTGTATTTTGACATATTATACATACATGGAGATAACTTATTCTCATTAGGATCCCATATTAAGGTTGTACATGATGTGGTTTCACTGGTGGTGTATTCATGTGTGAACAGGAAAGTGATGTCCAAATGCGAGAGGCTGTGGGGAAGCTCCTGATTGGGGACTTATCACTTGCACAGTAATTCTTCCTCCTCCAGGCAGCTGGCGTCTCAAGGCTAGCTGGGGCACTAGTATCTCTTCCTACTTCCCAGGAGTTGCATTTGAACCTAGGGCTGCCTGAGGCAATAAATTCCACAGTACCACAGAATTCTCTTTGAGGAGAACATTGCGAAGCCATGAACCACTCTCAGATTGTTGAGATTGCACAGAGAATTCTCCAAGAGTCACACTTCCATTTAGAAATGGCTTAAATATGCACACAGTTCATATTAATATTATAATAACAATTAATAATTTAGACTTAAGCATATAGACTATTTCATCCATCCATGACTGAATATACTTTCTTCTCAGCAGCACATGGATCCTTCCTCACCATAAATCCCTCACTATAAATAAAGCATTCATGGGCCTTTTTCCTTTGTTTGGATCAGACCCATCAAGTCTTCTCTACCTGTCAAGCTCTCACTTTTCACATAAATATATTCTGTGTCTTTTGTATTACTTCTTAATATTCCTTTTTCAGCCTTTTATTTCCAGCCAATCCATACCTAAAAGGTTTCTTGTTCCCTTCCCATGCAGGCCGCAGGTGATCATTAATTGCATTTTTTAGTTCCATAACTTCTTTATTTAGTTTTTGTTTGGAGGATCTATCCAGTGCTAAGTGTGGTGTGTTAATGTCACCCTGTATTGTTGTGTTGTGGTCTATTTGCTTCCTGCAATTGAGAATGATTTGTTTGATGTGCATGGATGCACCATTGTTCGGGGCATAAATCTTTCCAATAGTTATGTCTTGCTGATTTATGGTTCCCTTAAGCAGTATGAAATGACCTGCTTGGTCTCTTCTGATTAACCTGGGCATGAAGTCCACTTTATCTGATATGAGAAAAGAAAGCCCTGCTTCTTTCCATGATCAATGTGAAGTTATTTTCCCATCCTTTTATCTTCAGTCTGTGGATATCTTTCCTATGATCTGAGTCTCTTGGAGACAGCATATTGTTGGGTCTTGTTTTTTAATTAAATCTGCCAGTCTATGTCTTTTGATTGATGAGTTTAGGCCATTTACATTCAATGTTATTATTAAAAATGATTTTAATTTTATGTCATCTTGACTTATTTCTGATTTTTAGTTTAAATTAGTTTCTTCTTTGATTGACTATTCTTCTAGTGTGGTTCCTTCCTTTGCTGGTTTTCAGTTTTATTTTTCATTTCTTCATGAAATATTTCATTGAGTATGTTTTGTAGTGCAGGCTTTCTAGTTGTGAATTCTTTTAATATTTGTTCATCTTGAAAGGCTTTTATTTCATTGTCAATTCTGAAGCTTAATATTGCTAGGAATAGAATTATTGTCTGGCATCCATTGTCTTTCAGACCTTGGTATATATAATTCCAAGACCTCATAGCTTTGAGGGCATGAGGTCTGGATTGAGAAGTCAGCTGAGACCCAGACTGGTTTCCATCTGAATGTGACCTATTATTTTTCTCTGGCATTTTAAAATTTTTCTGTTTAAAATTCTATATTCTATATGTTTAGGCATTTTCATAGTGTTCCTTGGTACAAGTCTGTTGTAATTTTGTGTCTGGTCTGTTGTATTTGGGGTCCTTTATGCCTCCTGTATTTGATTCTCCTTTTTATTCTTTTTTTTATATATATATATTTTTTTATTGAACACAAATGGAGTACAGC
>JAJEJO010004381.1:0-28529 GCA_020662805.1 Glaucomys volans
CATTTAATCTAAACCTAAAAAAAGCGAGTTACAGCTATCAAAAAGGCAAAAAAGATTCAAACTCCACCAGTGGTAAGTAAAACCACCTGGTTTTAGTTAATCCCTCAATTTGTTATCTTCCTTTGTCTTAATAGCAATTTCCAGATTAAAGACAAACATTTAGGACAACATCATACTGCTGAGGGCTTTCCAAATTTAGCAAAGCAAGTAGGACTTGGCGTCTGTTAGCATTGCCACTCCATGTCCTGGGATCCTGAATACACCCACCACCAAGACTCCAGTGTCCTCCTCAAGCATGTTTCCTTGTGCTGGGTTCGGTTCAGCTCACATATTACGGCACCACAGAGCAAAGGAAAAGAAGTGGTTCTCTCCTCCAGGTTCTCTCAACCTATCGCTACTTCCTAAATCTGGTCACCTCAAATCATGCACCACTGTTTTCTTACAGTTCCAACACATCAGGGCAGACATCCAAGACAGAGTCTTGGGCTCAGGGGGGGAAAAGCCTCTGAACTAGAGATGCAATGCAGGTTACCATCTGTGTCCTCATGGGATAAATGAGGAACCTATCAGAAACAGAAAGACTGTTTCAGCATTCACAATCCTGTGATTTCAGACCGCTGTTTTCCAACACACTTGGATCCAGGCAGCCAAATTCCAAGATGTCAAAAGAAAGTGAGTCAATGTGATGATGAACAGCAATCTTATACTCACAGACTGAGATCCACTCATGGCCCCATCGTTTACCTAGGGCTCTCCTAACAGTATCTTCATCAGGGAAACAGAGATGAAGGGAAAACATATGAAGACTGAGTTAAGAAGTGCCAGTTCACTCTCTCATGTACCATCTGAGTTGTGAATAAAAATTCTTCTTTTTTGTTTTTGCTTTTTAAAAAAGAAATAACTAAAGTTATTAAGAAAAAAGTTACTAATTTTACTAAGCCCTAAAAGAATGGATCAAGGTTAAGAAACAGTTTCTAGGAAACTATTTTTCATAGGGAAAAATACCCTAGTCTTTCTAAAGAGAAAAAAAATAATGTGAATTACCACTTAACATCTCCCTCTCTAGAATGGCTGAATGGCTAGTCAATATTAGGGGAAACGGGTGCCTAATTGTATCTGTGCCAAGCAGAACCTAGTTAACCCATTTTTATTTCTCAGCTTCACTAAAATTTATTTTATTTACTTCAACATGTGTGGATCATTAGAAGATAGAAATCAAGGAGGAAGCCTTCAGAAACAGGTTTGCCTCTAGTGCAAAACAGCACTAAACAACTTGGACAATTTGAAATACATCCTGTCAACTAGAGCAATTATTCAACTCAGTAAGAGTCATCCATATCCAATAAATTTTCAAATAATTCAACTTCACAATTAAACAAGACATATCACTAAGCAGCCGTTCAAATACTATAAGGTGACTGATATTTGCAGGACAATGGGAACAAACTAGCTAAATTATACATTCTCTCTTATTACTTTAATTTTAAATTTTACAATAACATAAAAGCACAGAGTAACATACAGGCAAAACTTTAGAACATTCACAAATGGGTTGAAAACTGCCCAAAAGGTCTGTTTCTGTTACTTAGAAATAAGAACATTAAAATTAGTTTTCATTTGCTTATGAAAACTTTGACTAAGGCATGTTACACATTTTTGGGGGTGGGTAACAAATTGCTTGACTCACTGTTAACACTAATTACATCCTTCTTGTTTTCATCATTATCATTTTTTGTATAAGGTTAATAGAATACCCGTTGAATAAGACCTACCTAGAGACTTTTTTCATATCATTTAAGCCCATTAAAAACAAACCATAAAAACCCAAGTTATTGCTAAGCATTAAGGGCAGATGAGCATTTGAAGATCTATGAACATCTGGTCAGTTTATAAATTGTCACTGAAATGTAAAAATAGGTTTTAAAATGTTATGTTTATAATTAAGAGAAAAAAACAGGGAGAAAATGGGTATCGAAGCAAAAAAGATTTCCTGAACAATGAATAGATTACATTTGACAAGGGCAGTAACCCGCCCAATCACGTCTTGTGCTCTCATTTGCTATAAATACACAGGCCAAGGGAAACACAGCTCATTGTTTTGATCCTCAGGGTTATTTAAGCTTCTCAGTCGTCACTAATGCATTAAGACATATGGTAAAACTTTCCCTAGATTCAGAGGATTTACAGATCTCTCCCAACTGATGAGGACTATCCCCTCGTGCTAGTAAAATATTCTAACTCAAATATTTAAATTCTTTTAAAAATATTTTTAATCTAAAGATTTGTTTTCCCAAATGACCTATCTTGGTTTCACTTTTTAATATAAATATAAATAAATACATATACAGTTTCTCTCCTTGATAAAAGGAAGTTAAATTTGGTATAGATTTTTGACAGCAAGATTTATAAGGTTTAAAGAGAGCAGTCACAAACGCTAGGGAAATTAAATTTACTTGTGTATTCATGAAATACACAGTCAAGCCATATCTGTTCCTATTGCTACTTCCTTAATATAGCTTTTATTAAGAATAATTTTCTTCAATGCTGACTAGAAAATCCCTGCAGCATTTTTTTTTCATTTTCATAACACCATAAGGTCAGCACACATTATTAAATGGTGATTGAGAATACTGGAAAGAGCTAGTGCCATTTAACATAAATATTTGATAAACATGTTTATATTATCTTTATATTATCCACGTACATATATATCCTAATTCCAAAGTTATATGGTATATAGAATATTTAGATTGGCATGTTAAGAACATAATTGGTGTGCAAATCTGGCATAGCCCAATTGTAGATATTATTTAGCATCCATATTTTTATTCCTCTTTGGAAATCAGTTTCTGCCTTGTATAATCACAATGTTTTGAAAATTAAAAGTGTAGCACATCAAACAATGATTTGCCTGGATATCAGAAATTTAATTGAAGAGCAAGTTATTTTGCATTCTGATGAACATGAAACCCAGGAAGATTTCTTAGGTCATTCACCAAGCAAGAAAAAAAGTAAAGACTGGGAAGAATTTAACCAAATGTAAAGAAAGTGTAATTTATATGAACTTCAACTATAAAGCAAACAAGCTATGAAATTCTATGTTGGCTTCTAAAATACACGAAGAGTTTCTGTTTCAAAAGGTCTATTTTTCAAAGAGCTTTTTTTAGTACAGACACTACTCAGGAGTTTCTATTCAATGGAGGGAAATTTTTTCAGGGAAGCTTTCTATTAGCTCAACCCTAAGGCTAATCTGTTGCATGTGTAGTTTCTACACTAGTAAGCAACTTGTAGGAAATGACACTGCAGCTGAGAGCATGAGATCTGGAAACTCTTCCCCAGGGTATGATATCACAAAATGACTTTGCTATATTCCTCTCCAGTTGCATCATGGCTCAAGCCTGCACACAACCGCCACGCCCCCAGGGCAGCTTCATGTCATTAGATAAGGGCCCTCTGCTCCATCATTCTCCCTGCAATCTCCTAACTGGAAGTGCACAGAAGCAGCTCAACCAGGACAAATCAGCCCCTATTGTCTTTATATATTTTTTCCATTTGTCTGTGCTCCTTTGCGTGGTAGGTTCTGAATGACATTACTAACTGCAATCATAAAACTGGAACTGGATGAATTTACAAGTTTTCAAATATACACACTCACACTTTTACACCCAATATTCCAAGTAAGAATTTTCTGAGTTTTCATTATAGAAAATAGCTTGTACTATTTACTCTTATCCTCCATTATTGCAATAATTACTATGTAGGCAATAATGCAAGAGAAAACTTTTAGCACTCAGTCCTTAGCTAAGCCATAAGTTGAGGTCCAACATAATAACTACCCTACCTTAAATTACATAACACTAAAATAACCAAACACACAATGATTATACAAACCCAGAGCAGTAATTTCATGATTTTGTAATCTACTCAATTAGATGCAGGGAGGCTTCCAAATCATTAAAAATCCCAATTTTTAAAAACATGCCACAATTTACAATTATGTATTCCCTTTGGCAAACAAAAGGGCAAAACCAATGACCTTCAGCGAAGCTTCTTCCCCCTTAGAAGCACAAAATAGAATATTATTCCTCCAGACAACACGAATTTACCATGTTCAAACATTCTCTGGATGCTTATAAGAACTTTACCTCCAGTCTGACATTTGTTTCTAGTTAAAAGACATAACCAACACCATTGCTAATCTAGTAATACACCCCCAATCCTAGGCATCACTGCTAGCAACAATCCCCTTTATATTAACTTCCCACCATGTAGAGTCAATGATTTGAAACTCATATGGTTAGGGCTAAAGTCAAAATCCTTCCTGAATTACATATAATAAAATATGTGAAAACTGGACCACAGTATGGCTTAAAGGTTTTGTTCAGATTCTACAACAGAATAACATAAGCTGCAGTACAATGGTGTTGAGCTTTTGTGTTCTCTAATAAGACAGCTCCCAGCAGAGCACTTCTCATGTTTTACAGTGACATCTATCAGCCAGTCATGGGGAATCCCAACGTCACTCAGCTTTCCTCAGCACCACTCTGAACAGCTTCTGTCCACAGAGTGGTGCAATCTTAACAGGTCTCTGGCACATAGAGTACATTGTTAACATAAGGGAATGATGGGTGAACACTGCTCTTTCTTGTCACTAAAACCAAATCACTGGGCATTAATTAACTGCAGGACACAAGAACCAACCAGAAATTTAAATAATTGGCCTTCACAAGATACAAATTTAAAAGAACTGATACACTTTGCATCATAGGCAGACTGAACATAGCATGATGCTGAGTTCTGTGAAAATTCAATTAATCCAACCATCTATTAGACCAATATATAAAGACCAAGGAAAAAAGCTATTATGCATGTTAGATTTTGCAATGTGTAATCATGTTAATTTATGGTTTGAGAAGAAACCCTGCTATGTGTTAGTGATTATATGGTAATCAGGAAATAATACAGATATTTAGATCCTAGAAATTATCTTATGAATAGCATAAACGAAGTGCTATCTCAGAAATGTAATTTGATTATCAGATAATTTGTCAAACCTGAAAATATGAGGCAGACCTGGGAAGATGCTTTTCAATGCTAAATGGAAAAAGGTCTGGGAAACCCATCGCTAAACTACTTTTCTGAAATTCTTCTTCAGGGCCTACATGTGAAGCTCCATAATTATGTTCATCTGTTCTGATTCACTGAAGTGCCAAAATATACTCCAAACCAAAATATTGAGAAAACAAAAATTCTTGAGATCATTTCGCCAAAAAAAAAAAATACTTCACAATTCTTGCATACACATGTACACAAGATGATACAGACTGCACCTGTGTGTTGGCCATTAGTTCACCAAAAACTCTGCCACATGCATAGAGAAATCTCAGAGTGGTGTCCTTTCCTTGCCTGAACTCTCCACGGACACAAACAGTCCCTGCCCATCTCATCTCCACACTCGGGATTCAAAAGTGAAGGGAAGGCGTTAAAATCCGGTCCACCTCACCCTCTCGTTCAGAGGAAAAGCCCCACACAGGGGCCCATAAACAGTAGCTCCTAACCAAAGCCAAGTTCAATAATCCACACGCAAGAAAGCAGCAGGCACATTTCGATTCTACTCAGTTGAACCAAACCCCAAAGGTTTAAAAAGTTTCAGGCGGCCCCAACGAAGGACCAAACTTGGGCTTTCAACAGTGGCGAAGCCTAGGGAACAGAAACGTGGAGAAGGCTCTGTCGGTGGAACCCGCGAGATCTCCCTTCCTGAGGACCTCTTCGAGTCCCTCACCCAGACCTCAGCAACTCCTCGGACCTCCTCTGCTCCGCAGCCGTCGAACCCTGGTGCCCACCGCGCCCTCGGAGCCCCGCGAAGCACGCCCCCCAGGGGCGAGGAACTTACCGCACCGCTTGCACAGCACCCGGCCGACCTCCTTCTTGAGGTTCCGGCCGGTCTCCAAAGGGGGGAAAGATGCTCGGAAGGCGGCGGGCGCGCGGCTGCTGCTGTTGACATCGGGCTCCATGAAGAAGATGTACCTGCTGTCCTCTTTGAGCCTCCCGCAGGACGGGAAAGCCGGGTGACCCCAGGTCCCCAGGCGCACGGTGAGCAGCGAGTCCTTCTTCAAACCCCCGGTTTTCACCGCCCACACCTGGTGCACTTTCACCAGATAGGGTGCCTCCTCGTCCCTGGGGTCGCCGGCGCTGGGCGTCGTGGCCGTGGTCCAGGAGGGCACGGTCCCGTTGGCGGTGGGCAGCGGGTCCTCGGCGGGCGGCCCCAGCGTCCCTGGTCCGGCGGCTAGAGGCTCGCGCTTGCCACCCCACGCCCCTGCCTCGCCCGCCGCCGCCGCCTTCCTGTCGAGTGCCCCCTGCTGCCGCCGCGGCGGGTGCACCTTTCCCTCGATCACCACCGCGGCGCGCTGAGCCAGCTCCTGCACCGAGCCCACGCTGGGCGGGGACGAGTAGCACACCGAGGCCCCCGCGGGAGCCGCCTCGTCGCCGGCCGCCGCCCCCGGCGCCAGGGCCGCGGTCCCCAGTAGCAGCGGCAGCAGCAGCGGCAGTAGCAGCGGCGGCGGCGAGCGGGCGGCCAAGCCGGGACGCGGGGCCCGAGGGCCGGCACTCCCGGAGCGGCGCGGGGCGCGTCGCCATCTCATGGTTTGAGTGCGTGCGGGCTCCTGGCTGTCGGTTCAGACTCTGCCTGGCTCTGTCGCGCTGCCTCCCTTTTCCTTGCACGCGCCCCCCCGCACCACTCTTCCTTCCCCCACCCTTTACCCTCCTCCTTTTATTTATTTATTGGGGGGGTGGGGTAGGAGAGTTGTTTATGGAAGGAGGAGGGGGGAAGATATGGGTGGAACCACAAAAAAGGCTAAGAGATATAAAGCGGGGGGGGTGGGGGGGGAGAAAAGCGAAAAGGAAAAAAAAAAAAAAGCCGCTGCCACCGCCTGGATTGCAAGGAGTGACAGGTCCCCCCCCGCGCCGCCGCTGCCGCCGCCGCGCCGGAGCCCTGCTGTCGGGGCTGCTGTCACCGGAGGAGGACGTGGAGGTGGAGGAGCAGCTCAGCGGGTAACAGTCCTTTGTGTGAAGTGATGCTGCGGCGGCTGCTGGGGCTGCGAGCGAGCGGCTGGGCGAGAGCGCGAGGGAGAGAGCCCTGGAGGCGGAGTTGCGTGCCTGGAAATCGCTGGGTGGCCGCGGCGGTGGCAGCGCCCTGCGCCTCGCCAGCCTGTTTACCTGTGGTGCGAACTCGCCCCGCGCGTCCCTTCCCCATGCTGATTCCGGAGCCGGCCCGCGAGTTGGTCCTCCTGGATCTTCCCTTCCCCGCGCGCCTCCTCCCTCTCTGTCGCCCTGACTGCTGCAATGGGAGGACGGGCGGCAAACAGGCTGCAGTCCGAGTGGGCTGCGGAGATTTACTGGGGAGTGAGAGGTGACGCTTCAGTAAGCAGGGACCTGTTAGCCGGCGCAGGATGCCCAAACGCTGTGAGAGGCAGGCTCAGAGGGAAGGGTGGGACACAGGACTTGCGGGCCCTCCGTTCAGAAAGTTTGGGGTGAGCTGATTACTTAACAGCCAAAAGGGAGCAACATGTTCATAGGTGACAAGCAGTAATTAAAATAACTTTCAAGCACGCCCTCTGTCCTTCCAACGCGCACACAGTGTGCATTGATTCAGGTATGACGCCTCTGACTCCATGCCTGGGTGACACTTCAGTCTTCGTTACTCCTCCCTTTTCTTCTATTAAAATTCCTGGTTCACTACAATTTTAGGACATATGTGGTTGAAGCATAGATTGAGTAAAACATTTGCTCAGTAAGGCCATTGTATATAAAGTTTATGGCACTTTGTCAACTAACCGGATTTCCAAAAAAAAAAAAAAAAATGAAAGAAGTGTCTGTGACTACTGGAACAAAAGATCCCAGGCATAAGGAGTTATAGGTTCAACATTGTTCCACCAAATACCACACCCCTCACCTTCATTCCACCCCAACTCTCCCCACTACTGACCACCTGCTCTGCCAGATTTATAAGGAGGTACTTCTAAAACAAGAATTCATTATATCCCAGGGATGTTCTTTTCTAGCAGTGCCATCTGAGAGAAAGAGAATACATTTGAGCATTTCAAGGTAGTTTTCCTCTTAAACTCTTTTACGGTGAAAAAATGTTTTTAGTGACCCAATACAGCTGAATTAAAATTATTGTTCAATGGGCAGTAGATCCACATTGTGAAAAGTGAAATATGGAAAGCAGTCTTAATTTGTTAATATCTTTATTCTGGGATTCTACAAGTTGCCATTTCTTGAAAGTATGGCATGTAAGCTTTCATAATTTTATATGGAAAATAAAAGGAAGTGATAAGCCACAAAGATCTTTTGTTCTTGGCATCTGATAGTTGGCTAGAAAATAATGTTTCACTCTCTCAAAATCTAGTTTGGAAGAACAGGATCTGTATGCACACTGTGTGTCCTAACACATGGGGATTCCCATTTCTTCTACCCTGATGGGGTACTTCAAGAAAGATCATCATATAGGAAAATAGTGATTAATCTTTGGCCTCTGGTTTATGTTGTCAATCCCTGGAGCTATTTATTGAAAGAAAGGGGCTCAGACACCCAATTCTACTAGTCTCTCCATTTTTCTTTGGTCTGGCCTCACAAATTTCTGACTCTTGACTTCTTTAGAGGTACAACTCTAGCCTAGAACATTTTCTTTCTTTCTCTCTGCCTTCAAGTTCTTTTATCAATTATCTATAACTAAATGACAAACCACTCTGAAATTTGTTGGTCTAAAACAGTATATATTCATTCAGCCCAAGATTATGGTGAGAGAGTGGCCCAAAGCATGCAAGATCTCTTGAAGTCAGAACTAGCAATTTGTCACTCTCACTATTGCAAGGCCAGCTCAGATTCCAGGGGTAAAGTAATATACCTCTTCATGTAAGAAACTGAAAAGTTGCATTGCTAAAAGGCAGAGATAGAGAAAGCAGAGGAATTGAGGCCATTTTTTACAAATGACTCACCACTTATCTAAAGCATCCTTTGAGCTCCACCTGCTCTAAAAAGCATCCTTTTAAATAAATACTAAACACCTGAGGGACCAACCCCATAGTGTACTAATTCTGTCTTCATTTGCTGTGCGTATCATGCCTCTTCACTTGTGGTCATGATATTTTACTGAGTTCAAAAGTTTCAGGAATTTACTCCCATCTCTCTGACTAGGTTGTAAGCTTGTTAGAAAGCAGAGGCCATACTTTCAGTATTCCATTTTAACTCAGTTATAGGCACATATTAAGTACTCAATAAATGTCAGCTAATTAATCATGGACTGAAATGGAAATGTTCTTACCACACATTACCCCAACACTGTCACAGAGAGATGGAATTCCAGGCAATAAAGACAACAATAAAATGTTAAAGCACTGGCTTACAGTCATTAAATGCATAAATACCTCCTCTTAGAACTTTACAAAGCATTTTATATATCATCAAACATAAGCTTCTTCTCCAAAAAGGTACTTTTTAAAAATGCCCTTGCCCTACTCCCACATCCCCTACTCCTCTCTGCTAAACGGTAATGCTAAGGGATAATTTGTATGTATATTTTTGCAAAGGTAAGCCTTCTTGGAACAGTTCAGAACTAAAAATTGTTTATGCATGCATTTCATTTCGGCTCTTATATTGGATCCCCTGATTTTCCAGGGCACTCATCCTGGATCGATGTTACCTATTTTGCATTTACCTATTTTGAATGAGCCGGAAATGGCATTTCTAATACGATTAATATGTTTGAATAAAGGTATGGATAATTATTTAGTCTGATTAAATGCTGTTCAGAAAAGGGACAAATTAGTTTGTCCACATGATCATTTTAAAAACACAGAAAAAAGGCTTATTATTGGAAACATCCTAAAACCAGTAGTCTTCAAACTTTAGTCTACAATTGATTGTGCATCAAAAATGCAAAGTTCTCATTTCATATGTCTAGTGGGGCCCCCCAAATTTACATTTCTAAAAAGTTCTTAGGTAATACTGCTATGCTGATGATGGAAAGACCACACTTTGTGAACTACTGCCAAAATCTTACGATTTATAAAATTTAATATCCACTTCATAATAACCTCTAAGCATACTTAGGTGTTGCATTCAAATATTCAGTATGACCTCCACAAAATGATTTTTCCCAGCCAAATTTTGATAAGGAATTGTGGATTACCTCCTTGGTTTTAAGGGGTTGCTATTATTTACTCTACCAGTTAAGGAGGTATGGATGACAATCTATTAATAGTAAAGATGAGTGTTCCCTGGGGGCTTAGCTTGCCTCTGTGGTCAAAGATGCAAACAAAATTAAGGATCAGAGCAATTGTCACCATGTTACCCGAAATATTCCATCTGTTGAAGTAGGGAAAGAATAAACAAATTTATACAAGTAAATGTGAAATACTGTTCTTGCTAGTTGAGAATATTTGAAGAGGAAGCTCACAACTTGCTCCACAATGCAACAGCAACTTGATGTTTTCTCACCCCTAACACTGATTAAATGGTGGCTGTTGAAGGGGCAATGGGAAGTCCACAGAGGCTCTGATGTCTGCTTTATCATCATTGACCAGTAGACACAGGAGTGCACACCTCTGGCCATAAATCATGAAATAACAATACTGCAGGTCCTGGAGTACTGAATGTGCAGTCTCTGAAAGATCCTTGCTTATTTAACAGCGTATCTCAGAGCAGACACATGGTCCAGGATGATTTAGATCAAGCACATTAACAACAAACTGGGCAAGTGTGGGCCCATAGAGGCCACCTCCATAGAGGCTCTTTCCTCCATAGAGGAAAAGCAGAATGTCTCTGCCAAAGAGTAGCTAGAATGTTAGGACGACTCATTAAGACCAGCTGCAATATGGGTCTTGAAGAACTGGACCTTGTTCACTGAGTCACAGACCCTGGTGTTTCTGGTCACTTTGATCCACCCATTCATCCATCTCTCATCCATTTGTTTAATTTTTTTTAAAAGCCACTAGATGTGGCATAGGCAGGGAAATATGGAGATGAAAGGCTTCTACCCTGAAGAACTCAAAATTCAGTGCCACTCATTTGTAACATAGGATGATGTGAAATTCTGTGGATTTCACATATTCCAACTGGAAGGGAGAAAAGGAGAATGAAAATAAGAGGATTTTATGTTTTTCTTTTTTTTGTGTGTGTGTGTGTATGTGTGTGTAATTCACAATTATCTTGGAACTTAACAGAAAATACAGAAGATCCATTAGTCTCAGTTTAAGTTAATTTCCTTAACCCACCAAAACAATGACTTTTACCAACCATCAAAGAAATGGAGCAGTCACTGAACATTTACATAGGATAAAACATATGAAGTTTAGAAACATAATTGGCTGGAATTGGATTGCAATTCTGCTTTTCATCAGCCCTAGAATCCTAGGAAAAGTTATGAAATTTTCTGAGCCTGTCTCCTGATTTATTAAATAAACACAGTCCTTGCTTTATTCTCCAGGATTCTTGCAAAGATTACAGAAACTTAATATATGTGAAAACACTTTATAACCTCCAAAGCTATGTAAAGTACAAACTGGATGAATGACATCTTGCCCTCAACATCTTTTCAATCCAGGAACAAGAGCAGCACATTTTGGAAATTGCCTTCAAGTTGATTCCATAAGGTCTACCAAGATGCTTCTATTGCTGGAAGCTGACTACATCCTAAAAATGAAGTTCTTTTCTATAACAAGCTATAAGATACTTACTAAAGACCAGGTCATAAAATTCAAACAATCATTGTCTGTTGTACACCATTATTACATTATTATTTGTTTAGACTGAGTAAGTCATATCACTGGTCTGGACTGTTGATCTTGCCTTTTCCATCATCTCTCTCATCTATTTCCTTGAATTAATGATTTGGGGGGTGGAGCTAAGGGATAATGTTGAGTTCTTTTCGTAACTGTCGTCTGTGTGTATGTATGCGTAAGTTTCTGTTTCCTATTGAAGAGAGGAACCCAAGGAAGAAATCAAGGAGGAAGGAAGGTGGAAAAATGGAAGATAGAATGGGAAGGATTCCCAGGTTAGCTCAAAATAAGGTCTTATTCTTATAGGTAGAAAGACTATAAGTAAAAGCTGCAGTTCAGGCCATTTTGAGGAACACGGAGGAACTCAAAGGCACATACCATCCATGCATGTTGGTATAAAACTCAGGTGAAGAAACCATGGATGTAAGGAAGAGTCCTTTCTAGATCTGGGAGGAAGGAACATTGCAGATGTGTCCTGCAGCAACCAAGGGAGAACAACACAGTAGTAGGAATGTCACTGCCTTATCAGAGGATCTGTGTCCTCATGGAAGCTCCCCTTAAGGAAGAACAGAAGAGGGTGGCAGATTTGGTTTCTCACACATGTGCAATGGCTCTCCTGATGGGAATTCCCAGTCATTGTCAAGACACACTTTGGAAGAGCTGGTGAGAAAGGTGAAAACCCCACAATCTTACCCATGTAAGCCAGTGCACCGGAAAATACAGCAACCCACGTTAATATAACCTCCTTACTATCCTCTTGGGGACATTGAGATGATGAATATTAATGTTACTATTATTATTATTAACTAACATAATACTTGAGGTAGAGAAGGTATTGTTATTATCATCACTTGGCACATTATCAAAGTTCGTTATTAAATACGATTTTTACCACTTTTCTTTGAGGGCAGGTCTTTCTCATGCCTTACAAGTGAGGGACATAGGACATTCAATATAAATATGCTTCTTATGATCCTAAAATCACGTACCTTAGTTAAACATTTCCCCTTAAAAGTTGATTTAGAAATCTCATTGCATACTGATATTCAGGAATAATGAATATTCATTTTATTTAATTCTAGGAACATTTTATGGAGCTTATTGTTGCTATTTATAAATACGCCAAATTTGGGTAAAGAAGGGGCATAATGCTCAATCTGTCTCAATGGTAAAAGGAAATAGCATTTTTGCCTTCTGTTACTCCAAGAAGATTCACTGGGTATTATTGAAACTTTTTAAGGAATTTTCCTTAAGGATACGTGAAACCTGGGAAGAAACTTTCGAAAAACTTATAGGGAATTAAATGGTCATATTTATGATAAAAACTTTTTTCTAAACCTTTACAGGAATAGGATACCCATGCTGAGTCCAAAGAAAGAAAGAAAAGGCATCATGAGTCACGAGTCAATTTTTAACAATTTAACAATTTCTTGATTATTTTACCGCAGACACTCTCAGCATCTTTCCCTTGAAAGTGTTAGAATACAGATGGCACTTTCAGCCACACAGAGAGAAAACAAATAGATTTTTAGAGCTCAGGTGGAATTACAATTCACCTTACTTTCACTCATCTGTTTCTATGAGAATGAAACACTTCCAATTTTATCAGTTTTGTTTTCCATTAGTTTTACAGATTCTTGCTTTAGCAAAATCCACACCTGCTGATAGGACACTTTCAACTCCTTATCATAAACAGAGATCCATGAGAATTATGATTTACTTCATGCCGACTTCTGTTCTGAAGTTTTGAATCAGGGTTTCAGTATGGAAGTCCAGGAAAACAACAATATGTTCTAAAATTCATCAAAATGAGAAATGATCTATTTCTTGCCACACTGGTACATTTCATAACAGTTTTTACTATATTTTCCCTTGAAAGAATGGTGAAATAAATACTTTGTTATCCACCACCTAACCCCTGTGTGTCACAACGGAAGGTCATGAACTTCCCCAGTAGATTATGCTTTGAATCACAGAGAAGCACATCAGAGGTTAGATCAGGAAAAGATTATAGATATCCAGTTTGAAATTCTTACCTTTATAAATGATAAAAAGGTTTGGAGATGCTGATTGCCTTTCTCAGGGTCAAAAACTGACTTGTGTTCCTTGGAGGTTTAGAATTCAAACTCCTGCCTTCCATGATTTGCCCATGAGTCACAACAGCTAAACTGAAAACCCTGTCTTAAGACTGATAAACTACTGGTCTAGACTCTCCTTTCAAAAAACCATGTTGGAAGTGACAGGATACATAATCCCAGCTACTCAAAAATACTGAGTTCTCAGCAGCCAGAATGCTAAATTCTCCATTCAGAAGTTCCCTCTAAGGCATTCAGTAGCCTCCCCTCTAGCATTTCACTATCCCCAGAACACTGTTCCCAAAAAGCAAGGAACAGATTTCTTGTGGCTTTCCCTGTTTATTTGATGTGGCATTTTCCCATTGTTTTGATCTTTCCTAGGCCAAATCAGGGCATGAAAGGGTTAAAGACTTTTCCATCATCTTTGGCTAGAATGCAGAAGAAGAGATTATTCCCAGGGTTCAAGGACAACTCCCCAATGACTACTAAGATTATTAGATACAAATGTAGATAGATATAGATGATATAGATACAGATGAAATAGATATAGACATAGACATCTCCTGAGGCTGAAAGTCTAAATGAAATTATGATGCCTCTTCCTAAATAAGAATAAAGAAATCTATCAAATTGTTTTATTCTAAAGGATATGTCCCTGGGTGATAAGACTAAAGGAGATACTGTAATGGATATTACCAGAGTTGAATCTCTGAAATGAGCCTAATGTATACTCTTATTGCAGGTCCTAAAGGTGGAGCTCCATTTGTGGCAACTTGCCAGTAGCACTGGAACATGAGATTGTCTCAAGCCTTCCAGGCCACATTAATCCTCCTCCCTCCAGTCTAATCTTTAAACTTAGTCATATTCTAAATTAGAATCTACACTGAGGATACCCTATATCACAAGTGACAGTACTGCATTAGGTATAGCTCAATAGTCAGCTTTCCTGGGTTCAAATTCAGCCTCAACTCTCACTAGCAATATATCCTTAGAAATTACTTAACCTCTTCATACTTTGGTTTCATTATCTATAAAATAACGATAATTCCAGTGCCTATCTTTCAGGAGTAAAGTAATTATATTAGATTAATGTGCATAATGCATTTAGAAAGGTGCAAACACCTAATAGGCAGTATATAAATTACTGTGATCTTTATTCTTATTGTTGAGCACAGGGGCAGCTGCCTTAGAGTTACTTTTTTGTGTATACAAGACAAAGTCAATTAATAAATGTCTGAATGAATGAGACAACAAATGAAGATCATATTAAAGGATTTAAATAACATAGACTTCAGCACTGGTAATAAATCATCCCCAATAGACCAAGTTCCAAACAGTGATTCTTCAGAGAAAGAAGACACCAACTCCTTAACCTTATGCTCTGGACACACCCTCCCCAAAGCTTCTTTAATAGTCATCAGAGTAACCTTACCACTTCATCTGTCCCCATGTGATCATTTTACTGAACAATCTGAACTTAGTGGGAACTGGCTTTACTTTTCTCCAATTGCTGCTTTTAAATATGCTCTCTTGCTCCATTTCTTGGTCCTTCAGATCCCATAGTCTCCAGATTTTTTCAGATAAATGAAAAACCCCTTTCATTAATGATGAATTCCATGCAGAGATTTATCAGGTCCCATTCATTCTAAGTCAAAATTCCATTTCACATCCCATCCCAAGCTTCTTCCCTATTGCTCCAACTCAGGATGAAGTGGGGGAGAAGAAATGAGCCTTCCCTCTTTCCTTCTTATCTTTTCCCTCCCTCTTCTGGCTTTCCATAATCACAGTGGAGGAAAAGTAAATTAAAGGAAAAATGCACTTTTTGTTGGCTTAAATTACATGTATTTTCTTTCTGGTTAATAATGAGTAGTTGTCCGTGACCTCTGTTGGTGAGACATCCAAACACTAGCACTTGTGAGGCACAGGAAATTTCCTTAGGAACTCTGTAAACACTCCATGCTACACAGTTCCTAGACAAAGGTGATCCTTTGTCTATCTCTTCAAATTCCTCCTTAAAACACCCTACTCGATGTCCTCATCCCAGCCCATGACCACAGTGCTCCCTTGCCTCAGCAAGTCACCTCCTTGTCCATTATTCACAGCACCCTCTGAGGCCATGGGAAGCTCGAACATCCCTTCCATGCCAAATGATAAAAAGGCAGGCTGCTCCCGCATTTTATTCTGTTGTCATGGCTGCTCCAGCTGCCTCACTGCCTTTAGAATCCCCCCAGGAGAAGCAAGCCCCCCTGTCCATATTCAGATACAGTTCAGTCATCAAGGAACACCTGTGTACCCTCCTAAGATCTTTCTCAATATTCTCCTTTGACAATCCCAGGAAAGGCATAAGAACATCTGTACTCCAACAAGTTTCCAGCTGAGGATAGAAATGCCAATTTCCTCTTATTCTAGGTATCTTCACTATCTCCTTGTAGTTTTCCTGCAGCTCCCTCAGTTGGCCTAATGGAGGTGTTAGAGGTTGAATCCATTCCTTTATCTGAAATGAGATGGGAAATGCCACAGTCCTTACCAGGATGAGCCAACAGCTCATTACCTCTCTGCATCCCTTGCTGCTTCTCTGCCTCCTTTTCTGGGAATAAGTAGGCAAGGAGTAAATCACAAGGAAATGGTGTAAAAGGATATGATCCCAGGATAAGCCTGGCCATGTTAGTGAGTCCATGAAGGACCCACTGCTTATTTAATCTTTGTACCAGACATGGAATTAGGGCAATATCACAAAATCAGCAAGAAAGCTATTTGACATATTCTACAAAGTAAAAGAGAAGAGGGAAAATTCTTTCCATAGGTCAGCCATACAATATAAAAGATGAACCCAAAATCATTCTGGTAAATAAGATTGAAAATGTCTCAATGCATGATAGTTCTACTTCTTATTTTTTGAGAAAGTTCCATACTATTTTCCCTAAAGATTGTACTAATTTATTCCTTCCAACAGTATGTAAGTTTCCCTTTCTCCACATCCTCAAAAGCATTTTTTTTGCCTACACTCACATTTTTATTGCAGCACCATTTACAATAGCCAAGATATAGAATCAACCTAAGAGTCCATCCACAGATGGCTGAATAAAGGAAAATGTGGTATGCATATACAATGGAATATTATATTGGCCATAAAAAGATAAAATCCTGTTATTTTCAACAACATGGGTGGAAGTCATTAAGTGAATTAAACAAGACACAGAAAGATAAATAGTTCACAATCATACTTATGTGGAATCTAAAATTCTTAATTTTGTAGAGGTTGAGAGTAGTGACCAGAGTCTAGGGAGAGAGGGTGGGGATGGAGTGAAGATGATCATTGGCTAGAACACTGCATAATAAACAGATAGGAGAATACATTTTGATGTTCCATGGCACTGTAGAGGGGTGATAATCAATAAAAATATATTGTGTATTTCAAAATAGCTAGGAGAAAGGATTTTGAATGTAATCACCACAGAGCAATGTTTAAGGTGATGGATAGGCTCACTCTGATTTTATTATTACACAATGTAAACATGAATCAAAATACCACATTGTACCCAATAAATGTATACAAATATTATGTAACAATCAAAAAGAAAAAGAAAAGGAAAATGTCTTTATATCTCACTTTCATCTGTGGAAAAATTTAATCTACCAGAAACAAATATGTGGGAAGATATCAGAGCATTTAGTTATTTTATCTTAATATTAAAAATGCAAATGAAATGCATAAATGATTAAAATTGCGTCTGTTAGACTGAGTATCCCTTATTTTATTATGATAATCTAATTATATATAGTATTAGTTCTAAAATTTTAGAAAATAGTAACTCTTTAAATAGTTCTTTTTCTCTCCATTAAGTTAAATTAATATATAATCCTTGGGTTTCTTCCTTTGCCCCAAGGCAAAAGTTTTTAATTATTTTTTTAATTTAAAGAATTCAGAGTTTGCATTTTTATCTCTTAAACTGTTATTAGTTAATCGTGAAAATTCAAGACATGCACTGATAATAGTTTTTGTTATGTTGACAGGATGTAAAAGTGAAGCTCCCAGCCAAAAAAAAAAGTGACAGGCATCATCATTTTTTTTCTGATTTACATGAGCTCAATATATATGAAATACACACACACACACACACACACACACACACACACAGAGTTGTACCAGATTGCCCTGTGATCAAAGAAATCTCATCCCTCCTCACTTCTTTATTTGAAAATGTACCCTCCCTATTTCTTCAACCCCATTACTCCCTAGAAATGTGCCTCACTACATCTTTACTTTCATCTAATGGAAGAATGTGTTCAAATCAGATTCATAATGGGTTCTAGATACTGTAGATTTTTCTGCCTAGAGGTATTATTACTAGGAGAAGAGAGGTAAGTTTCCACTGTTAAAGTGGATTCCATGCCAGTAGTAACACTCTCTTGCCCTCGAAGAGCACCTCCGTTCCTGATCCCACATCATCACTCCTTTATAATGTCCTTTACAAAAATGTCACAAAGGCTAGCAGTATGGTTTAATGATGACTTTAAGGCCAACTTACTTTGATAGAAGAAACTCATAACTCTGTTAATAATGAAGATTAGGTTAGGATAATGTTAGGGTGGAGTAGGAAATTTATTTATTTATTTATTTATTTATTTATTTATTTATTTACTTATTGATTCATTGAACACAAATGGAGTACAGCTATTGTTTCACTGGTTGTACACAAAGTAGAGTCACACCATCTGTGCGTTCATACATGTACACAGGGCAATGGTATCTGTCACACACTCTGTTATTAATTTTACCCCCCACCCGCCCCCACCCCTCCCTTCCCTCTATGCTAGCTATCTTTCCTCCATTCTTGCCATCTTTCCCCCAAATATATATTTGGAAAATGAAAAAATAAATATTCTCCCAGCCAAAAAAAAAAAAAAAAAGCAGAAATACTTGTGGTATAGGAATACCATTTTACCAGGAGGCTTCCTAAAATGAATGCATATTTGAAATTTTCCATGGAATGATTGGTTTAGTTCAGTGTTGTTATGGGAACTAGAGGTTAAAGAGTCATCAGAGGGTCAGAGGGTTGACATTATAGAGCCAACCACCTGCAAATATTTCTACAAAAAAAAATGAGTCCAGAGTTCCAAACAGTGAACAAGAAACACTAAATTAGAGAAATCCTGAATTCTTAACAGATAACAGAAAAATCAAAGAAGCAAAAGATTCTTAATAAAGTTCAACCTTTCAAATGAATAATGTTGCCATAGTACCACACTGAAGTATTTTCAGCACTTTTTATTTCATATAAAGCAGCAAACTTCACCTTGAAATTAATTCTTGGTTCAAATGAAGAATAAGAAAATCTTCCTTCCTTTCTACCTTCATGATCTGAAAAAGGAATAAACTGAAGTTACCTGTTCTTAATATCTTTACTTTTCCCCATGTCTTAGTCTATTCATGCTGCTATAACAAAATAGACTGGGTAGTTCATATGCAACAGAAATTTACTTCTCACAGTTCTGAAGGCTGGAAAGTTCAAAATCAAGACACCAGAAGATCTGTCTGGTCAAGGCTGCACTCCACCTCATAGATAATGCCTTCTGAGTTCTCCTGTTCTCATGTGACACAGAAGGGTAAACCGTCTCCCTCAGGCTTCTTCTATAAGAGCACTGCAATGCTTTGCGAATGTCCCCAAAGGTTCATGTCCTGGAATGTCCCCAGTGTTGACAGGTGGCAGAACCTCTAAGAGGTGAGACCTACTGGGAGTGATCAGATCACCAGGGCATCACTCTGTGATGTTGTTCACGGGAACCCCGGTTAGTTCCCACTAGAGGGGGTTGTTACATAAAGAGGTAGCCTGGTCCCTCATCTCTTTTGTTTTCTGTCTCACCATATGAATTCTCCCTCTCATATGTGTTCCCAACATTATGATGCCATCTGCCACATTGCAATACAACCATAAGGCCCTTCCCAGAGCTGAACAGATGCTGGCAGCCTGCTCTTGAACCTCCAGAATTGTGAGCTAAATAAAATTCTTGTCTTTATAAAGTGTCCAGTAATGAGTATTTTGTCATAGCAACAAAAAAACAGACTAAAATAGGGTTGTCTTAATCGCATTACCTTGAAAATTAAATTTCAAAATATAAATTTGAGGAGGAAAAATACACGTAGACCACACCATGCCACCCACCTACCCAATGTAGCACTTTTTTCTCCTCTATTTATTCCTCGAACACAAATAGTCCAGTAACAAGCTACCTGATGGAGCAACCACCCTCATCTTGTCTCAGTGTGACAAAATTTAGTTTCCCTGGACCCTGCTAAGGGCTAATATTACCTGAATAGTCTTATTTTTCTACTACTCACCAGGAGGTTGGCTATGTTAAATGTAAGCCACACTTGAAACTGCCCTAGAGTTAGGAATCCAAGAGCAAAGAGTTTGATTAGTGTCCATGATCTCAGCTCTTTTGAGGAAGAGTATTATAGGTTCTAGAGATTTTCACCAGAACAACTAGAAATGTCTGGAGGTCAGAAACTCCAGAACCAAGAAGGACTTTAAAAAAAAATTATTTCTTACCAAAGTGATACATGCATATTGCTCAAGAGTAAGCACTTCTGTAACACTGTTAATACAAACAGGATTTTCAAGGTACCCCACTTTCCATTGTTCCAGCCATAAAATAACTTTGAATTCTGAGCTGACTCTTTGTACTTACCCCAAGAAGGTGCTTAAATTGCTATTTCTAGATTTTTTTTTTCCAATTTTAGGCATTATCTATTAACAGAAAAGTAAGGAATCAGCTCTTTTTCTTCTCTTACATCCCAAATGCAGGCATATTCCTCATATCCCCTAGTCCTTCCCAGGAAAGATAAATCAAAAGTTAAATTAAATATTCAGTATTTACTGTATTATTATATGTATAATTCAGAAATGAGCCAGGCAATAAAAAGAAATATTATGAAAATATATATATATTATTAAAATTCCTTCTCTGCCCAATATTTTATTCACCCTGGAGCGAATCATTGTTTTCAGATTTTTTTCATTTGCTTAATTTTCTATGTGCCTATCCCTAAGTCAACCTCAAATTCTTCTCCACTTGTCTAATATACTCTCGATACATTTGTCTTAGCTATTCTATAAATTTCATCTTAAGTCTTCTCTCCCTGAAATTGTGACACACTTTAATGATTACCTATGCCTAATGTTCTCCTTCAAAGATTTCCTTTTGCCGGGCGTGGTGGCGCATGCCTGTAATCCCAGCACTTGGGAGGCTGAGGCAGGAGGATCATGAGTTCAAAGCCAGCCTCAGCAACTTAGCGAGGCCCTGAGCAACTCAGTGAGACCCTCTCTCTAAATAAAATACAAAATAGGGCTGGGGATGTGGCTCAGTGGTGGAGTGCCCCTGGGTTCAATCCCCAGGACCAAAAAAAAAAAAAATTCCTTTTCCCATTAAGCAGGGGAGGTTGCTTATCTCCTGAGTTGAAGTTTTTTCCTTGATACAAAGTGTGTTAGTCAGTTTTTCATCACTGTGACCAAAATGCCTGACCAGAACAACTTAGAGGAGGAAAAATTTAATTTGAGGCTCAGTTTCAGAAGTCCCAGACCATGGGCACCCAGTTCCATTGCTCTGGGCCTGAGATGAAGCAGAACACTGTTGTGGGAGGCGTGGTGAAGGAAAGCTGCTCAGCTCAGGATACCCAGGAAGCAGAGAGAACAAACACAAGGCCTCCCAAATGACCCCACCTGGCCCTGCTCCACCTGACTACCATTATCACCCAGTTAGTCCATTCAAATTATTAACCCATCCAATGGATTAACTGATGAAGTTACAGCTCTCGTAATTTAACCCTTCACACCCAAACTTCCCTGCATTCACACAGGAGCTTTCTTGGGGGGCAGGGAGCACTTCTTGTACCCAAACCATAACAGAATGTCTCCCTGTTTCTTGGTTCACAGTCTTGTTTTAATGGGTCATAGCCTTCATTAGCTTTTCAAGAAAGGCTTCTTAGGAGTGAATGTCTTGACACTGTCATTACACTTAATATTTGAAATTTGACTGAGTACAGATTTCTAGATTGGAAATTACTTTTCTCTTAGAAAATAGAAGATAACACTCTATTTTTCTGTACTTTTAAAGATTGCCCTTATGAAATCTGAGACTATTCTCATTCCTTTTCCTCTTTATATAACATGGTTTGTCTCCTCTGGAAGTTGGAGAATTTCCTCTTCATCCCCAGTGTTCTGAAACATATTAGTACTTAGTGTGGATCAATCATTTCATTCTAGAAGAGCATATCCTTCAGTTTTAGGGAATAACCTTGAATCATTTTGTTGATAAATCCTTCCCTTCACATCTCTGAAATTTCTCTCTGCAACTCCTTGACTTTAGACTGGTGATCTGATTTCCTACTTTTTTCTCTTTTATTTTCCATTTTTGCTTTTTGTTTTGTTTTGGGTTTGGATTCTGGTTTTGTAGTACTTGTAAGAAGAAATTCCTTTAATTTTTATCTTCCAAATCATTTTTTAGTATTTTTTCTGTACATTTTTTTTAAATTTCAAGTCCTTTTAAGTATTTGGATATTTAATTCAAAGTATCTTTATAAAGATAAATCCTTCATCTTCTCTTTCTTGGAATGATAACAAATTTTTAACAATATTCTTTTCACTACATTGCATTATTCTCTTTTGGTTGTTATCTTTCATTTGGAAACCTTCCTCAGCTATCTTGTAGTGCTAAGTTGTCTTCTCTTATTTAGGTAAAGGAGCTAAAAAGCTCATAGAATCTGTGTGCCAAGGGCAGAGCTTTTGAACCAAGAGTTTCATAGTTGAGGGAAAGGGGTGGGCTGTCCATTTGGAACCTTCTCTCTCAGTCTTCTTAGGCATTTCTCTCGGGTTGTTCAGATTTCATGCAGCAGCTTCCTTTCTGGAAAGCAGAGGTCTGAACACCTTGCTTCTTGAGCCCTGAGGGAAGCGGACTGGGAGCCTCAGCTGTCATGCACACAAGCCTTGAGCACCCTGTTTTCAGTATGGTACTCTGTTCCTCTTATGTCAGGTATCCCCAGTCCAGAACCTTGGTTCTACCTTCCCACGGAATGAACCTCCAGTTTCATGTCTACTTGGAAAAACAACAGTCATCTACAGTCATGCAGCAGGTAAGGGGAATCCAGTCTTACAAGGTTTCAAGCAGTTCTCAGAGAAGTCCTTGGTGCTGGGATTCCCAAGTCTTCACAGCATTGTGGGATTTCTTGACCGTACTCGTTGCTAGCTTAACTTTGGCCTCTTCAGGTTATTTTCTAGTATTTATTTTCTAAATCTATCTGATTTCTAGTGTTCGAAATGTTATCATTGTCATGTCCTTATTCTTGTGGGTTAATACTTTGAAAAAAATCCCTTTATCTTATTTAGGAATTGAGAATGAATAAAATTAGATTCATGCCACATTCATCCATGGCAGAAAATTCTATGGACTTGATACTGTCTTTTTTTTTTTCAGCTTCATTGATTTATGATTGAAGTTCTCAAAACTACCTTTATTTAAAGTACACAATTTGACATATATATACACATGATTACAAGTAGCAAATATTTTTTGGGCTGGGGATATAGCTCAGTTGGTAGAGTGCTTGCTTTGCAAGCACAAGGTCCTGGGTTTAATCCCCAGCACCATTTAAAAAAAAGTAGCAAATATTTCTACCATCCCTGAAAATACCTTGTGCCTTTTCATAAACATTCATTCCTTCATTTCTTCCCCCAAGCAACCACTGATCTGTTACTGTATATTAGTTTATATGTTATAACATATTAAAATGCAACAATACAGCATATGCCCTGGCCTAGTTTTTCCTGACTTTTTTAACTCAGCATAGTTATTTTGAGATTCATACCTGTTGTTCCATGTACCAATAGTTCATCCCTTTTCATTGCTGCGTAGTATTCCATTGCATTGGATGTATCACAAGTTGTTTATCCATACATTTGTTAAAATGGGCATTTGATATTACATATAAAATTCTATAAACATTTGTGAACTATCCCTAGATGAACATGTGTTTTTGTTTCCCTTGAGTAAGTGCCTAGAAGTCGAATGACTGGGTCATATGGTAGATGTAAAATGTTTTAGAAAACTGCCAAATCATTGTTCAAAGTGGTTATACAATTTTACATTCTAATTAGTAGGTATAAAAGTTCTGTTTTATCTACATCCTCACCAACATTGGGGAGTCATGTTTTTTATATATCTAGTCATTTTAATATGTATGCATGCAGCTACACTTTGTTGTGATTTTAAAAGATCCTTCCCCAATGACTTTTTTTTATTTGTTTGGTACAGGAGATTTACTCAGGAGCACTTTACCACTAAGCTACGTCCCCCCCCCCCCCCCCCCCTTTTTTTTTTTTTTTTTGAGATAGGGTCTCACTAAGTTTCTTAGGGTCTCACTAAGTTGCTGAGGCCAGTCTTAAACTTGCCGTCTTCCTGTCTCGGCCTCCTGAACCACTGGGATTACAGGTGTGTGCCACTGCACCCAGCCCCCAATGCCTTTTTTAATGTGCTTATTTCCCATCTGTGTCATAACTGGCGAAGTGTCTATTTATATCTTCTGCTTATTTTCTTATTTAGTTGTTTATGTCATTATTGAGTCATAAGAATTTCTTATATATTCTAGATACATATGATGTCACTATCTTGATATATGTGTTGTGAATAATTTCTCCCATTCTGTGGTTTGCTTTAACATCTTATTAATGACTTTCAAAAAGTAGTATTTTTATTTTGATGAAATTCAACTTGTCAATTATTTCTTTTAATTGACAAGGTGGGTCATGCACTTTTTTTTCTTTAAATCTCCCTAGCCCAGCTTTACAAAGATATTTTCTATCTGCATTTTTCTCTAGAAGTTTTATAGTGTTACAAAAGTGTAACATGTTACACTCCATTTCCATTGATGTCTGTGATCCATTTTATTTTCATTTCTGCATGTAGTGTGAGGTAAGAGTAGATGTTCACAAATATTTTGTTGATCTAGGATCATTTTTTGAAAAACCTTTCACTTCTATTACTTGGCCTTGGCACCTTTATCAAAAAATCAGCTGACCAAGTCCATATAGGTCCATTTCTAGACTATTTTGTTCTGATCTGAACTGTGTATGTTTTTACCAAGAACATACTGTCTTGGTTACTACTGCTTTGTTGGAAATATTGAAATCAGGTAAGATGATTTTATCAATTCCATTCTTTTTTTTAATTTTTATTTTTACAGATTGTATTTTGATTCATTGTACACCAATGGGATACAACTTTTCATTTCTATGGTTGTGCACAATGTAGATTCACACCATCCATGTGATCCTACATACACATAGGGTAATACTGTCTGTTTCAGTCTACTATCTTTCCTTCCCCCACCCCTTCCAGCCCCATTTTCCTCTACACCATCCAAAGTTCCTCTCCATTCTCTTGCTTATAAACATTTCTTAAAATATGTCTTTCTGTATAAATTTTAAAATTAGCAAGTGCTAAATATTATCTGTTCAAATTTTTATTTGGATCACATTGATTTTACAGACTGACTAGGAGAGAATTATCATTTTAACAATATCAGATGTCTTCAAATCCATGAACATTTAACCTTTTTTTTTTACAGTTTTCAATGTAGTGGTCTTGGACCTTTTCTACTATACTATTCATAGACATTTTAAATGTTTGGTTTTCTTATGAATGGGATATTTTATTTAAAACGTGCTTTCAAATTTTTACTGCTTTTATATATATATATAATATATTGATTCATGTATATATCAAATATATATTCCATATATATTTATACCTCAAATATATTTATATATGTATATGTCTATATATATACACATATACTTACCCTGTTTCCTATGCCCTTGCTAAATTCGCTGATTAGTTCTCAAAGTTGATTTGGAAATTCTTGCATATTTGCTATGTGAACAATCTGCAAAAGGGAACATTTTACACCCTCTTTGCAATCTTTATTCTTCCCTTTTTGTAATGATTGGTCCCTTAGAACAACCATTCATGAGTGAAACCACCATTCCACCTACTTCACCTCACCTCCATCCTTTCTTGTCCCTTTAAAAAGAAAGCAGTATTCTTCAGAGGAAAGACTTTGAGAGATAGACTTGGATTCTAATTCTAGCTCTGCCTCCTACTGTGGCTGTAGGATTCTGGCTGTGTGACCTTTGAGCCATTACTAGAAACCATAGCCTTTCTCTCATCTTTAAAAGAGAAATATTATCTGTTTCATAGAGAGGTCTGAGAATTAAATGAAATAAATCACATAACACATAGTAAACATGAGGAACTGCCCAATCACCCTCCGTGATTATAAACAACCCCTCTCAGGCCAGATCACAAACCAAGTTATGAATGCTAGATTTCACTAAGAATCACTTAAAACAAAAGTTCAGCTTTTAACCTGGCCATGGTTTGCACTCTACACATTTTGGTCTCAACCAGTCTGTTTTCAATTTCCTTGAATCTGGTTCTGATCTCCACATAGGGTAAGAGTCACATGGTTATATAGCTGAGATATGCATTTTAAAATATTTGTGCATTTTTCTCAAACTGGCAAATATTTTAGGGATATGTATAATGTGACAGCTTAGGAAACTCAAAAAAAAGTTCAAGTTTATAGATGTAGTTCATTTTTTATCCAAAACAGTGTTATCTAACTTGGTCACCAACTTTATTTAACACATTTAATATTGGGCCATTTTTTATTATTTCCAAAACTAGAATTAATCCTCAAAATATGAATATCTGCTACTTTGGGGTACATTCAAAAGAATGTGATTAAAAAAAAACATAGGTGGTTATGAAAAGAACAATGAAAGGCAAATCAGCTGAATTTCCTTCAAATTTGGACAAGTTATTACCAAATACATGACTTGGGGAAAACCATATAATATTGGTCATCCAATTTTATTTTTCCTACCAAATGATAATACAGGTATCTGCCTTGATAATTTTTAGAGCTATTGTGATCTATATTCCATGTAACAAAATATTAAAGCCCTGGACTAGGCTAAAAATATAAAGTATAGTAAGAAAAACATACACCCTGATCTCCCTAGTGGACAAAATCAAAATTACATAGTATCTATAAAAGCATTTAAATTTGTTAAAATAATGTGTGTTCCTGGACCAGACCCCGCATGTTTCCAGAAGTGAATCATGGTATGATTCACTGGAATCATGGTTTGATACAGAACCCAATCTTGAGAGTCCTATTAACCCTGTGATTTTCATGGTAGCAGACAGTACAACAGCTGCAGCTCAACCTAGAGGGGGCAGCTTCTAGAAAGTTCATGGAGGATAAGCCTCCCAACTAACTACAACAGCTTTCAAAACTCCCTCTCAGTGCAGCAGTCACCCTGCTCCACGCCTGTGAAAATACACGTTGTGAGGTGCAATCTGGAAGATGAGCCTGGAGCTGTTGCTCTCCTACCAAGTCTTAGAGCTTTCTGGTGGTGTGATGGGTCCCTGAAGCACACAGTGCTGGACCAGAAGTGTGTGGAAACCTCCTCCGGGTCACACTGCAATCTCATTTGCTGCTTATTACCCGACTGTCCTCTGTGTCATCCTGTATTAATGCTAAAGAGGAAATCACAGTCTCACATAGCAATTGAAGACACCACCCTGGAGTACTACATGAGAAAGGAATGCATGGCGAACAGTGAAGTACTCTGGGGATATTTCCAGCTAAGTGCCATTACTGATTTGAAGGTCTCTTCAATTCCATGGAAACAGAAAGCACAGTCCCTGTGCCCTGGATCAGAATCTCTAGACACACAACTAAACCACATTTCCCATCCTTCCTTGGAGCTAGGTGAGCCTCTGGGACTGAGTTTATTGCCTACAGAATGTAAGCAGAAGTTATGTACATCACTTCCAGGCCTGGTCCATGAGCATCCTTTTGGCTTTTTGGAAGGAGTGCTCACAAAGTCTCCATCCATCTAAGTTACCCAATGGAAATAGGTCTCTGTACTTACTATTTGCATATCCCATACCATCACTGGAACAAGAAAAAGTTTCTACCTCATACATTTGGAAAGTTATCTTCCTCTAAATCATAAAATCTAAAAGCAGTTCCTAAAAAAATAAAAATAGAGTGTGTGTTGAAAATATTTTGAGTCATGCTTCTGTCACTGAAGCTCTTGGGAGTAGTTATGAGTAAAAACTTTGCAATCAGACCTGAAGTAGAGCCAATGTTCACCACAATCAGTAGGGCCTAACGTAGAGCCGATGCAAAGCGGGACATTGGGATAGTAATAGGATTTCACAGCATTGTTCTTCATGCGTCACCTGTCACTTAAGTGCTCAAGAAAAGTTAGCTTTCCTTATCAAGTGTATATCCTCCCAGGAGATTTTTTAAAAATCAAACTGTACTAGTCATTAATACTACTCATGAAGTACTTCTGATTTTCTTTCCAGGGAAAGGGTAGGATCACACTTCTCTTCCCACTCTTGAGAAGAACTTACCCCTATGATTTATTTTGACTAATTAAATGTGGGTGAAAATGACATGTCACTCTGAAGTGAAAGTATTCAAATCACATGAATTTCAAATGCTACTTTTTTCTCTGTCATGGCAGCAGCAATAACTGGAAATAGCAAGTGATTGCTCTGGCAGCTTGAGTCCTCAAATTAGTAAAATACCAGTCAACACATG
>JAJEJO010004381.1:33529-91491 GCA_020662805.1 Glaucomys volans
AAAAAAAAAAAAAAACCCCATCATTGAAATATCTAAGCATGAATATAAACATTCAATTTAAAATGAACTTTTCCACATCATGTACAACCATAAGAATGGGAAGTTGTACTCCATGTATGAATAATGTGTCAAAATACACTCTACAGTCACGTATATCTAAAAATAAAAATAAAAATGAATGAGAGTGGAAAAAAATGAACTATGAAAATGTCCTTTGTCTAAATATAGCAATGATGTTTTTCCTCATTACATATTATCTTATGAATAACTAAGTGATCCAACTCTGGCACTGCCCAGGACACAAGAGTTCAAATGCAGTATGAACTCCTAAGTCAGAAAAAACATACAAAAATTTGTCCATGACACATTCATTAACAACAAACCCTGGGACAGAATCAGCTATAGAAAGAATAACAATCATGACTCTAGAAAGTATATATTGTTAAGAAGATATAATAAAAATAAGGAGACAGACATCATTACCCTATGAACATGTGTGATTAACAAGAATGATATGAATGTACATCATGCACAACCATAGAAATGAAAATTTGTACCCCATATGTGTACAGTGAATCAAAATGAAGTCTGTAAAAATAAAAAAATTCATTAAAAATATGAATAATTTTGACAAAATAAATGCAAAACTTACAGTCTGTAGACTACAGAATATTGTTGAAAGAGATAAAAGACCTAAATAAATGGAAAGAAAACCTTTGTGCATTCAAAAAAAAGTGATTTCTGCTTTCAAAACAGTTACAAAATGTTTTTTTCTCATTATAGATATTAAGTATTAATTTCATTATTATTCAACTGATTACAAATTTTCAATTTGAAGAGGGAGATTTTTAAACATGTTCTTGCAGTAGACATTTTAGATAACAAAGCAATAATCACATAGGTGTATCTCACTTCCCATAGCTGCTTGCTCTGCAGGATATTGAAGAGGAAGAGATGGAGCTTGGTGCAAAGCACAAACTCTGGAGACAGATTGCCCAAGTTCATGTCTTGACCTCACCACTTCCCAGCTGAGTGACCTTGGCTCCTTTACCTGGCTCCTGGTGTCTTTGCTTCCTCCAGTAATAAATGGAAACATTCATAATTTTACCTACATCACAGGATTCTTGTGAAGATTACATGTATTATACATAAAAGCAATTAGAAATAGTGCCTAGCATCTGGGAAACACTCAAAAATCATTAGCTACTCTGTTTTGTCACTTAATTTTTTCATGCTGAAGTTGACTTACAAATTCCCCAAATTTAATGTCCTAGTTTATCAAATAAGCTATTATGTGTACATGATAGGTTTGGTTTTTGTTTTTTTTTTTTATGTTCTTAAGTCTCCTACCATTGAAAAATGTGTATATAACATCTGGACATTGAAAAAGAATCAGGTGGCTTTTTAAATAGCTTGATATTATAAAGAATTGTGACCTACTTACTTTGGGCCTGTTGAATAGCCCAGTCTTTCATACCCTAAGCTTAGAACATAAGAAATGTCACACTGAGTTATACCCCGCCTCTGCAGCTCAACATTGCATCTTTGGCAAGGGAGCTAGAAGAAAGCTCTAGGGAAAATATGGCTGCTCACCGTGTACCCCGACAAAGGCATTGAGCTGGTATATAGCAACCTGTGTACTTTCCATGGACCCACCACCTATCAGTCGTTAATTTTGCCAATCCTTCTTAAATCATGTTACATTTTTAATCTATTCCGCCATATGAGGATGACAAGCTAAATAGATGTATTACTTCCTTTTTTATATTTGTCCTCCAAACTACACTTTAAATCTTCACTAAGTGTCTTTTTGTTCTGGAATTCCACAACTAAGGAAATTAATATTAAAGTAAGAAAAAGAGTCAGACAAATAAAACATAAGAATTCTAGCTATTTTAAATGTTACTTTAATATTCCAGAAATTTACTTCCTAAAGAACTTTATTAATTTGATGAATCCTATAGGAATATTTGCTTCTGAAAGACCAGTTACTCTCATGATTCTCATCTGCATCAATGAACTTGTCACCTGGCCAGTGAAAATGATAAGACACTCAGAGTTCATTATCGTAGAAGCAATGGATCTTATCTGAGCATAGTTTCTCATTTAATTAGATATAAATTCTTTATTTGTACATCAATTTATACTAATTAGCTTTGTTTCAGAACTTAGAGGTATTACATATGTTTATAAAATGGCTTGTGTTTCCTTCTTTAAGATGTATGATAATTAAATTTGTAAAAATTAATTTTGTTTAATATAGTGTCAAGTATTCCTCTAAGTAAATGATATTGTGACATGAAGGTTTCTAAATCAATGTCCACACATGCATTCTTCATTAGTAGTGGGTCAGTAGTTGGTACTACATTTCCTTTCAACTTTAAAGTATGCTTTTTAATACTTTTATTTTTTCATATTCTATAAAATAATTAGCATGTATTCTACTTTTTCCTTTAAATACGCAAATCAGGTAAATAAGACTTTAATAAATGTTATTTATAAAGAGAATTATTACTCCCTGAAATTTTTTTTTATCTTGTCCTGAAGATAGTATGACAAAAGTTAATTTACATGTATCATATGACCCAGTGATTCTACCCTTTGGAATTTAACCAAGAGAAATGAAAATGTGTTCAGAGAAAGACTGTTTGTGATATTTGCCATGTTCATGGCAGCATTATTTTTATTAAAAAGTTGAAATAATCCAAATGTTTATCAACCGATAATGGCTAAATAAAAGGTGATGCATCCATATGATGGTGCTTTATTTATCAAAAGTAATGAAGTACTGATTTGTGCTACAAAAACAAACTTTTAGGCTAAGTGAAAATAATCATATGCAAATAATCATAATAAGTGAAAATAATAATATGCAATATCTATGTTTCCATATACAGAAAATGTCCAGAAAAGGCAAATCCATAAGACAGAATGCAGACTAGTGATTGATTGTCTGGAGCAGGGTTGAGAATGAGGAGGTACTACAAGAGGACACAAAGGATTTTATGGGATGTTGGAAATATCCTAATACTGAATTGCAGTGATGGTTGCTTGGGTCTATAAATTTACTTTAAAAACTATTAAATCATGTACTGTAAATGAGTAAATTTACAGTATTTATATCTCCAAAATTCTGCTTGAGGAAAAAAAAGGTACTATGTAATACCTGAAAATGTAAGGGGACATGTGACCTCATTTCCATCAACACATGCACAGAGAGGCCTCAGCGCTATCCCTCAGGGCTGTTCATTGGTTGTTTTCAGTCACACACTTGATGGATTAGGATGAAATGCACATGGGCATCACCACCACAATGTGCAGTACTGCTCTACTTCCTAATGTCAGAGAATGAGTTATAGCAGGCCAATTTCAAGAAATAGCCCCACCACTCCTTACCTCTGAAGTTATCAAGCTGCCCCAAACATCTACACACAAACCTCTTTTTAGTGTATAAATAACGATATTAGTTTGACACCTATACAAAAACATCCAGAAAAAGCTTAGCAAAATTCTCTCAAACTCACCTTATATACAACATATCACATCGCACATCAATGGTAGGAGCACCAGACCACACTGGTTGGTCTTCTCTCCCCTCTTCCCTCTCTACCTCCTTTCCTTCACTATAAATATAAATATTTACTGATCACTTCCATGCGTCAAATATTTCTAGGTATGTGACAAAATTATTTGCAATCATGGAACTTGCAGTGTAGTAAATTTCGTGCATTAGTTTCCTACTGCCATGCAACACGATTAACCCAAATTTAGTACCTTAAAAAAATGCACATTTATGGGGCTGGGGCTCAGTGGTACAGGGCTTGCCTCGCACATGTAAGGCAACAGGTTTGATTGTCAGCACCACATAAAAATAAATAAAGACATTGTGTTTACCTACAACTAAAAATATTTTCTAAAAAATATACATTTATCATTTCACAATGTCTGTGGGTCAGGAGTCTGAACATTCCTTAGCTAGGCCTTCTGTAAGGCTGCAAATAAGGTATTGACAGAGGGTACACTCTCATCTGAGGTTCAAGTTGAGAAAGATCTTTATTCTCCACGTGGGGAATAGAACAAATTATGCTATGTGCATGCATGAATATATCACAAGGCATTCCCATTTTATATAGAAATGTAATGCACCCATTAAAAATAAATAAATAGAAGGAAGGCCAATTAGAGTAGAGCAAGGAGATCAGGAGAAGGGAGGTGGAGAGGGAAATAGGAAGTACTGGGGATTAAAATGGAGAAAACAATGTAACATAAATTTATGAATAAGTCAAAATGAGCCCCACTATTGTGTATAACTATAATGCAATAAATTTTTTAATAGGAAAAGATCTACTTTCTCTCTCACTTTTGGCAACATTCAGTATTTGGTTTCCTTGCAAGATGTTCTAGTCAAGGGTTTGCAGAGACTGCCCTCAATTTCTTGCCATGTGGTCCTTTTCATGGACATCTTACTACTTGCCAGTTTGCTTTTTCAAAGTCAGCAGAGAAGAGAGACTCTCCTCACAAGATAGGATTGCAATTTATATAATGTAAATATTCATGTGATCACATATATCCATCACTTTTGCCATACTCTGTTGGTTAGAATCAAGTCATAGGTCCCGACATTCAAAAGGAAGTGGCTGCATAAAGGAATAACTACTGAGAGAAGGAGATCATCAGGACACCTCACACTCTGTAACAGTTCACATTCTGACCCCCAGTGAGTCATCTTTCCTTGTGCAAAATATGCTCACCATCTCCAAAGGTCCCCATGACAGCATCTGCACAAATTCAAGGATCTCATTATCTAAATCAAGTCCAGGTGCAGATGAAAGCTCTCTGAGCTGGTCTGAAGATCTATACAATTAAGAATTTATCTGCCCCTCACACCCAACATTCAATGGTTGAACAGGTATGTGTTGGGCAGGCTAGTTCAAAATGGCTATAGTTAGACTCCCTCACCAAGGCTTCTGGAGGGCTGTTTTTAGTATGTAGCCAAGGTCACAAATACCCTGATTCAGCATAAGTACTCAAGTACTCATAAACTTTTGCTTGTGAGCATGTATCCACTTATGTAACCTATTGGTAATGTGCCTTCTTTGTCTGGCCTACATATAAAAAAGGCCTATGGAAATGGTTCAGGGGGTTAAATGGGCCTGGAGCTGGAGGCTGAGGGATGTCACCACCTCTGAATAAAGAATGTCTACTATCTCAACTGTACCTTGCATATTCTTTCACCAACCAGGATCCTGAATCTGTTTCTCAAGGTCTGAGCTTCTGCTTAACAATTGGCATAGTTGGCAGGATATTTTGCAGATGAGAGCTGCATTGACCCTGGCAGACATAAAGAACATGTGGCTACTGAGCCGCATTAGCACTCAGTAATTAAAAAAAAAGAAAAAAGAAAAAAAGATCCTATTAGCATGGATTCCTGTGGAGAGTTGTATACAGTGGGTGGATCCCCCATGAGCATAGAGAAGGCAATTGGTTCCCACTGGCAAAATGGTGCCACTCAGAAGGTAATGAGGCAAGTGGGTTGAACTTCTGATGCTCTGCAAGTAAACATGGACCCAACAGGTTGGCCTGTGAATGGAATGGCAGAAGCCAGGCACTGGCCTGTGACCAAGGAGAAAGAAGGTGGTGGTGGTACAGACAAGAAGGAAAAACGACCTAAGGAGCCACTTGCGTGGCCATTGGGGCCATGGAATGAGTATTTCTTACAACTCTGAGAATAAAAACTGATGCAGCTTTGCAAGAAACTGCCAAGACGAGGGATTTATAAAATAAGGAAGTGTATGGTTACTGGAGGAATATCTTCATACCTTGAAAAAACTCCTTGACTTCCCCCATAGTGCCGTTCAAGTCCGAGGAGGAGAAAGATTAACACCTGCAAAACCAGCAGTGGTAATGCAGAAAATGAAACACCAGCAGGGCCAACCCAAGTAACCAAGTTCACCAATATCTGCCTGTCAGACAGAGTTGGTGAACTTGGGAAAATAATTTGGGACAGAGGCTCAGAGATCCTGTGGCCACTTTGTTGTTTTGCCTGTGAGATTTAGGGGTAAATGGCATTATGTGTAGTGCCCTAAAAATAGGTTATAACCCCTCCTTACAGCAAGGGTTGCAAAATTGGCAATGTCACAGAGGTGTTTAGAGGGGCAAGAGAGCCCAAGTGTGTTTGGAGATGGTAGGGGCTAAGAGCGCCTAGATAAGCTAGGAGTCATCAGAGACAAGAGACTTTGAGAGGTGCTAGGATCTATTACCCTATGTAGGTGAACCAGAAATAAGTCCATACTTTGGAGGGCAGGCACCTATACTGTCCTAGTGTTTAGAACACTGATGACTCCAGCCATGGCAATGGCCTGTGTCAACGGCAATGGCTGTGGAGTCAGAAACAGACACTGTATGGTTTGATACAAATGCAAGACAAAGTAGCTGGATGATAGTAGCAAATGGAGCAGCTCTTATAGTGATATGACAGTGGTGCTGTGTATTGGGGACAAATTCTGTGGCAAGAGCTCTGGGAGCTAGGCTACCAGGAACAGTAGACTATAGTGCATGTTATTCACTGACTAGCTCAGGGAATAATAAAGCAGATGTTTTGAAAAGAATGGGATGGTTAGGGCAGGCACCTCCCACTGATATGGTGGCTTAGTTATGTCTCTGCCTACAGCATGCAGGAGTGAGAACTACGTAGCATGAAGTCAAACAATAGGGTCTTCCTTTAACATGGAGTGTTCTGATAAGGCCTACCAGGCATGTGTGGTGTGTGCTCAGGTATATCCACACCCAAAAGGCCTTGGAGCCACAAATAGCCAGGTCATCTGTGGACGTGTCCCCTTGACACAATGGCAGGTTAACTATAGTGACCCTTTACTTAAGTCAGAGGGGACCATGTTTGCCTTGATGGCAATTGATACAGCTACAGTCTTGTTGTTTGCCTGGCCCAGTGGTTAAGAAAATCAGCGTATGATTTGTGCCCTGACAGTG
The DNA here is from genome assembly GCA_020662805.1 of Glaucomys volans. NCBI lineage: Eukaryota > Metazoa > Chordata > Mammalia > Rodentia > Sciuridae > Glaucomys > Glaucomys volans. The sequence goes on from JAJEJO010004381.1 coordinate 40,517, forward strand.
TTGATGGCCTGTATAGCCAGTCCATCACAATACAGAGTGATTAAGGTATTCATTTCACAGGTCAGGATGTGCAGCAATGGGCAACTCAGTTACATATTCAATGGAAGCTGTACGTCCCATATCACCCACAGGCTCCAGGCATGATAGCTATAATGGCCTGCTAAAGCAAGGACTTAGGACTGCAGTCCTCCCACCTTCTATGACAGGGCAGACACACCACTTGTGGGCAGTTGTGAGAGCTCCAAATGAACATTCCCAGCAAGGGTTTCCAGGTCCTGTGGAAGCTTTGGTGCACCACAAAGCAGCCCCAAAGCAGGTCCAGGAGACAACGAAGGATGTTGTACTTCAGCCTGGGTTTTTCAAGCAAGGGAATATTCTTTTACCTGTTCCCACTGGATTGAATTTGGGGCAAACTGTGGATTGAACACTGCCCTGAACAATAAAGGCCCCCTGACCTTCATTGTGGGTGGCCCTATTAGCCTCATGAGGAAAGGGTTTGGAGTGTGATCTCCTTGAGACACCATGGTTTACTATTGAATGGCTCAGCGTCCATGTGAATTGACTGGGTCCTACAGATGGAACACATATTTTAAAGGCCACATTTGTTATTCTCCTTTGGTGAATTCTTAATTCCCTGGTCCTGGAACACACAGAGCCTCATGAAGTTCAGAACCAAGTTGTACATGCTTGGTATCACTGCCCAGGGGAGTAAGCACAGGAGATAGGAACTGTGTTCCTATTCAGAAAGGTAGAACTAAGCCTCTGTGCCTTCCTGGGACTCAAAGCTGGCATGTCCTGTCCCAGGTGGGTGCGAACTACCTGCACTAGTGCCTGTAACTGCTTTGTCTTTTCATCTATAGGTGTGTCCTTACCAATGGCAATGGTGAAGCCAGATTATGTCCTTGGACAATTGGATTGGCTGGGATAGACTTTTATTGTCACCTCAATATGGGATTAAACTAGTGATGGTTTTTAGTTATCCTGAGGAGATGGGGCTTGTCTTTTGGTTGTATTGTTACAGCTTATCGTTATTATAGCCTGTGGATGCAGGGCTCTGCTCTCCTCACTAAGGGGTCATTGTGGAGGACTTCGGAAGCATAGATTGTATGGTGAGGAATCCTAAAGGGTGGACTGTTGGGAATGCTAGCCTAAAATGTTCATAGTTAGGCTCCTCTACCCAGGCTGCCATCAGGCTATGTTTTTAGAATGTAGCCAAGGTCATGAACACCCTGATTCAGCGTAAGTACTCAAGGTCATAAACATTTGCTATGAGCATAAGCCCACCTATGTAACCTATTGGTAATGTACCTTCTTTGGCCTGCATATGATAAAGGCCTATGGAAATGGCTCAGGGGGTTAAATGGGACTAGAGCAGGAAGCTGGGGGCTGTAACACCTCTGAATAAAGAAGGTCTACTATCCCAACTCCACCTGGCATCTTCCTCCCCTGCTGGGATCCCAAATCAGTTTCCCAGGGTCTGAGCCTCGACTGGACAGCATGAAACCATCAATAGACATATGGATGTTCCTATTCAAAAAGGTAGAACTATGAGGGACAAAAAAAGCCACTGGTCCATAGAGATTCTGAAATTCAGCATGACAAATGTTGAGAGTCTGTGATAAGTTTTCTTAGCTCTCAGCTGTGCCCTCTGGGTTGGTTCTACCCTATGAGTTGCCCTTTGTGTGTGTGTGTGTGTGTGTGTGTGTGTGTGTAAAACAGCACATTTTTCAGTTGAGTACTTTAACAAATGCGTTCTGCCTGTAAAATTTGGGGAATCCAGCAACTTCTTTCATTCTTTCTTCTCTCTGCCCCGTTCAGTCTAAGTTACCATGGTTTCTACTAAAATGATTTTTTAAAATCCTTTGTGGGTTTCCTGTGAATTTCACTAAGGTTAATTCTATTATAGAAAGGTACAATGCACATATGCTTCCTAGAGGCCCTATAATTTGATTTAAAAAAAAATTTGAGGTACAACCTTGAACTATTGAAAGGGCACTTTCTGTAACTGAGCACTACTCCAGTTTTTTCATATTTTGGAAGTGTTCAATAAAATGCACAGTCACACCTTCATATTTCCCCCTACAGCTTGTATTTATGATAGGATTGGGGTCATTTCTCAAATTTAGTGTCTTTACCTCTGGAGAGGCTGAGCATTTCCTAAAACATCAAGCCCTGGTCTGTTTTTGTTAAGCAATTTTGCTCTCAATTTATCTCTCTCATCTTGCATTTTAACATGAACAGAAAGGAAAGAAATCAAGCAGTATATTAAATATCTTCCTTGAAAATATCCTTAGCTAGATAACTTAGTATATCACTTTTAATCTCTTGTTTCCACCTCATTACAGGAGACAAGTTTGCTAGGTTTTCTGCCACTACATAACAACCATTTCCCTTTCTTCAGTTTCCAATAACATTTTCCCAACCTCTTCATTAACCGTTAGCAGAAACCTTAAAGAACTGAATTCTACTGACTGACTGTTGTAGGCGATTTAACCTTTCTATATCATGCCCCTCAAAAGTTTTCCAACTTCCACCTACTGTGCAGTTCCAAAATCACTTGTACCTTTTTAGGTATTTGTTATAGTATCACCTCATTCCTGGTAAGCAAAATCTGTATTATTTATCTACTTCTCTGCTATGGTTTAGATCTGGTTTGATGAATCCAAAGGTCCATGTGTTGGCAGTTTGGTCCTCAGTGTGACCATGCTAAGAAGTAGTGTGCTTTAAGAGATGGAGCCTGGTGAGGACTGAGTTTTTGTAACATTGTAATAAGAGTAAGCCTGACCCCTAAATTGCTTTTTGGTTTCCTGTCCTCTTGCCAAGATAACATTTACCATGTGACATAGACAAGGGATCTCTCGCCAGAGTCAAGCCAATGCTGGAACCATGCCCTTGAGCCTCCCAAACCATAAGCTAAATAAACCTCTTTTATTTTATATATAAAGAATCCAGCCTCAGCTATTTCATTATAACAACAGAATATGGACTAATATGTTCTCTATTACCACAAAATCACTACCTTAAAAAACACATTTATTCTTTCACAGTTTTTATGGTTCAGGAGTCTATGCAGAGCTTAGCTGAACATTCTGCAACACTACAATTAAAGTGTCAGACTGATAGTCTCATATGGAGTTTCAGAAAAAAAAAATCTACTGTCTTGCTCACATGGGTATAAACAGTTTCCAGTAGTTGTGGGTTGCCACACTGAGTACCTAAGTTTCCTGTGATGTGGACTTCTTGCAACAGAGCAGTTTACTTCTTCCATGTGAACAAAGAGTGAGTCTTCTCATAAGACAGGCATTAACAACTCTATGAAACATAATTACATACATACCATCACCTTTGCCCTATTCTCTTGGTTAGAAACATATTCATGGGTCCTACTCACTCAAACAGGGGAGACTTGGTTTTCCTGGTGTATACCAAGAGTTAGGGATTATAGAACCGCCCTAGAATCTGTATACTATATAGCAGGAAAAGACTACCCTATATGAATTGATGAAACTTTGACCAGAATGAATCCCACTTCTTTTCAATCCTCATTCTAGGGGTTTATCATATTTAAAGTTTCTCAAATCACTTTCCATATTCATGAAATAGTTCTTCTCATTATTACCTCACAGATGCATAAAGGAGAGTGGTCAGAGTAGAAAGTATAATGACTACACAGAAAATTAACACCTGTAAGGGTAACAAAAAATATTTTAGAGATTAAAAAATCATTAAAAAGTTAAAAATTATAATTTAGAACTTCGATCTCAAGAAAAGGGGGGGAGAAGAAACTCACCTATGGCAAAGTAGGTGTCAGAAATGGAATAAGGAAGGATAATGGCAAAAGTGTCCTACTGGTTTTCCTTGTTTTAAAATGAATTAGATTGAAGAGGAAATTCCTAAGATTGTAATAAGAATACAGACAATTTATACATTTCAAAAATGCTTAGTATTGCTAAAATTATAAATGATAGAGTCTATAATACTGCTCTTGACTGTTTTTGTCCCCCAAAATTGAGATATTGAAATGCTAATCCTTGGTATGATGGGATTAATAGGTGGTGCCCTTTTGGAGGTAATTAGACCATCACAGTGAAGCCCTTATAAAGGGAATTAGTGCCCTTATAAAAGGAAAGAGAAGAGAGAGCTTTCTCCCTGCCCCTTCTCTTTCTCTGCCATGTGAGGGTACAAAAAAGGGCAAAGAATACAGCCATCTGCACACCAGGAAAAGTGCTCTCACCAAACCTGGTGTCTGCCAGCACCGTGGACTCCCAGCCTCCAAAGCTGAGAAACAAACGTTTGTTAAGCCTCCAAGTCTATGATATTCTGATGACACTCTGAGAACACAGCCTGAACTAACACAGATGCCTATATATACTTGTGCTTTTAATAATCTTTTACTGTTTGTGTCATTTTAGGTAGCGCAAACAAAAATGTTTTAATGAAGCAATCTCCTACAACAATCAAGGTAATGCAGATAACGGCAAAGGTGATATGAACCTGCTCAGCCCTGCGTGAGAGACAAAGACATGATTGCAGATGGTATTTTACTGTTAACTATCAAACTAAATTGCTTCTTAGTGTTTTTTAATGTTAAAATGTTAAAAATATTAAATGCCATGGGATAAATTTTGCTTAGGTTTAGTTTTTAAAATATTATTTTAAAACCTTAAATAATAACTGTGTCCTGGGTTCTATTTCCAAATGCATTGGCTGGTTCAAGCCTCACAACAACCTGACATGGGATGTGCTCTTTTATTGCTGTTTTCCAGATGTGGTGGTAACCCGTTCAGAGAGGTTAAGAACTTGTCCAATTTCACACAGTTGGTATTCGGTAGAACTCCAATGCAAATCAAGTTTCTCACCTTAAAATCCACACTCCTAGCCATGCCATACCTTCCCCCTTTAGTGAGGGTTATGTGATAATTGAATATTTGACTTATATAAATAAAGGGAAAGGGCTCTAAACATTCAAATCATTTTACCAATTTGGTTTCTAATGAGTGTGTAGACCAGGTGAGAAACAGCAGTAATTTATTTGGGTAAGCTGAGAAAACAACAAAAAGTATTGTGCACTAAAATTGTAGGCATCAAGAAAAGCTTACTTAAATTAAGCATTATAAATGACAGTCTTAAGAGTCTTTATTAAGGATAAAACAATAATGAGATATGTTTGCTCTCAGGAAGAAGAAAGATTCCCACCACACGAAAAGAAATGATGTTTATCTAGTTAAGACTTTTTAATACCAAAACTTAATGTAGGGAGGCTCAAAGAAAAAGATAATTGGAGCATTTCATTATAAAAATAGGTATATAAAATAATATTCCTGAAAATGGGGTTGGATTATTTAAATTTGCTAAGAGGAAAATGAAATCTTTCTTTAATCTTCTCATGTTCATTTTTCATCAATAAACTCGAAAGAAAAACAAAACCCAAGATTATTACATGAAGGCGGTAACAATGATGCTTAGAAAATCCAGCAAATACTACAAGTCATTTAACATCTTGCTGTTGCAGATATGCTCCATATTCTACCTCAAGTTACTTGTCTTGTGCCTCAGTTTCTCAGTCTTACTACCATGAGGTTGTTTAAAATCTACAACATGCTCAGTATGGCTTTGAAGCACCTTGTAAAAGAGCAATTGCTATATGTAAGGGATTCTGTCCATCTGCACAAACATCCCTTCCAGCCATCTACAAAATCAAGAAATGAAGAAAGAAGGCTACCCAGCAGTTTTGATCTCTGATTTAGTCAGCTTTTTTACTGCTCTGACTAAAAGACACAACCAGAACAATTGTAGAAAAGGAAAAGTTTATTTAGGGACTTACAGTTTCAGAGGTCTCAGTCCATAAGCAGCTGCCTCCATTCCTTGGGGCTCAATGTTAGCCAGAATATCATAGTGGAAGAGTATGGTAGACGGAAGCGGCTCACATGATGATCAGGAAGCAGAGAGACTAAGTTCAGCTCACCAAATGTACACCCCAAAGGTATACCCCCAATGACCCACTAGTGGCTTCCAGTCACACCCTACCCACCTTTATTTATCACTCAGTTAATCCCATCAGTGTATTAGTTCACTGATTGGGTTAAGACTCCCATAACCCAATCATTTCTCCTTTAAACTTTCTTGCGTTGCCTTACACATGAACTTTTGGGGTATACCTAATGTTTAACCATAATAATCTCTTTTAAGAACACTATTGGTAAGCTTGGTAACTTACTAATAAGAAATAAGTTACTGCTTTGGAGATGTTGTGGGTGACTTCAGAAATACTTTTGTGAGGTAATAATATTATATATTATTTACCCCAAATAGTAAAACAAGAAAGCAAAATGAGTATGAAAGTAACTTAAATCAAATATCCCCAAGTCTCCCAGCCTCCTTTCAAAAATCTCCAATTACTTCTAGATTCTAGTCTTCATTCCAATTACTATGAGAAGTCCATAGTAAGTCCAGTGTCCTAATATTGTGTGGATTCTCAAGGAAGAACAAAATGGGTATCTGGAACAAAAGTGAGGTCTCCTCCACCTCTCCCTTTAAATTTCTGCCCCAGCTTCATTCTTCGATGGCCGTTCACTGTTAGCCTTCTCTGGCAGCTATCCCCCACCCTTGCTCTTGTGTCCCACCATGGCCATCATCCTCTCCCCTATTACCCATATTAAACCAACACAGGATATTATGTGTAAATAATTTAGCTGAATATTTAATGATCAAAGAGGATGATTATTACATAGAATAGGCAACAAGCTTGTTTTAGTCAGCTTTTTGCTGCTGTGAACAAAAGACCTGCTAAGAAAATTTTAGAGGAAAAAAAGCTTATTTGGGGGCTCTTGGTTTCAGATATCTCAGCCCATAGACAGCCAGCTCCATTCCTGGAGCCTCAAGATGAGACGGAACATCATGGTGGAAGAGTGTGGCAGAGGAAAGCAGCTGGGAACATGGTGCCAAGAAGCAGAAAGAGAAACTCCATTTGACAGGGATAAAAAATATATCCCAAAGGCATATTCCCCATGACCACCCTACCTGCCTACAGTTAGCACCCAGTTAATCCCTATCAGAGGATTAACACACTAATTGGGTTAAGGCTATCTTATAGCCCAATCGTTTCACTGCTAAACCTTCTTGCATTGTCTCACACGTGAGCTCGTGAGCTTTCGGGGGACACAGCACATCCAAACTATAACAAACTTTAAACTGATTTCAGACATTGCTGTTTACTTTCTTAGGCTTTTTACTGTTACCATTCTTAGGCTTTGCTTCCCTCATGTAGGACCTTTTTCTCATGAAAATTTTGTTCTCTTTTGTCCAGGTCCAATGACAACCAAAGAAAGAGCACAAATTTTAGATTTTTTTTTTTTTTTTTTTGGTACTTGGGATATTTTTTGGTTCAGTGGAACTCAGAGGTGCTTTACCACTGAACCACATCCCCATTCGTTTTTATTTAGAGCCTCAGTTGCTAAGGCTGGCCTCAAACTTGGGACCTTCCTGCCCCAACCCCCCAAGTCACTGGGATTACCGGTATGCACCACCACACCTGACTTAATATGTGGTATTCTTAAATTATCAAAAATTAAATTCTTAGCCAGAACTCTATTCCCATCAATTTTTGCAAATAGAATAGTGGAGGATACTAAGTAGTGGGCTCATACTCAAATTAAAATTTATATTCTCTCATTTTGTGTGCATATTTTAATTTTTTAACATTAGAATATGGAAGTGCTTGAGAATTCTGGAGCAACTCTCACACACACACGTGTGTAGTCTCACATACACATACACAAGAAAAATCTTCCTTCTGGAGAAAGCATAGCATTTGGGAAAAGATACATCTGGATTCAAACCCTGACCTTCTCACTTGATAGCAATGACCTTGTTCAAACTCTTAATGTCCCTGAATCTCAGGGCTAATAATACTATTCTCATTCTGTTATTTTAAGGATTATAGAGGCATTATGTTAAGTGACTTTCCTAAGGGATTTGAACAATAAATAGTTGTCCTTTCTCTCCTAGAGGAAAAGGGGAGCCCAGAGATACCTGTGATTCCATTACTAACACTTCCTCTATGGCTCTAGTGACATTTAATCTGATAATATCTTAGAAAGCACTTGACCTTTTAAGAGAAGACAAAAGTAAACGTGTGGCATATATGTACTATTTGAAAAGTGATGTTTCTTCATTCTTATTTTTGTTTGTTTCAAAAAGTTCCTTTCATGGAACCCATTGTAAAACATTTTCAGAAATTTCTTAGTAATCCTAAACCTTGCTTTGGAGAACATTCTGCCTGATTTCACAGAATGAATGTCAGTTTCAAACCTGAAGTTTACAAATATGCATAAACATAAATCTGAACATTTTTGTAATGTGTGGTCACCAAACTACAACTTGTTCACTTAGGCTGAACTGCCAAATCCTGCCAGACAGGTACAAATTAGGCATTCCTCTAGAACATTTACAGAAGGGATGAGGATATCTCATGATCTCGCGACCTCTAAAACAATCACTCTGAAAAGACACACTGGCTTGGTTCTGGACTGGGCTTTGCCAAAGAATGCTATTGCAGAGGCTGCTTCTGAGCATTTTTCAAGGCATCCACACTTTATCTTAGCCAGAAATTATCATCTGAATGTGCCAACTAGAATGATCCAAAAATTCAATAGCAAGAATACAAACACTAAAGGTATCTAATGTCAAATATAAAATACATGGAGCTGATACTGACATTTTAGTTGGACAAAAAATTCTACTTAAAGAGGAACTGGTCATAAACGTTATATGACACACATACACACCAGGAACTGTTTGCAGAAATTGTTCAAAAGATCTATAAAAGCTAATACAGAAAAATATTTAAAACATGTTAATGAAAAAAAGTGAATGCAAGATATTTGGTGTAATACATGTTCTAGAAGCAGATAGATATATAAAGTAAAAAGGAGAATTTTATGATATTTTAAGTTTTACTCTGTGCCAGAATTTTAAAATAAAATTAAAATTTGTCAGAACTAGGCTATTATAGTTCCAGGTGTTTGTTAGACTAAAAAAAATCAATGGGATTTCCCATCCTGGAAACCAAGATTAATTAGGAGTCGGACATTTGTGAACATTATAAATTCAGTAACACTCAAAAATTATTTGCATAATTAACATAAAGCAAAGCCCTTTTAGAAATAAAAACAAAAGAAATCTCAAGAACTTAAATTTAAATTACATAATTCTTATAAAAATTACTGAACTACCAAAAAGCAAATTGTAATTATGTGCCCTAATTTACATATTTAATATTTTTCAGAGGTGCAATCGTAGTTTTAGTGTTGTCAATAATTTTATAAAGCAAACAAAACTTTTCTTGACACTCCAAATAAAGATTAAAATGTTCTACTCACTTCTGCAATCTGAGAAGAAAGGAGCATCTTCACTTGCCAATAGAAACCATAGAAAATCATCAGTAAAAAGCAACAAGTTCTTTAGAAAAGAGCTACTGATGATTAAAGTAATGTTTAAAAAGAGGAAGTATTAAGAGAGTAAGGGAATTAATTCTATTTCTAGTCCAGAAGAGACCAGATTTACTGTTTGACCTGAAATAATAAAAACAAAACAAAGCAGACATAGTGTATCTAATTATGGTTTCAAGATACTGGTCATCAGGTAGTAAGAGGCATTGATCACAGAGAAACAAGATATAAACTAGGTAACCATATATTCATCCCAGATATATTGCCTTGAGATAATTTCTAGGTCAGAGAACAGAGAGGAAAAACTTATGAAACAAACAAACAAACAAACAAAAACCCTGTGGACTCCTATGGAGGGGGCTGAGAATCTGAGGATGGCTGGAATTGCTGGAGAATGCTAGAGAAGAAAATGCTGAGCAGAGCCAGAATTCTAAGACCTGCAGAGGATCCTCCTCAAATACCGATCGGCATCTGCATGAAAAGGAAACTGAATCCAAAGAAAGAGCCTTCAGGGGATTAAAGGGAATCTGGCACAAGGTGTTTAGAATAGTTATTGTTACCCCCTGACAGATTTGAGAGCTTCATGATCCATGGAGCATTAACAGAGTTCACAGAATTGTTTTGTCTTAAGGTGAGAAACAAATAGCCCTAGACTAAATGCTTTGCCAGTTATTCTTACAAATCTTAAAAGCAAGATGCAAAAAGATGTTTCCAAGTAACGTAACTAAATCCCAAAAGAAATCTCAAGAATAATGGTAGAAATATAAAAATAGCCAGCACCAAACAATATAAAATCTCACAATGTCTAGCATCTAGTCAAAGACAACTACTTATGCAAAGAGGGAGGAAATACACACCATAATAACATGAAAAATCATCCACTGTCAGTGTTGATATCAACCAGATATTAGTATTAGCTGAAGAGAATATTAAAACTATGTAAATGTATTTCACATAAAAGTTAATTTTGGAAGCATGAAAGATATTAAAACAACCCAAATAAAACTTGTAAATGAAAATAGTGCCCAAGATAAATAAAATATTAAAAGGCATTCACAACAAATTGGACATTTCAGAAGAAAAGATTAGTGAATTTAAATGCATTTTAGTAGGAACTATACAAAATGACAGGCATAAGGAAAAAAAAATTTAAAAATTAAAAAGAGTAGTAATGAGATGTAGAACAACTTCAAGTGCCTACTATAGATGAAATTGAACTCTCTGAGAGAAGAAAACTGAATAATCTATGAAGATAATGGAAAGTACAGTCACACAGATCCAAGAATCCAAGGAACTATGAGCACAAGAAACATGAAAAGAATACACAAAGGTGCATCATGATCAAATTCCTCAAAACCAGTAATAAGGAGAAAATCTTAAATATATACATCACATACATGTAAAAAATCTTAAATAATATACTAATAGGAACAAAGACAACGACCATAGCAAACGTCTCATAGTAAATGATGCAAATGAAAAGGCAGGAGAGTAACTGGAAAAGTGCTGAAAGAAAAAAGTCATATTGTCCATCTAGAATTCTGCACCTTGAATGAATTTCCAAAGAAAGTATTTTCAGACATACCAAGGGCAGAAAGAATTTACCACCAGCAGCCCTACAGTTTAACATAGTGCAATATGTGTTAAAAACAACCCTTTCAGGCAGAGGGGAAATAATGCCAGAGAGAAATATGGATCTATGCTAAGGAATGAAGAAGATGGAAATACAACTATATGGGCCAATGTGTGCAATGTTTTTTGTATTTAAATATCTTTAACAGGTAATTTACTACTTATAGAAGAATAATAACAATGCCTCAGGGGATCTGTAACATGTATAATAAAATTCAGACATCAATAGCATAAAACATTGAAGGAAAGAAATAAAAGTAATATTAATGTAAGGTTCTCATACTACATGTTGAATGGAATAACACTCCTTGAAGATAGACTGTGATTACTTAAAGATGTACAAAATAAACCCTAAAGCAATCCCTAAAATAACAAAACAAAAAGTTGAAGCTAATAATCTAACAAAGATAAAATATAGGAAATGGAAAATTAATGCAAAAATGGGCATATGATGTGTAAGGGGGACAAAGAACAGAGAACCAGAAAACAAATGGCAAGAAAAAACTAAAACAACCATATCCATAATCACATTGAATGTAAGTGGTCTAAAACCCCACTCAGAAGGCAGAGATTGTCAAGATGGATTAAAAACAAGACACTACTGTATGCTGCTCACAGATTCAAAGCTTTTCCTTTATATGCAAGAAGGGATACCATTCATCACTAATCAAAGGAAAGCTGGAGTATTTAAAAGAATGCAAGACAGTGTACATTTTAGAGAAAAGAATATTAGGACAGAGAAGTTCATTACATAATGTTAAAGGGTTTAAATATAATGGGGCACAGCAATTACAAAGTTTTTGCATACAATAACATATTCAAAATACATGAAGAAAAAACTGATAGAACCATAAAGAGAAATAGGCAAATCTGCAATTAGATTTAGATATGCCAATAATCTTCTATCAAAAATCAGCAGAAAAAGTAGCCAGAACATCAGTAAGAACACAAAATACTCCAACATTATCAGCCAAATAGATGCAATTGAAATTGATAAAACACCCCACATAACAATATAATATACATTTTCCTCAGGAGTACATGGAATAGTTACCATGTAACTATAATAATTAATCAAATAAAACTAAACTCAGTAAAGTTTTAAGTTATTCAAGTAATGTTCCCTGATCAGAAAAGATTTAAATGAAAAATAAATAGTGGAAAAAGCTTTGGAAAATCCCAAAATATTTATTGAATAAATAACACATTTTTAAATAACTCACAGATTACAAAAGAATTTTTTTAAAATGAAAATATTTTTAGTGAATAAAAATGCAAACAAAATATCAAAATTTGTGGATTGGAACTAAAGTAATAATTAGATAAGAAATCAGAGCACTAAACACCTATTTTAGAAAAGAAAGGGCTCATATTGACCTCAGTTTTCACATTAACAAACTAGGAAAAGAAGAGAAATTTAAGAAAAAATAAATAGGAAAAAATATGAATAAGAGCACAAATGGATGAAATGAAAAAAAAGCAATAAAGAAAATCAGTGAAACCAAAGATGAGAAAAAAATAAATAAAATTAATAAAATACTGGTCAGATTGACTAGGGAAACAAGAGAAAATATAATTGCCCATATCATAAATGAGAGATGTGTTATTACCAGAGATACTAGATACAGTGAAAGGTGAGGGACTATCCTGGACTACTTTTTGTCAAGAAATTTAACAATGCTGATGAGACAAGTTTCTTGAACACCACCCACTACAAAACTCACTATGAAAAGTAAATCTAGACAGGGCTAAATTGGTGTGAACACAAAATATTGTGATGAAAACTATCCTCTTCAAATGGAATTCACTACAATAAATTTGCTATAAATTCACTACAATTTTAGCAAAAATTCTACCATATTTTTAAACAAACTGTTTCAAAAATTCTTATGTAAATACAAATAAGCTAGAATAGCCCAGAAAAACTTTGAAAAGGAAGAGTGAAGTTCAAATTAAAACCAAGTTAAAATAAAAACCAATGCAGCAGTAAGGGCTGGCTCTTCAGTGTGCAACCTATGCAGCTGGACAAGGCTCCACTCCCAGAAGGGCCCTCATATCAAAAGTTAAGCAGGATTGGGCCTGGTTAGTACTTGCATGGAAGAAGTAGGTCATCAGATCAATATAAAGTCCACAAATGAATCCCCTTGGGCAGTTAATTTTTGACAAAAGTAAAAAAGTAGTACAGAAACTATAGTTTTTTTTAACCAAGGATGCTGAAAAAATTGGATGTTTATATGCAAAATTAATGAACTTTGATCCAGTCTTACAATAGATACAAAATTAACACAAATAACCACAATTCTAAAGTAGAACTGAAAACTATAAAACTTCTAGAAGAAAACTTCAGCAATAACTTTTTGAACATAAAAGGCATGATTCATAAAAGAAAAAGAGAAGTGAAGATATCAACAAAATAACTTCTGCTCTTTAAAAAAAGTGAATGAGAAGATAAAACACAAAATGGGGAAAAATATTTGCTAAGCATACATCTTACAAAGAATTTATATCTTTATATATAAAGATCTTCAAAAACTCAATTGAGAAAACACAACCCAATTAAAAATTGGCAAAACATTTGGATGGAACCTTCTCCAAAGGACATGGACAGATGTCAAATCAATATGTAAAAAGAAACTCAGTATCATTAATTATCCAAACCACTCTGAATGATGAAAATTAAAAGGACTTACCATACCAAGTGGTGGTGAGATGTGGAAGATTTGGAACTTGCATACATTTTTTTAATGTTAAGATGGTACAACCACTTTGAAAAAGATTGCAGCAGTTCTTACAAAGTTAAAAATATACCCACTCTGTTCTAGGTATTCTACTCCCAGCACGTACACAAGAGAAAAGGGAAATCAGATGTTCACACAAAGATTTGTACATGAAACTTCACTGTAGCTTGATTCATACTACCTCCAAACTAGAAAGAACTCAAATCTTCATCAAGTTATCAATGCATAACTCAATTGTGATGCATTCAGGTAATGCACGAACATTTCATAATAAAAGGGAATAAACTACTAATCCATACAATGTGGGTGAATCTCAAAAGCATTATCATAAGCAAAAATAAAAAGTTGGCCGGAAAAGACTAATATAAAATTCTAGAAAAGGTATATTTTATAATCATAGAAAACAGATCAGTGGCTGCTTGTGTGGGGGCCTATTAATGTGAACTGAAAGGGGCATACAAAAGAATGGGTAATAGAATTGCTCTTCATGAGGTCACTGGGGTTGTCACATGACTAGATGTATACATTTGTCAAAATTAATCAAATTACAATTGGTTACTTTCATGTAAATTTTACCTCAATGAATCTGACAACTTTTAAAAATTATTTATTAGAATGCTTCTGCTAGAAAAATACAAATTTTTCACCAGAAAAATACAAATTTCTCTTTATACCTGAAAAGGTTATCTTCAGTTTTACCTAATGGGGTTTGGAAGAGCAAATATTCACTCAGGCACAAGATAATACAGCAGCTCCAGAATTTCATTTCGTATTCTCGCCCAGCTTTCTCATTGCATTTTAAACTCTTACACAAAATGAAAACATGATTAACATTATGAACATTCTTTAACTATTGTCCTTTCACAAATAGTTCCTGTTGTAAGCTTGTTGAAAATTAACTTTCTGTAAAACTTCACTAACACCCTTGGACTCTCGACAAAGGTACCATCTTCCCTGGAAATAATACTTCCAATCCAGAAGATGGACTGCTACTCTGCATGCCTTAGAATTTGAACAGTTTTTTAGGGCCTCTCAGAGTAGTTTTTTAAATAAACTTTATGTAACTAGAAATCTATAAATCAAGGGTGGAAGTATTCCCTAATGTTATCTTATAGCACCTCCTGGTGTTTAGATACAGATGATTTAAATCTTGGATGTCCAAGATTATTTTTCCCTATAACCAAAGAAATTAGAATGATTCTTTGTAAGTGAAAATGAAGAATAAAGAATGAATAAGTTAATAGATTGTTTACAAAGAAGTAAATAGAGGGATTCTTGGTTTGAAGCTTGGTTTTCAGAAGAAATAAAAATACCTACTTATAGGATAGTTCTTACATTTATTATTGTTATTATTTTGGTACTAGAGTTTGAACCCAAGGGCACTTTACCACTGAGCTACATCCTCAGTCCTTGGTTTGTTTTTGTTTTTGTTTTGTTTTGTTTCTTTTTGAGACAGGGGCTTGCTAAGTTGCTGAGGTTGGCCTCTAACTTGTGATTCTCCTGCTTCAGCCTCCTGAATTGCTGGGGAGAGTCCTCATTTTTAAAATCAGTGAACAGATTGATATTCAGAATGAGTTACATTAAAAGTTTTTAAGAGTTTTATTTTTCATCATCCATTCACTCCTAAAACCACATAGAGTATTTTTCATAAAAAAAAACCTACCAAACATAGTTCTCATATTTACAACCCTAAAG
The DNA here is from genome assembly GCA_020662805.1 of Glaucomys volans. Taxonomy (NCBI): domain Eukaryota; kingdom Metazoa; phylum Chordata; class Mammalia; order Rodentia; family Sciuridae; genus Glaucomys; species Glaucomys volans. Next base: position 56,031 of record JAJEJO010004381.1, read on the forward strand.
GGAGATGAGGGCTTGTCTCATTAAAGTTGTTGTGTGGCTAAGTAGCAAATTTTTAGGTGTTTGGTCATGTTTTCTTTCTCTTCATCTGATAAGGTGAACTAAGGCACAACCTCCTTCTACCTCACTTTGTAACACAGCATGTGGTAGAAAATACTCCTGGGTCCAAAAGAAAGTTAGGACTATAAATAAGACAGCCATCCCCATGCTTGAGTAACAAACCACCAACAGTAAAAGCTGACCCTGCAGCCAAGCAACGGGATTCTGTAACACCTGGATCCTTTATCTCAGTCTGGTTCTGGGTGATTACTGTGCATGGTGGTCTTTCTCACCAGAAAGCAGACTGTCACTAGTTGGGGCTGAAAACATGCTTTGCAAGGAAAAGAACGCAGCCAGTACAGGCTTGCTAACTTCAGGATGAGGAGCTAAAGTCAAGGCCTTTTTCCTCATGCCCACACACTGACCATTCCATTTTCCCTGGATTTCTGTTAAGGTCATCAACCAAAGCAGGAAATGAGGAAAAAATGCACTCGGTACAATTTGCAGTATCTCAGTGTCTCTGAAATAATTCGGAGGCAGGGGAGATAGGGGAGATGAAAGCTAAAACATTTTGAGATTATCTGTGAATTTCATTTATCCGCACTAGCCCTCACCCCAATTCCATACAGAGTCAACTGGAGTTCAAGTCTCCCATATGGATATTGAACAGACAAATGAAAGGGGGAAGGGGGAGCATTTATCATTATTACGTAAAAAACACAAGAGTATAACTGATTTCTTGCTAACGTCATCCATCTGTGGCTAATAGATAGCATGTCTTGACAAGCTTGAAATTTTAAAATTCATAAATTTGTTACTTAAAATGATCCATCACCTGAAGACTTTTCTTTTTCTGTTTCTGCTCTTCGTCTATTATTAAAATCCTTTTTTACTCTACCAGAGGAAAATCAGCAGGTGCTTTTTAATTATTCAAACTCCTCTGGAAACCAAATTACTTAATGTAATTACATCTGAGATTTTTAAAAAGTACTAATAAAAGCCATTTGCAATTCTTAGGGAATTTGACAGATGTATTTGCCATTTGGTAAAGAGAAAGAATTGCTTTTTCATTTTGACTTATGTTTTATTTTGTTTTTCATAGAAATTGCAGAGTAACAATCAGAAAAAGATAACATTTATCTTAGAGATAAAATGTGCTGTTTCCACCATAAAGAAGAATAAAATTATGACATTTGTAGGTAAATGGATGATGTTGGAAACTGTTATGCTAAGTGAGATCGGCCAATCCCAAAAATCCAAAAGCTGAATGGTCTCTCTGATAAATGAATGATGATGCATAATGTGGGGGGGGAAAGATGGCAAGAATGGAGGAAGGATAGAAGCATAGAGGGAAGGGAGGGGTGGGGGCGGGTGGGGAGTAAAATTAATAACAGAATGTGTGACAGATACCATTGCCCTGTGTACATGCATGAACGCACAGATGGTGTGACTCTACTTTGTGTACAACCCTTGAAACAATAGCTGTACTCCATTTGTGTTCAATGAATCAATAAGTAAATAAAAAAAAAATTAAAAAAAAATTAAAAAAAAAATGTGCTGTTTCCAGCCATGTAAACTCTATCCATGACAATCCATTTTGTTTTGCTATTGTTTCACCCAACTGGGTTTCCCTTATTAACTGTGGTACAACAAATAAGAATTCATTCTTACTGGAGTAAAAGAACATCTTATAACTGAAACAAAACAGACACAGGTGACAAGCATAAACGGTCAAGCAGGCCATGAAAGAAAGCACAGTTGCAGCTGCAAAAGAAACTGTAGTCAATAATTAACAATCTATTTTGCATTTTTTAAAGCAATTTTATTTTCTTTTAGAAAGCCAGAATTTTATGGCGCTGCTTTTCCAATTATCCCCTGATTTTGAGTAAGTCGGGAGGTGTTTTGGATGGAAAATTTAAGTACAGCTGTTCTGATATGAAAACATCCTCAATTTCATACTTGAGCCAACCAATAAAGAACCCATCAACCTTTTACAACTTCAGAAAAACCCTCAAGCTAGCATTTGTGCCCGACTCTATATGTAAAGGCTGCACTTGGCTGGGATTTGACTCTGGGGAAATTATTTTGAAAGGAGCAACTTAGGAAAGTATAAGCACACAAACGAGTAACAGCGAAAAACACTGGCTTCACTGGTACAGGGGAAGAACACCTGCACATTGCTCATGGCCCTCAGCGATGATCTATGTGTACCAACAAAGCACACAGATTCTGCTTTTTATATCAGCGTTCCTGCAACTGACAACAAAATCCTGTTTCAAGAAGCTGAAACAAGGCATAAAGTAGGGCTCTCATGATCCAAATAGCTCACAGAGAGAAATATAAACTGCACTTCCAAACACATGCCTTAAAATAATTCATAGTAAAACCTCTAGAGCTTATCATAAATTGAACAATTTATTTTTAAGGTTAGCCCCTTTTCTTCTAATTGAGAATTATTATTTCTAATTAAACAACTGAATTGATTTGCTCTCCTTTTTATGTCTCATTTAAGATTAAAATCCACTCACCTCAATTATTGTCTTCACAAAGCACTGCATTTTGGTGTTTGGCCAGCTTCTCCTCATAAATATATTTATTTCTCCAGCTGTTCTGATGTTGGCCAATTAAAGAGACTCCTTGGCTGCATCTAGGTTATCTCTGAGAAATAATATACATGACTCTCACCACACTTCACTGAAGCTACTGTGAGAAAGTCCTGTTTGTATCGGAGACATCAGCCACAGACGCTGGTCAATGCCAGGCCATGGCAAAATTGGTACTGCTTTTCCATAAAACGTAAGGGAGGAATTCAGAGATTGTCATAAGGAAGAACATATTCAATTATTCAATTTGGAAAAATATTCTTAATTCTGAGAATGTCTTTCAATTTTTAAGGTTTGATTTTTTAAAAAATGCAGGTGATGGTATATGGTAATTGTCTTTAAAGGCCCTTCTTGGCACAATAAAAAAAATGTAATATGAATTTCTAGGTTCTGTGAATTCTTCCACATATGAAATTTCAAAATCCAAAACAAGCACTCCTATGACCTCCAGGATGTTCAGTAACAAAGCAACAGATAGTAGTGGTGCAGGCTATCTGCTGTGGACAAATAGGAAGCTTCTCTATGAGTGCTCAGGAGTTGAATTGAGAGCACTCAATATTTATAAAAATTAGTGTTTCTATCTTATTGATTTATAACCCCACTCATTATTTTTGTATCCAAAATCTTGTGTGTACTATTCTTTTGCTCATCAAATTACAAAAAAAAATCTATTACAAAGTTAAATTTCATTTTATTTTTGGTACTCCCACATTAATATCCATGAGTGGAGTCAAAAGAAATGAGTTTGATGAGTTTGGTAGGACTGTCAGAGAGGCCTCAATACCTCAGGCTCAGCTTCCTCGAGAATCACCAGTCCTCACTGAAGTCCCTCACTTTTTCTGGACAAGGACTGATACCTTTCCTGCGCCTTAGATTCCTTTTCCTCTAAACAGAGGCTCCACAAATCCTGACCCTCCCAAGAGGATGTGAACTTAGGTTTACCTTTTGAAATTATAGTGATAGATTTGATAGTATAATTCCAAGTAGCATTTAAATGTTCTGAATTAAATGCTAAAAAATAACTACTGTCAGGGATGACTTTCCACAGGTGGAAGCCTGCCTGGTATTTTAATGATTATAGGTAGCAGGATCATTAGGGAATATGGAAACTATTGAATAGTGATAATTAACATAGGTTTCTCCATAACCTACACTTTATGCTGATATAATTGATAGACATATGTGAAACTACATTGTATCCACAAAAGCAAAACACAACAGGAAAAACTTACATCACCAGTTTTTTATTACATCTGTGGACATTTCTCTTTGTTTGCTTTTGTCTCAGGAGATAGCATCTTAGCTTTTGGATCCAAGTGTTACACATTCACTAGCTGGATTTCCTCTGTTCTGCAATTCTCCAAGTAGCCTCCATTAATCTAGATTCTCAAAGGACTCTGGGGCTATGAGATCCCTTAAACTGAAGACTTGTTCTTTTATATGCTTCGCAGAAAATACACACTGAACTTGTTCTTATCCACAGATTGGAGAAAGATGTTGATTTAAAACAGGTGTATATGTAATTTGCTTGTTTTTTTAAAAATACTTTGTTGTTATCATCAGCTTATTCAAAAGTGCTCTCTTGGATATTTTTCTTTCCCCAAACTGCCTACTTAAGAGTCATAGTTTCTCTCTATACTACTGGGAAAGAATACATATAATACCTATGACAGTGTTTGGAAACACATAGCCACAGATATAGTAAGGTAAAGATACCTAACATTATCTTTGATTTTTCAAAGTACTTCATGCAAACTGGCCGAAAATAGTATTTTAATCTGTTTGGAATATTTACACAGTTTGCGCAATCATATCAAATAAGAATGCAAGAAAAATCCATTCTAAAACAGGTTGCAAAAATAGCTAATGTTTTAAGCAGTGGGACAGCAAAGAGCATTGTAAAGAGGTTCTACTTACTGCCCCATCTCTGAAAATTTAAGTAAAAAGCATACCTTGTTGTCAAATGTAATTTCAAAACAAGTACCCAAGCCATCTCCCTTGCCCTGAACCTCTGCCCTATTCCCTCTCTTAAGCCACCCCTAAGAGAAATTTTGGAGACACCACTATTTTTATTAGGACTCTTTTTAAATTGTAAATGCAAACATAATCTCCTTCAAAGTAAATAAGAGCCAGCCTTGTAAATCATAAAGAGGACTGGCCTACCTTAGGAAACTTCTTTCCACATACAGCTGGGTCCCTAACAAGCTTGGGCAAGTCCTTCTACCTCTGAGTATAAGTTGATTCTCTCCCTTTAAGACTGGACAACAATGTCCACATATCTGTATGGGGCCACATATCTATAGTTCCAATTGAGAATGAGACAGGAGGACCACTTCAGCCTAGGAGTTCGAGACCAACCTGGTCAATGTAGAAGGACCTTATATCAAAAACAAACATGAATAAACAAATGAAAAATAGGACAATTGGAAAAGGTAGATAGACTCAAGAGTCCACATCTGTTTGTGTTTAAGCTTGTCGATGGTAAAATCTTAGAATACCAGCAGAACATTCCAAGTTAGTATATGAAGGAATCCCCAAGAAAACTAAGCTTTGATGGATGCTATTGCCTATTATCAAACTGCACTCTAACAAAATATAAAAATGCATGCATAGAGAAAGAAGGGTAGGGGAAATTTTAAATAAAATACTGAATTCTACCAGAATCTTAAAGATTGTAAGAAGAATCTTAAAGATTGCAAAAACAAATGGCTTGGTGGTTTCTGCAGTAACTTCTGACACTTGTCAAAAAGATATATTTGAGGTGTTCACTAAACAGATTTGAGAACACCACTGGTAATACCACAATTTGCACTTGACAAATACGAGACATGTCTCCTGGAGAACTGACTGCTTATCATAAGGATATTCTAATATGAGCCAAGTATATATAAAGACAAAGAGAAGTTTTGAACCCACCATCTGAGGCTACAAGAGAGGGTCAGTGGTGAGGTCCACAAACTGCAGGCCTGGGCACAGAAGATGGAAAATACCTTAGGTCAAAGTCCATGTTTGTCCATAAAGAGTCATCATTAATAGACCCTATAGAAATAGCAACCTTCGAGTTAGGAAGTGTTTAGATGGGGAAGAACTTGTAGATTTGTGATGCTTAAAAAATATTCCCTAATATAAACCTCTGTATAGTGATATCTTTACCCATCTCAGAAATGTGGTTTTCTTGGAAGTCCCAGGGAAGAGATTCTATATTCTCCTCCAACAGAACATTTTGGCAGCTTCGATTTGCAATTCTCCATAACTTGCTATTTCTGTGTCCTTCTCTTTGAGAACAATATTACCCTCTACCAGTATTATTTTACAAATCTATTGGGCTAATATTTGTTCTGAATGTTAGTCCTGAATATGCTGCTAAACAGCTATGTGTTCCTTTTAACCTCTCTAGGTTAAAGTGAAAGATTCGGCTTTATTATTATTTTTACCCTTTTACACTGTGAAATAAAAGGGAGAAAATCCACATTTCAAAATAGATAGCTTCTTATAAAGATATTTTCAGAAAGAAAGAAAGAAATCAAGAGAACAACCACACTTAAAACAGCTACTAAGAAGATAAAATATATAGAAGCAAATTTAACCAAGAAGGTGAAAGACCTTTAACTGAAAACCATTAAGCATGAGTAAAAGAAATTAAGGAAACAAATCAATGGAAAGATGTGCTATGTTCATGAACTAGAATACTTAATATTGTTATGATGTCCATACTACCAAAGCAATCTACATATTCGATAGATCCCTGTCAAAACCCCTTCTCAGTTTTCATGGAAATAGAAGAAGAAACTCTAAAATTCTTATAGAAACATGAAGCAATCTCAACAACTAAAGCAATTATGAGCAAAAAGAACAAAGCTGGAGGCATTGCACTACTTGATTTCCACCTCTAAAGAGTAGCTAAAACAGCATGTTACTGGCACAAAAATAGACACATTGACCAATGAATGCAACAGAATGAAGAGCTCAAAATTACTGATGTTCCCCAAAAATACAAAATGGGAAAAGGACAGTCTCTTCAATAAATGATGTTGAGAAAAATAAATATCCATATGCAGAAGATGAAATTGGGACTTTATCTCATACCACATACAAAAATTAACTCAAAATGGATTGAAGATGTAAACCCTAAACCTGAAATAATAAAACTACTAGAAGAAAACATGGGGGAAAAGTACATGAATTATCCTTTCAATTACTTTTCATATTTGACCCCAAAAACACAGGCAATGAAAGGGAAAAAAAAGGAAAATAGGATCACATCAAAAGTTTCTGCACAACAAAGGAATTAACAGAGTAAAGACACTACCTATGGATTGGGAGAAAAAATTCCCTATCCATATGCTCAATAAAGGTTAATATCCAAAATACACTAGAAACTCAAACATTATAGCCTCACATGGCCTACATAGAACCAAAACAGAAGAACAGTGCAGGGTAATATGTTAAAGGACATGAACATAAGCATGAAGCATAAGCAATGAAGAACTGGTACCATTCATAATACCATAGCCCCTATTCATGGTCTTAATTACATATCATCCTTATTACATATGAAATATATTCAACCTTTACAAGATTCCCAAAACATATCTCAAAATCTGATAGCATCAGACTTGAAATCAAGACCTTGTGATATATGTTAGGATCTGATGCAGATGGGTTCCCTGGAATTTAGATTCTGAGAAGGAAATCAGCACATAATATGAGTTTTAGGTAGTACTCTTGGAATCTACACTTGGAGAAAAGAATGAAAGAAGAAGGAATGTGCAGATGGAGAAGCTGAACTGTGATTTAGTCCTAAGAAAAAACTCTGATTCCCAAAACCCACATGGCTGGACATATCATCTGACTTCAAAAAAACAAAGAAAAAGAGAAAACCTTTAAAGAAGCTAGAGGTGGAAAATACTCAAGTGGAAGGAAAATTTATATTTGTCAAAACTATAGATGAATGAAAAAAAGGGGATAGAGGAAAGAGATGAATTAAGTTAAAATAAAATATATTCTTTTTCTTAATTAAACTGTTTAATTGTCCTAGCAATGTATTGGGTACCTATGGCTAACTGGTACAAAGAATGACAGCAATGTCACAGGGACAGAAGGGACGAATGGGGAATATTTTGTTATAAGGCAACTAGCCTGCACTTGAAGTGGCCTAGTGTTGTATGAATGTTGTATGAAAGTGGACTTGCATTAGTTCAAATGCATAATTGTAAAATTTAGAGCAATTTCTAAATTAAAAAGGAAGTATAATAAGTATAATCAGAGAAGAGATAAAATGAAGTCACATAAATGCTCAACTAAAACAGAGGCAGAAGAAATAATAAATGCACAAAATAGTAAAGTTATCAACTTTGTAGCATAAACTAATATATCAATAACCATTTTAATTGTGGCTAGTCTAAATGCATGAAATAAAAGGCAGAGAGTATCAGAGGGAATAAAAAATTAAGTCACGACTTATGTTGTCTACTGGAAACCCACTTGTAATATAAAGGCTAAGGTTAAAAGTAAAGAGATGGAAAAAGATATACCATGCTAACATGAATCAGGAGAAAGTGAGAGTGTCTATATTACTGTTAGGGAAAGCAAACTTCTAAATAAAGAAAATAATCTGATAAAAATGGAGGCACTGCATAATCATAAAAAGTCAATTCTCTGAGAAGATACAATCCTTAATGTGTGTGCACCTAACAACAGAACACTAAAATACATGACCTATACAAATATAAAATACAAAAACTGATAGAACTAAAAGAATAAACAGATGAAAACACTATTCCAGTTAGACTTTAACACCACTCTTTCATCAATACTAATTGGCTTAAGCAGGAAGGACATCAGTGAGGATATAGCTGACCTGAATTATCAATCATCAATCAACTTGATCTAAACTGATATTTATGTACTATTCCATCCAACAACAGCAGAACACACGTTCTTCTAAAACTTGGAACACTCACCAAGATAAACTATTTCATAGGCTATAAATCACACATTTAAAAAGTTAAAAAATAAAAATCATACAGAGTACGTTTTCAGACCACAATGGAATTAAGCTAGAAACCAATAACAGAAAGACATCTGGAAAATCTCCAGATACTTGAAAATTGAAGACCATAATCTTGAATAACCCATGAGTCACAGAAGACATCTCAAGAGAATTTTAAATATATTTTGAAAAGAAAAGATTCCAGGATATAAGGTCAATATATAAAAGTAAATTGCTTTTCTATATATCATCAGCAAATAATTGTAGTTTGAAATTTTTAAATAATACCATTTGCCATCACACTAAGAAACAAATCCTTGGGTATAAATCAATAAAATATGGACAAGTGGAAAACTTGAAAACACTAATGATGGAAAGAAAATCTAAATATATATGTCATGTGTCATGGATTAGAAGTCTCAATATTGTCAAGATGTCAGTTTTTCTCAACTTTATCTATAGAGTCTTAGATGATAAATCTAAATAAAAAATGCAAAACTATAAAACTTCTAGAAGGAAACAGACCAATCCACATAACCTTGTGTTTGGTGATGAATATTTAGACCACACCAAAAGCATAATCTATGAAAGAAAATATTGATGAGTCTAGTTTATTGAAATGTAGAACGACTACTCTATGAATGACACTGTTAAGAGGATCAGAAGACAAGTTACACTATTGGGAGAAAATATCTGCAAAGTATGTATCTGCTTAAGGACTTGAATCTAAAACATATAACAAGTTTTAAAACTCAGAAATTTTTAAAACGCAATTTTTAAATGGGTAAAAGTTATACACCTCACCAAAGAAGATATACAGATGGAAAATATGCATATGAAAAGACGTTCAATATCATATGTCCACGGGGAAATGCAAATTAAAATGATGACCTACCATGACCCACTTATTTGGAGTGACTAAAAATACAAAAAAAAAATTGACAATCCAATTGTTGGCAAGCATGTGGAATGACAAGAACTCTCATTCTCTGCTCCTGTGAATGTAAAGTGTTACAGATACTTTGAAAGTCACTTTGGAACATTCTTACAAATCTGAACATACTGCTATCATGCAATTCTGCAATTGCATCACTAGGTTTTTACCCAGCTGATTTGAAAACTTATGTCTAGGCAAAGCCTGCATGCAAATGTTAAGAGAAGCTGTATTTTTAATTGCTAAAAACTAGAAGCAACCAAGATGTTTTCCAATAGGTGAGTGATAAACAAACTATGGTAAATCCATATAATGGAATATTATTCAGTGATAAAAAAGTTATCAAGCCACACAAAGACATGGACGAAACTTAATCATTGCTAAGTAAAGAAAATAATCTGAAAAAGTTACATATATATGATCCATTAATATGACATTTTTGAAAAACCAAAACTGTATAGACAATAAATATATCAATCATTGCTCTTTTTAATTCATTTTTTACTTTTCTTTATTTATCTCTTGCTGCTAGGGATCAGACCAAGGACCTCAAGCATAGCAGGCAAGCACTCTACCATTTGGCCACATCCCCAGACCATGTGTCAGTTATTGCTAAGGGTTCAGGGGAGGGGGAGGTTAAGCAGGTAATGCACAGAGCATTTTTAGGGCAACGACACACAGAGAGTACAAAGGTGGAAACGTGATACTGTGTGTTGAAACCCATAGACTTGTACAGCACAAAGAATAAACTTTAATATATGAAAATTTTAAAATCACTTAGGAGCTCAGGGGATCCCGGGATAGAATGTACATTATGACGAAAGAATTTAACCATGTAATGTGGTCTGAAACAACTGCAAAGGAAAGGAGGAGCTGCTGATCTGAGTAACTCAGGAAGGGAATGGAGTCCATGAGAATACACCTTAGTTCTGTATTCTGGTTTATTAACTTGTTTCCCATGAGAATACAGTTGAAGAATTCTGAAACCACTGCACGTGTATACTAGAACCCAACAGCCAAGTAAATGGATGGCGAATGGTAGAAGCTAAATTTCTTACTGTTGTATTAAGAGGTTGTAGGCAAACAAGAGGAAGCATCTGGAATTATCCAAGGGCTGATGGATTAGACATAAATTTGAAATTATATTTTAGCTTAATCTAGGTACATATTGTTATATATAGAAACTTTATACTTACATTGGGATCAAAAGTTGTCAAAGAAGACATAGAAATAAAAACATCCTGATAGCAATGACCATGCTTAGCTCCAAGATCGTGGTCTCTAATACCATTCTCCAATGAAAGGACCCAAGCCTTCCTGGAGAGTTGGCAGTTCTGAGGCTGACTCAGAAAATACATAAAATAAGCCTGGAGTACTTTTTAGTGTTGAAAAGTAAAGAAGTGCTAAAATAAATAAAAACTCTACAGGTGATGATGGAAGCATATTAGGGGTGCAGAAACTAAATGAATGCCATCCACTCACCAAATATGGAACAATTTGAACAACAAAATAAAGTGGGTGGAATTATAATCTGAAGTATTATGAACCCATACTAATTTAATCATTGGCTGAATGAACAAAGGGAGAAGAAGAAACAAATAAGCCCTACAGAAGAATTCCAAATAATTTATGCAGATATTCTTCTTTCAAGCAAGGAGAACTCCCTGCTTGTTAAATATTAGCATTGCACAGATATATATTTCCAAAGAGTACACTATGATGAGGCCGGCAGGGGCAACTGTGGAGAAACCTAACCAACACTACCTCAGCCAGGTGATCAAGATCAACAGTGATAAGTCATGTTGATAGTATGAGGTCCTTTTCTCAAATGCCCACATCACTGAGCTGATTGTAAGAAAAACAAAAATAAAACAAGGGGGAAATGTATCTTTCCTACTTAACAATATCACTAGTAACCTTGGCATGAGTGGGAGACCTTTACCCTCACAATGAAATATCATGTGGATTTCTAGTTCTCCTTCACTTGTATAGCTCAACATGCTTAGAAAAACATTTTCAAAATGTTTTCTTATTTGACACAAATAACCAGACCATAAGAAGGCAGAGTAGATATTATGAATGCCATAAACTATATTGAATTGGACAAGAAAATTGAGGATGGGGGAAATTGCCATGGAAATAAACACATAAATAAGAAAATAAACATTAATGTGTAGGACAGGGAGAATATGAGAAAGAGAGTCTGGAGATGCTGATCATATCAGATGGAAGTCACCACTATCAGTCTGAAAAAGCATTCAGTTTGTAAACCTTGAATGGAGTCAGAAAGTAGTGACCAACAAAAACGAGTGGAAGCTCTCTCTTGGATATGTTTTCTCTCAGAAATTCAGAAATTGCTCCTGAGTTGGGGAGCGGGGGCTTAATGATTCCTTTAGCCAAGACAAAGGCTATCCTGGAGGAGCAATCAGGAATTGCTTGGTTTCCTCCTCTGCCATGACCAGGAAGAGAATGAGGTGAGACTGAAAAAGAGGCCACAAAATGTCCTACTGAAAGGTGGAAAATGCAAACACTTTTGTAAACATAAGTCCTTCCCAAACTGCCCTCAGCTTTTAGAAAAACTGCAGAATGTTCCCGCTCCTTATTTTGTCTATCATGCAAAAGCCGGGTGGCTAACCACCCTTCCCCCAGTGGTCAGGCTGACCCAAAACTTAAAATAAAATGCTTCATATGTGATTTTTCATGTTAACCAATCAAAAAGAGCACTGCGAACCCCCCTTAACCTGTTTGTATTTCATTATTAAAAACCCTGCTAAATTTGAGCTAGGGGCCTCTTAGCGTCACTGGTTTCCGAGTGCGTGGAGGACCAAGCACGAGCTTGCTAATAAAATAACTGTTGCTTGCATTGACCATGGTCTCTGGTGGTCTTCTTGGGGGTCCCGAGCCACAGGGCACAACATTTGGGGGCTCCTCCGGGATCCCCAAAGCCCACCCAGACGCCTGATCATAGAGTCATAAGCAACACCAATGACCGGTGAGTAACAGCATTGCCATATTTTTTTCTGTCTGAATTGCCTGCAGGTTCTGGTTCTGAGCTGATGGAATCCTGGCGGACGTGCTATAGGACCCCAGCAGGGCCCTGGGAGACGTCCCCTCGACACATCGGGGCAACTTTTTGTTGCATCTGGGTGACTCTTTGTCTCATTCGGGAAACCTCTTGAGATATTGGGCAAAAGACTCTCGGAAACTTTTTGTTTTTGTCAACAAAATAACAACTAGAATATTTTGATTTGCGCGCCAATTGTCTGTTGTCTGTTGTGTTTGTGTACTGTGCTGTATGGACTTTCATTTTCATTTTTCGTTTGGCCTAGTCATTGTGTTAGTCTTTTCATTATTCTCACTTCTCCATTCTTAATTTTCCTTATCTTCAATCTGGAGGAAAATGGGTCTGTGAATCTCCTGCCGGACACTGAGCTGGCTCCCTGCCACCACTGCTCCCGCAGCAGCCACACCTCCATGGCCGCACGGATGGGCAGCATGCTCCCTCCAGTGCGCTGCCCCTCCCTAGCAGGCTCACCAAGGCCACAGCAGCCGCCTTGGCTCCCCATGCCCCATGCTGGGCTGGGCTCACAACCCCCCAGCCCCTACCCAGACCCCACCAACACGAGTCAACTGCGCTCAGGTTCAGCTTCTCCATGACCCTGCTCCAAACCCCACCCACAGGGTCCAGCCCTCTGGCACTCTCCTGCAAGCTGCTGCTCTTCTTCCAGTGTCCCTTTAGGCTTAACCCATTAATATCCACAGGTGATGATTCCTCACTCACTTCATCTCTCTCTACTGACTCCTATGCTTATATTAAGTGAGGGAAATTGCCCAAAATCCAGATAAAAATCCAGACGACTTACAGAAGCCCACAAACCCCTATCCAAAATCTGGTAAAAATGGACTTTAAAGTCAAATTGCTTAAGAGGCAGGCTTATTTACAGAAAAAGGTAACACTCCAGTCCCTGGTAGTTAACCTGTGGCCTGCTGCTCCAGCAAGAACTCCAAAGGAGGACCAGCTGTCCTCTCTGCCAGGGGCAAGCCATGGCCCCAACCAAGTCGTCTCTACCTGCAACCAAGCAGGACATACTGGAAGAGTGACTACCCTATGACTGGCCCCTCCCTAGCGCCTCTACACAGGTGTAACCAGCCAGGTGGTCCCTTCCCTTCAACTGCTGGGATTCAAAGAAGACTAAAGAAGCATGGACTCAAGGATCACTGAGCCCAGGGCACACTCCAGGGTAACCTTATGGACACAGGAGGTACCTATTCTATTTTGCCTGCCCACTCTGGGCCTTTATTTCCTTTCCAGGTTTCGGTTATGGGAATTGATGAAAATTCCATTGGGTAACATACTTAAATTATTATTGGTGAACTCATAAGAGGTACCATTCTACATACAAAGGAATCCAAAGGTTTCAACTGTGATTCAATTAAAAAAGAGTTATTTCAAAATGCAAAAAATAGTCAACAGATAGGAAAGAGTTTTAAGGTTTGCAATGTGAAATCAGACATAAAGCTGGTGATGGGAATTTAGATATAAGGCTTGGAATGGGAAAAAAAGGTTTATAAATAAAGGTTTGTACAGGTAAAAGTTTTGAGTAAAAAATAGAAGGTTCTAGGTATGGAAATTCAGTAGAAGGAAAAAAAATGTTTCTGGGTAAGAAAGTCTTTCTGTGATGAAATACATGAGGGTCTCAGTAAGTGCTAAGAAAGTCTGTGTAAGTAAAGGACAAATTTCAACAAGTTTGTGTATAACTAAGTTGGTTATCAATTTAAGGCTATTTAAGGTTTTTCCCAATTTGTAAAAATGACAAGGATTTCTTTAAGTTTTATGCTATTTGATGGGCTAATGTTCTCCAAACTAGGCTTGTCTGTGCTGGTAATTTATAACAATGACAAATTTTATTGGGGACTTAATTTTTATCATTTAATATTCTGTAACAGTACCTGTTATCAATAGGGTATATGTAAACTTAAAAACTTGGCCACTTTGCCACATAAAAGGAAAGTTAAAAGCTCTCTCCGCCTTTCCTTGATTTGTTTTAAATATATTCAGGTGGTTCTTCAGGCTCACCTAACCATCCAGGAGCAGGAAAAGGAAATCCAACGCCAGATCAACGCAGTTATTCACCCTAATGCTAATCCTTTCTCAGGTCTTACTCTGATATATCAAGGTCTTTGACTTCTCAATCTCTCCAGAGTTAATAACATCTCAGATTGTTTTCTTTGTGCAGGTTTGAAATTTGCCCAGAGCTACATGAATGAGGTTGCCAGAATGACATACAATCACAAATGCTCCTGCACCCTTACAGCTGCCTCCCCGCTGACCCGGCACCCGAACCTTTCTTTTCCCCATGACGCCCCCAACCATGCAGGAAGTAGCCAGACAGACTCGGGCACCCTATATCACCAAAAAGGTGGGAATGTCAGGTCAAATGTGGGCGGCTGCAGGGGGAGGGAACAAGGTCACCTAGCAACACACTATGCCAGAAGGAACCAGTAAGGCAGACCTGCTGACCCTGACGTCCACCTTGGGTCCACCTTTTCCTGGGCAGGACCCCTGATCTCTTCCCCTGCATATTAATAAGTTAGTTACTTTTGTTAAAGATAGAATAAATACGGTGCAGCTGATGGTGCTAAGGGCCCAATACCAGCCCGTTAGCCTTGAACAGCAGGAATTAGATCCATAGAGACTCAAGACTGGCTCTCAAGATGTCCATAAGAAAGGGGGGAATGAAAGGTGGAAAATGCAAACACTTTTATAAACATAAGTCCTTCCCAAACTGCCCTCAGCTTTTAGAAAAACTGCAGAATGTTCCCGCTCCTTATTTTGTCTATCATGCAAAAGCCGGGTGGCTAACCACCCTTCCCCCAGTGGTCAGGCTGACCCAAAACTTAAAATAAAATGCTTCATATGTGATTTTTCATGTTAACCAATCAAAAAGAGCACTGCGAACCACCCTTAACCTGTTTGTATTTCATTATAAAAACCCTGCTAAATTTGAGCTAGGGGCCTCTTAGCGTCACTGGTTTCCGAGTGCGTGGAGGACCAAGCTCGAGCTTGCTAATAAAATAACTGTTGCTTGCATTGACCATGGTCTCTGGTGGTCTTCTTGGGGGTCCCGAGCCGCAGGGCACAACACTACCATTTTGACCAGGGCTTGTCCCGGCTGGGTGTCCATGAGAGGGCTGCAGATCCTGTTCTGATTTCTCAAGTTGCCACTAAGGACTTGGGTCTGTTGTTGCTTACTTTGTATCTCAGTGGGAAAATGAGTCTGGGCTAGTATGCTCTATTCCATTTTAAAAATATCAGTTGGTCAGTATCCCTTTCAGAAATTGTATTAAATTATTCAATATCTTCCTATTTAAATAAAACCCAAACTCGTTGGCCTTCAGGCATTGCATGATTTGCCATACACCTCTGCCTTCCTCTTCAACTTTAATTTGTTCCCTCCTTTCCCTTTCTCCAACCACAACTATTTTCTCTCTGTTATAGGAATACTCAAGCTTGTTCTGCTTTGGGAGCTGTTCACAGGCTCTCACTTCCATCTGAAATACCTTTCCTTCCCTCTCTGCATTGTCAATGCCTATTTTTTCTCATGTGTTATCTTCTAAGATTCCTCAGGAAACTCACCCCTGCCCTATCAGACTAGGTTAGTGCCATTTTTATACATATCATAACACCAGGCATTTCTCCTTTATATCACTTTTACAACTATAAAGATATAGTTTTATGAGGTCATTTACTCTGTATCTGTCACCTCGATAAGCTGGTAAACTCTTTGGCATAATGAACACTGTTTATTGTTATATCCACAATTCCTAAGGCACAGGAGGCACTAAAATATTTTTATGTCTTTGATAAATAAATGAAGCCTCTTATTTGTATACTTTTCCTGTTTACTCTCTTTCCTTTTTAGTCCAGTAGGGATGGTTGCTGACTGTGGATCTGATCTCTATGTTTAGAACTCATACACTGGACTAGGCTACCTCAGTGTCTTTGCACAGGGCCCAGGATTGATCTAAGGCAACATTATAAGAGTAGCAAAGCTTTCCTCTTTTAGAGTTCTTTGCCTGCCTTAATCACTTCATTTCACCCTCAGGTACCCAGTGCTTGCACCCAGTGATGAAGTAATTGCATTTCTAAAAATGACCTTTAGTTCTTACTAAATAATGGACTCACTCTGTCCAGAGGCCCTTTTAGCAGCAGACAGTACATGCACACAGAAGAATTGTCTGAACAATGACAAGCATGGAAGGACAGTAATTTTGGAGGGAGCCTTTTCTTAACCCTCATATAATAGCACAGAGTCCTACCTACTCTGCCTTATTCCTTGTTTCATTTCTTCATTGACTGCCATGCATTGAGCACCTACTACATGAAGAGTTTGCACAGGACTAGGAGTAGTACCAAGATTTGGTCATCTTCAAATTCAGTCAAACAAGACAGAGATGCTTGGATAAACAATTACAAAACATTGCCAATTATTAATTCATTCAACAAACATTTATTGAGAGCTTATGGTGTCAGGAACCATGCCAGGTGTTGGGGAAACAGTGATGAAAGGAAATATCCTTGCTCTCAAACAGATTACAGCATAAAGGCAAACATACCCACAAGCAATTGTTGTTAGAATATACCGCCGAGGCCTCAGAGAAGTGAGAAATAATTGCCTCATGTAATCCTTTCATCATCTCAGCTAATAAAGGCAAATTCCGTCCTCAAGAATATTTTGCTGTTGGTCCCTTTAATAAATGGCAAGGAGACAGGAAATTTTTTTTCCAGAAAGTAATAGAGTACAATATAAAGGGAAAATTATGATGAAGGAAGACAAAAGAATCCATAAAATACCAGGAAAGAAATGTCAAAAGGATAAAAGGCTAGAGTAAAAGCACACTTAAACTTTTAATAAGGTCAAATGGGAACCAATTAAAAACAATAATACTTTCTCAATTCAGTCTACAGTAAAGAGCTGATGAGGACCTTGCCACCTCGACACTGGTTCAATTCCCCGCCTGCAGGCAGTACTTAATTTCGACTATCCTGGATCTTGACTGTGATGTCCCACCTGTAACCCCTGAATTCTTCACAATAGCTCTAGTTTGGCTGGTTAATCAAATTCACTTATTCTTTTTTTTAGTTTTGCAGAAGAAATAAACTGAACCAGCGTCTACCTGTAGTTCATTGCCTCTCCTAGGACTTCTCAGAGGTGCTCTCTGGTACAGAACTCAGGCACGTGCACCATGACATGGACTATTCAGGATACATGGAGATCATCCCTTCATCTTTACTGTGGGATGTCAAGAAGGACAGAGTGTAAGGACCTGACCCATAAGGAAGTATCTAAACCTGATCTTGGTATTTTGGTGGAATTACATTGAGTAAGAATTTGAATTTCTTTGTGGTAAGTTTACAAATAATAAAATGTGTAATATTTAAGATTCTTCTCAGGATTGATAATCTATCAATATATATATATATATTAACCTATGTATTCTAACTTTTTATTTGACCTTAGAAGGGAAAATCAAAATAGCAACTGTAATGAATACTGTGATGCTCTGCTCAGATCCTATCTGAAGGCCCATCCATTCTTCCTTCAAAGGGTTTTGTACATGGAGAACCCTGTTAGACTTGTTATACCTCTTGAATATTTGATTTATTAAATCATTGCCAATACAATTTTAAAATTGTTTTCTTATTTTTAAAATTCATTATAAATTTTTAAAAATCTCCTTATATTCAGAATAGATCTACTGATTTAGAATGCACATAATATTCCTTTGAATACCTCAAGCACCTTAATTTGTAGACAAAACATACAGAAATACAATGTTCTCAAAATGTATACTGTTCCCAGCCTTAATTTTGTTCTAGAACATTAACGACCTGTTGTTTGACTTATTTTCTTTATTATTTTGGTACTTCCTTACATATTGCCAGTGTTATGGTAACATTAATGCTGAAACCATCCCAGCATACAATATTCCTATCAAATTAGAAGTATAAAGAGCATAAATCTTAGAAATCCAAGGTTATAGAATATAGATTATGACTCTAAAGATTATTCAGGCTTTTATAGTTATCATTAAAGTTATAATGAGATCTTTGTAACCAGGATTTCAACTTGGCTCATTTTTCTGTAAATGACGGCTATTTCTAAAATGATTGGCCTTCAGATCCATGTGGTTGGTGGGCAATAACACATGTCCCACTACAGCAACATTACAAAATATGTATGTGCAATGACATCCCAGTAGCAATGAAACCCCAAATCTTGGTTTCAAGATACCATTATCCAATAAAAGAACCAGGGCTACTTGGAGAAGTGACTGATCCCAAGGGTGGGAAAAGAAAGTTCAAAGTGAGCACAGAGTATCTTATTGTGCCAATAAGTGAGAAATTTGCTTTAAAAACATGGAAGAAATACCAACTAAGAAATATAGAAATAATGAAAGAAGAACTAGAAAAATGTTTCAGTCATGTGGTAATCACTGATTCAGACAAGAATCATTAATGGGTGCCAAAATCATGTAAAATTTTCTTTGGATACCTACACACTTTCAAAGTATCTCCCCACAGTTTATTTTGTTTCCAAGAGAAAATGGTACATTCATAGTGGAGAGGTTCAACAGATAACACCTTCATCACATTCTCAAGTTAGTATCACCAATATTGGTACAAATTGATGTAATTGATGTCTTTTGATGTGATTCAGAGAGACAGAGGACAAAACCTCACATACAGAGACCTCCTGCCAAAAATGTCCAACCCAAATTGACATTAGGAAACAGGCACATACAAACTGAGACTCGTTCTACAAAACAACTGACCTGCACACTTCAAAATGTTAATGTAACAACAGCAAAAATGACAGGAAATTTTCCAAATTAGAGAAGGTTAAGCCCAAATGAATTAAATGCAATGTGGAATACTTGCTTTGGTCCTTGACTGGAAAAACAATGTTACAAAAAATGTTATTGGAACAGAGGATAACATTTGAACATGGATTTTATGTTAGATGATGATATTGTATCAATGCCAAGTTCTATGATTTTAATAACTATATTATGGTTAGGCAGAAGAATGTCCTTGTTTTTAGAAAATGCCTGCTGAAATATTTTGAGGAAAAGAGTCATTAAGGCTGAAATTTTCTCTTTCTCTCAAATGATTTAGTGATTTAGCTATATTACACAGTCTCCTATGTGTGGGTTCCACAGCTGTCTATCAAAAATATATTTTTAAATTACATCTATACTGAACACATATCCACTTTGTTCTTGTCATTATTCCCTAAACAATACAGTGTAATAACTACTTGCAAAGCATTTACATTGTACTAAGTACTACATGTAATCTAGAGATGATTTAAAGTATTTGGGAGGATATGCATAGGTTATATGCAAATATTACTGCAATTTATAAAATAGACTTGAGCATCCAGAAGTTTTGGTACCCAAAGCTGTACTGGAACCAAAGCCCCACAGATACTAAGTAAGGACTATATACATATGCATATGCATATATGTGTGTGTGTGATAGAGAGACAGAGAGAGAGAGAGAGGAAGCTAATGTGGAAAAAGTAAACAATTGATAAATGTAGTAAAGGTTAAGCAAGAATTAGGAATGTGAGCCATTGGAGGCACAAAGTACTATCATTGTTTCACAGTTTTTAATTTGACAAAAATCTT
Organism: Glaucomys volans; assembly: GCA_020662805.1. Lineage (NCBI taxonomy): Eukaryota > Metazoa > Chordata > Mammalia > Rodentia > Sciuridae > Glaucomys > Glaucomys volans. The sequence continues at coordinate 76,291 of JAJEJO010004381.1, forward strand.
GAAGAAATGTATTTCCTTAATTTTTCCAATTTACTTCAATATACTGTTTAAAGAGTAGTATATACAATAGATGAATGGATAAATAAAATGTGGTATATTTACACAATGGAATATTAGCCATAAAGAAGAATGAAATTTGCTGGTGAATGGATGTAACTGGAAGACTATCATGCTCAGGGAAATAAGCTAACCCCCAAAATACCAAAGGCTGAATGTTCTCTGATATGTGGATGCTAACACACAATAAGAGAGGAGGAGGGAACAATAGAAGTTCATTGGATTATACAAAGGGGAATGAAGGGAAGGGATGAAGGATGGGAATAGGAAAGATAGTAGGATGATGAACACATGACCAGTGAAACCACATCATGTACAACTGCAAGAATGGGATCCTAATTAGTTTAAGTTATGCTCCATGTATGTATAATATGTCAGAATATACTCTACTGTCACATACTTCTAAAAAGAACAACAAAAAAGAGTGCTTACTATATAACTCCTCTCATAAACTTCAAAAACAATAGAAGGTAGTCTAAAATAAAAGGTAGACTATAAAGGTTAAAATAAAAATAAAAAATAAAGAATAGTATTATGCATAAATATATATAAAATATTATATGTATACATGTACATATATACCCTTTATACTATATGCTATAGTCCCCAACTTCTAAAGTTTGACTTGTGATTTTAAATTTCACGATGATAGAAAACTGATAAAAATTCAGTAGAAATCATACCTCAAATTTTGAATTTTGGTCTTTTCCCAGGCTAAGAATATGTGGTATGAACTTTCTCACAACACTGGGCAGCAGCAGTGAGCTGCAGTTCCCAGTCACCTGATCACAGAAGGAAACAACCAATACTCTACAGGATACTATGTTTTGTGTTGTTGCATTCCATCCTGTCTAGAAAATGCCCATCTGTGTCTCCAGCTTCTGGTTAGAAAAGGTTTGCAATCACTCTTGAAATGAACTCAAAATAACTGCCAACATGATAGAGGCAAACGAGTAATGTCCATCACATGAGTTAGGACTTTCACAATTGACAGTCTTGACCAACCATCTTACAGGATAAGAAATGAATCAGTGATGCAGTAAATCATCAGCATCTGCTGAACACCTGTCAAAATGAAAAAAAATAGCTGGGTTGGTTGATAACATAGGAAAAACACTTGTGGATGAAAGACAAGGTAAGGACATCGTTCTAAGTCTACTGATGATCTGGGCTAAGGAAGAAGTCATTTCTACTTGCTAGAAGAGCCTGCCAATGATGCTACATATATGCAAGTGTTTATATCAAATCATGAGTGGTTTTTTTTAAAAAAATACTTGTTTTTAGATGTTGACTGATCTTTATTTTATTCATTTATTTATACGTGGCTCTGAGAATTGAACCCAGTGCCTCCCACACGCTAGGCAAGCACTCTACCACTGAGCCACAACCCCAGCCCCTCCATTAATGGTTTTAACACTTTGATTTTTCCTAATGTGAAGATGAGCGATAAAGAAGCAAGTGACAATAGTGAAGATGACAGCTTTTAAGGAAGAACGTCAGAGGAGAATTGTGGAAGAGAAATATCTTTCAAAACAAATATTTAGTGTTCATGAAACCCAGCTTGCTCTGAAAGTATATGCTGGAAAAAAAATTACCTTCATCAAGAGTCCAATGACAAATGACAGTATTCAAGGCATTGAAGACCATATAACACCACTTTGGAGTGGAAATGTTGCAGGATTCAAATTAAAGTCTTAATCTACTACTTAGAGAACCCCAGAGCATTCTAGACTGTGAGCAAGCATATGCTTCCTGTTTTTATCCCCATAACAAAGCCTGGATGACATTGGCATTGTTTGAAGGCTGGTTTTTGAACTGTTTTATTCCAAAGGTAAGAGAAGAGTGTAGGCAAAACAACATCCCATTCAAAATCTTTCTGATCATAGACAATGCTCCAGGGCATCTGCAGCATATTTGCAATGTACATCCTGAAGCGAAGTTTGTGTATTTACCACCAAACATAGCCACATTTACTCAGCCAGTGGACCCATGTGCAAGAGCTGGACTCAGAGCAGCTATTTACTCTTACATACTGTTTATCCCAAGTGTTTCTGCAGATTGTTGAAGCAAATGAATCTTATTGAAAGCTCTGAGAGTTTTGGAAAGGTTTTCACATGCTAAATGCTATGCAGGGCATCGCTTAGCATGGGACGGAACATAGCAACATGAATGACATTTGGTAGAAAGTTTTGAACACATTCAAAGGCCTCAGCCAAGATTCTGCTGTTGATGAAACAGTGTGAAGAAATATATTAGTGCTTGGGAAATAGAATCGAGCATTGATGAAGAGGATGTTAATAAACTGGCTGGCATTGTAGCTGAACAGCTTTCCAAGGAGGTGCTGATTGAAATTATGAAGTTGAGGTAAAGGAAGAAATTGGACACACAAATACACAAAACAGAAAATCTCAAGAAAAAGTTCACAGCAAAAAACTAATGGAAGCATTTGCTACTATCAACAATGATAAGCTGATGTTAGAAGAAATGGATGTCAGTTATGAGCAATTCATAGGAGCTGACAGATACAGGAACTTCCTGCTTGCTGTTAGAAAAAAATATATATATATGTATATACATATATATAGATAGAGAGAGAGAGAGAGAGAGAGTCCTTCCCAAAGAACACTAGGCCTGCCAAACCATCCACAAGTGTCAATGCTCCTGTGCCTTCTACCACATATTCTCAAGCCTCATTGGAAGAAAAATTGATAACCTGTCCCTGTAGCATCCCCATTAGGCAGCAGTTAATTTTAGTTCAATGTGGCAACATTCGTTAGGCCTTGTGTACTTTGAGCTGTGTATTTTAATAGTATTTATCCACAGAACCATTCTATTTCTCACCTTCAATATAGGATTTAATAAATTACATGAGACATTCAACATTTTAAAAATAGACTTTTTGTTGATGATTTTGCCTTTCTGTGGCCTAATGTAAATGTTCTGAGCATGTTTAAGGTGGGCAACATGAAACTCTGATGTTCAGTAGACTAGGTGTCTTAAGTGCATTTTCAACTTATAATAAATCTTACATCATAAATTGAGGAGCATCTGTATAAACTGTATATGGTATAAAGAGAATAGATGGCAGTATCCTACTTAGAGAATTTACCTAGGTTAATTACCATTCCTTTTACTACATTGCTTAGATGTGGCACACACCTCACTTTTGACATTATGTGTGGTGTTGGCAGGTCTTTCTGGTATGTCCTACCTCGAATTCTCAGACTTAGCTAAAATAGAACCTCCTTTCTAATTTCAATTTGTTTCCCCCAAAAAACTGGATCTCCTCCTCTGTTCCCATGATCTTTCATATTGTGCTCTGACATTGCCATTTTTCTTTCTGACTGATGGTTGCCTGTTTGCACATGATGTTTCTGGACTACCTTCAAACCTCCCTGCCTTTTCCCCACTCACTCTTTTGAAAGAGTACAACTTTAAATTTGGGAAAAGGGATATATTTTCCTTCATAGTGTGTGTTGGTCCTTTCCCTTTCCTCTGCTTGCTACTATCTCAGAATATCACAGTAACACTCACAGGCTTTGGTTGACATCTCACCCCAGTTCAAATCCTGGTTCCACAAGCAACCAGGTATATGTCTTCAGATATGAACTTCTCTGCATCTCTGTTTTCTTATCAGTTACCCAGTTAACTAATTCATAGAGTTGTAGTGAGCACCACAGAAGTTAGTTAATGTGAAAGTCTTAGCACAGTCACTAGCAAGAAAAAACACTCTGTGAATATTACCACCACCATCACCATCAAAGCACAAGAAATAAAAGCAGGAATCAGTAATTGGGATAGATTCAAACTAAAAAGCTTTTTTCTCAGCAAAGGAAACAATCAGCAATGTGAAGAGAGAGCCTTCAGAGTGGGAGAAAATCTTTGCCACACATTTCAGATAGAGCACTAATCTCCAGAATCTATAAAGATCTCAAAAAACTTTATTCCAAGAATACAAATAACCCAATCAATAAATGGGCTAAGGAAATGAGCAGACACTTCACAGAAGAGAATCTACAATCAACAGGTATATGAAAAAATGTTCAACATCTCTAGTAATTACAGAAATGCAAATCGAAACTACCCTGAGATTTCATCTCACCCCAATTAGAATGTCTATTATCAAGAATACAGGCAACAACAGGTGTTGGTGAGGATGTGGGGGAAAAGGCACACTCATACATTGCTGGTGGGGTTGCAAATTGGTGCAGCCACTCTGGAAAGCAGTATGGAGATTCCTTAGAAAACTTGGAATGAAACCACCATTTGACCCAGCTATCCCACTCCTTGGCCTAAATCAGCATACTATAGTGACGCAGTTACATCAATGTTTATAGCAGCTTAATTCACAATAGCTAGATTATGAAACCAACCTAGATGCCCTTCAGTAGGTGAATGGATAAAGAAACTGTGGTATATATACACAATGGAATATTATTCAGCCATAAAGAAGAATAAAATTATGGCGTTTGGATGTAAATGGATGGAGTTGGAGAAATATCATGCTAAGTGAAATAAACCAATCCCCAAAAACCAAAGGCCAAATGATTTCTCTGATAAGTGGATGATGATATATAACAGGATTGGGGCAGGAGGTAAGGGAAGAATGGAGGAAGGATGGATTGTGTAGAAGGAAATGAGGGGTGAGGAGGGGATCGGGGGAAGGAAAGATAATAGAATGAGACAAACATCATTACCCTAGGTACATGTATGATTACGTAAATGGTATGATTCTACTTCGTGTATAACCAGAGAAACAATGTTGTACCCCATTTGTGTACAATGAATCAAAATTTTTAAAATAGATTAAAAAATTTAAAAAATATTACCACCACCATCACCATCGTCATCATTACCAACATCATTGATACTACACACACTGTCAGCTGCTGTCAGGAGCCACAGTCAGAATAATCGATGAAAAGTGATGTCTCTACTGAAATTGAAGAGTTCATTCTGAGGTATTAGCCATCCTTACCAAAAAGAATATGAATCATATATTCATTGGTCCATCCTTAGTCAGTATCTATTGAGCACCTACCATGTACCAGGTATCTTCCAGGTGTTAGCAAGTAGACAAATACGTTGTTCTCATGATGCATATTCCAAACCAAGATAGGAGATATAGTCATCTCACACACAGAAATGCTATATATTGGATATCAGATGGTGATAAATGCAAAGACAAAAAGGGTAGGGAGATAGTAATGAGGAAGGTGCTGCTTAAATGAGGAAGTTAAAGAAAGCCTCTCAAATAAGTTACCATTTTTGAAATTTTTTATTAAATATCTTTTCATATTTTGAACAATGTGAGACATTATGTATAATGATATACCCCAAACCCATACCCTTAATTTCATGAAGTCTTTTCCAAGATCAATGTTTAAAAAGAAGAGCATCATTACTGATTATGGATGAATTCAATCCACAGTACACTTACTGGAGGTCTTGAGCTGGTACCAGAATTCACTCTGACAGAAATGGGTTCTGTAATGTGAGGTGCCACTTATTATCCAATGAAGCAAGAAAGCCAGCCTGGGGCAACTAGTTTATGCTAGTCTGAGCTACATGTAGACAATTTATGGGAAGTAGTTTATTTCAGACTCATTTATCAGTCTACAAATACCATCCTCCTCTGAGTCCTATGTCTGTTCGGTATGTAAATGGTCAGTGCAGGCTTCTGTAATTGGAATATGGGAGGGTCATTTCTTTTTTACTGCCTTCTTTGTTTAAGCCTTCACTTCAAATACACTTCAAGTTCCTAAGAGTTTCTACTTTTTAACAAAACTATATAAAGCATTTTATGATTACACTTTTGAGGGTCATATTACGTTATAAAAGGGATCCAATATTTCATTTGGTAGTGGATTATATGAAACTCTTTTCAGATTCACCTTCAAGAATAAAGAGCTGTTCTCCAGTACTTCCAGCAGACAGTTCTCAGCTATAGTCTTTATTTGGAAGTCCCCTTGGCTAAAGAGAAGTACCTTGTCCAAGGTTATGCCCCTAGCCTGGACATTCTGTATCCAGGTTGACCATTATATGACTATTAAGGTCCAGTCGCCTCACCTCAACTCAGGAAAATTCTACAGGACCAACCCACACTAAGATTTCCCATGTGTCAGCTATAGCACTCACTGATGTTGCAGACCAGCACAACTTCTCTTTCTGCCAATCTTGCTTCCTTCTCTTCCCTTCCATAAGTAAATTTTCCAGAACATTCTCTAATAAATTATCATATTTCAAGAAGAATGACAGGAATTTAATGACCTCAATTAATATCTAACGGATAAAGAGATACTGATTTCCATCATATCTCCACTTAATTCACTACTCATCCTATAAAAGAAATGGATCTTGGAGGATAACAATGATACCACAAAGTCAATAAGTAGCAGTAACCCAAATGTAGCATCTTTCCTAGCACATATTACTATGATCTATGGTATGTGGCTGTTAAACACATTATTTCCCAGCAACACCAAAAAGGAGGATCACAAAGTGCTCATATTCACTTGAAATCAACAATAGTACTCATTTACAATCTTACCTAAGGGCTGTGTTAGCTCTTATGCTCTCTCATAATATAATCTAAGGAATCTTGACTGACTGATCATACCACATAAAATCTCACTGGTCTACTATTCCCAAAATATCATGCCAACTGGAGCAGATGAAGAAGTGGCAAGTATACTGTAGGCTTAGGTAAAATATATGCACAGTAAAGGGTAGGAGGCAAACCTTATGCAGATTCAGGGATTACTATGTTAGTAAAATTTTTAGAAGTCCCATGTCTTGGACATTTTGGGACATTCTCACCAAAGAAAGGGCATATTATAACACACTGCTCTTCCTACTATGAAAAAAGAAGCACTTTTCCTGGTAGGTATTTCCACATTCTGGAGACAGCATATTCCACTGCCAGGGAAAAGGCACCAAATCATATACCAGGTGATAAGAAAGACTGCCAGCTTTAAGAAATACCAAAGTAGAAAAAAATGTGTAGCAATTCAGATTGTGGTGCAAGTGGCCCTTGCACTTGAGTAATACAATCTACCATATGGCAAAACATTAGAGTATCTGTGGTGAGGAAAGATGCCATGTGGTGTTTATTGGAAGTCCAACAGGAGAATCACAATGCAGATGCCTAGGGTTCTGGAATTAGGCCATGGATAGCAGATATTTATACATCTCTTAGAAAACAGGTCCTGGTGCACTACTGAGTCTTAGTAGAAATCCAATGCTTAGTCATGACCACCAAATAACCTTGAGGTCTGTACTGCTCATTACAAGTTGCATACCATTAGATCACAGAGTTATGAGGTCAGTTCAGTCCAGGACCAATACATCATGAGATGGAAATGGTATATCAAAGATCAAGCATTAAAAGAATTAGGAGAGCCGGCACGCCTGTAATCCCAGGACTTGGGAGGTTGAGGCAGGAAGATCATGAGTTCAAAGCCAGCCTCAGCAACTTAGTGAGACCATAAGCAACTCAGTGAGACCCTGTCTCTAAATAAAATACAAAATAGGGCTGGGGATGTGGCTCAGTGATGGAGTGCCCCTGGGTTCAATCTCCAGTACCAAAAAAAAAAAAAGAAAGAAAGAAAAAAGAAAGAAAGAAAGAAAGAAAGAAAGAAAGAAAGAAAGAAAGAAAAGAAAAGAAAAGAAAAGAAAAAAGAATTAGGAGACCAAGGAAGCTATATGAGCATGTAGAATAAATCCTGAATTCACCTACTATTGATTGATAGCACTTGATCACCAACTAATACCTAACATTATAGGGGGATTCCTTATAGTCAATTAATAGAATAGGGAGAGAAAACCAAGTTTGGTTTACAGATGGGTTGGCTTAGTGTGTAAGTACAAGCTGGAATCTGATGAATGCAATATTACAGCCTGACTTAGAGGTAGCACTTAACAACAATGGCAGGGAGAAATAGTTTTAATAGGCAGAGTCTAAGGTAGACATGTGATCATGGTCTTTGTATGGAAAAGAAAGTGTTTTTAAGTTACAATGGTTACAACCACACCAAAAAAAGAAAGATCAGAAAGTATGAACCCATGAGCATTAGCAAATGACCTGACTGGGAGGCCAAGGGGTACGAAAAGTAAAAAATGGAAGGGCAGGAGAAGGAGGTTTGGGGTAGAGAGATTTGTAGAATCCATAGGGATAAGGATGAAACATGAAGTTGTCTATCTAAGTTAGCACCTGAGACTGGGGATGTAGCTCAGAGGTAAGAGCACTTGGCTAGCACTTATAAGACCTGGGTCTAATCCCCAGAACCAGAGAGAGATTGAAGAAAAAAAAAGTTCACACGTACCAGAGAGCACTACTATGGAAGAGGAACTAAATAACCAGCTTGACACTGACCTCAGCCAGTGTCTGTAATCAACATCCCCAATACTAGCACAATGGTCACATGAATCAATTAGCTATAATGTCAGGATCAGAAGCTACACAGGGGCTCAACAGCATTGCAGTCTATTTACCAAGGCTAACTTACAATGAAAAGAGTCACCAACTGCAATGGTAATTAACCCTGATCATTGTGAAAAAGTAGGAATTCTTACATACAATGAGAGGCAGCAAGAAATGTTTGCCACCTATTTGATCCACTTGCCTAAGTTTGATGGTAAAGGGAACAGTGGAGCTAAGGCTTGAAGAATGTTTCATCTACCCGCTTTTGGAAGTGTTGCCAGTTGCCAGCCCTCAGCAGTCAGCCCTCTTTGTGAGGTTCCTTGACTGAAGGTCATCCTTGCTCAAGGTTGTGGCTCCTCTCAGGATGAAGCAAATGAGGACAAATCATGAGGGTCACAATTGCCTGGCTACTTTGCCCAAACTCAAGACAGTCCTTAAGAGTCTTCCAGTCTCAGACTTCCCTCTGGATCACCTATGACCTTCATTAAACTGCAGCATAGCTCAATTTTCCCCTCTGCCCATTTATGCTTCCTTTCTACTCATTTTGTAGGTGCTGTTTCCAGAATTTCCTAAGAAGCTTCCTGTTCTCTCATCTCCATGTCATCCCAGGGAACCCAAGCTAAGAAACTACTGGTGTTGTCACATCAAGTCAACTCATGCTCTGAACCAGAAATCAGGACACAGATTCTAGTCACATGTTTGCTTCTAATGAGTAGATTGACCTCAAGCAAACCCACAGATCACAGGACCTTTATCTTTCTCATTTCTTTTACAGAGAAAAGAGAGAAATTGCTGTGATCCTAGTCTAGGAACCAGAATACCTTTATTTAAGTTCCTGAATGATTCTTACTTGGTTTTGTGACTTTGGAAATAACAGTCCAAGACACATATATATGCATATACATACACATGTTACATACACAGCGTTTTATATGACAAGAAAAACAAAACACTCAAGTCCTTATGCCCGTCTCTTGTATGCTTTCTCCATTTTTTTCTTCCTTGTTGACCTTTTAAAATCCTTTTTAGATATGTACGATTTCTTTATCTCTACAAGACTGAGAAAATAAGGGAGCAAAATGAGTATTGAGTGTTAAGATACAGCTATTAAAAACTTATTCTCAGCCAAGCGTGGTGGCGCACGCCTGTAATCCCAGCACTTGGGAGGCTGAGACAGGAGGATCAGGAGTTCAAAGTCAGCCTCAGCAAGTTAGCGAGGCCCTAAGCAACTCAGTGAAACCCTGTCTCTAAACAAAATGCAAAATAGGGCTGGGATGTGGCTCAGTGGTGGAGTGCCCCTGGGTTCAATCCCCAGTACCAAAAAAAACCCAAAAAAACAAAAACCTTATTCTCAAATCCTTCATGCTTCTTTCCCTTTTCCATTTCTTTACAGCTGTTATTGTACCACATGGACTTTCTATCTTGGTTTGTTTGCAGACCTAGTAGTTGAGCCCAAGGTCTTGTGCATGTTAGGCAAGCACTCTACCACTGAGTTATACTCCAACCCATATCTTGGTCTTTCTAGTCTATATTTATAAAATGCTTACTACTAAAACTTCAAGTTTCACCAGATTCTTTCCTTTTACTAAAACACTTTCTCCACTGCCTTCTGGCTCCATTACATTCAATTTGTACCTTTCTGGTCACTATCAGAGAATTTTGTCTCAAACTACCCCTTTTCCTTTCCTATCAACGCTCTCATCTAAATGGCTACATACATTTTCATGTCAACATATTGAAATGGGAACAATTAGAAATGGGGTTGGTGACTGATTTGTGCCATTCTGGACATCTGAGGAAGAGAGCCAAAAATAGAAATGAGCTGAAGACTCAGAACTTGGTGCTGCCTGAGGTGTTTCCTCAGATATTCTCCAAGGTTATATTTTCTGAGTCATCTTTCACAGCTCGTAGGCCAAAACTCATAACTCATATGCTGTGCTCTCCATCAGAACACAGTTAATGTCAAAAAGTGGTTCCTCTCTAAAAGTAGATTTTCACTCGTGCTGACAGACAGCTCAGAGACCATGAAATGACAGATGTATTGCTCACCTGTACCAAAAGTGGCAGTGAAAATCTTGGAAATCATGCAGCTCTTCACAATTAAAGTTATCTCCTCTTCTCCTTCTCATCCAATCATGTACTTTAAATGAGCCATGTTAAAGGAAATACATACTGGCATGGTTCCAGATTCCCAGTCATGTGAAACAGAGACTTCATGGTGCAGTGGGAAAAGTGAGAAAATGGGGTTCCTGTGTTAATGTGTCCCAGGTGTTCCTTTGGTGTTCTACCTGCTGGAAGTTTATGCCCTATTGTTCAGTGAATGTCAAGATAGTTTTGGGGTTTTGCTTGCAAATTCTACTAAAAAATTGCAGTGAATCACTGAAAAATTAAAGCCCAATTCCTTTAAACTAAAATACATTTTTGCTGTTCTTTCTACAAACCTCTCTAACTGCCAAAGTTGCCTAGCTGGTTAACTCACTCCCTATTCCTAATGCCTGACTCTTAGCTAGTTTTCAGATAAAAGCATTTGCCTCTCCTCATCTCATAAGGTCAATTAACTAATCCACAATTGTTTTCTTTCTTCCTTCCTCTCTTCCTTTCTCCATTTCTTTCTTTCTGATTTAAAGAATAGTTCATTAAGTACAAAGGCTGCAGGAATGATGTCAAAAAAGATGACCATTGGTCAGTAGATCAGACTCGTGATTAAGCAAGGGTTGGGATGGGAATTTCACTGACATGTGTCAGTTCACAACCTCTGCCAGGCGTGGTGGCGCACACCTGTAATCCCAGCAGCTCAGGAGGCTGAGACAGGAGAATCACAAGTTCAAAGCCAGCCTCAGCAACAATGAGGTGCTAAACAACTCAGTGAGACCCTGTCTCTAATAAAATATAAAATAGGGCTGGGGATGTGGCTCAGTGGTTGAGTGTCCCTGAGTTCAATCCATGGTACCCATTCCCCCCAAAAATCACAACTTCTTCCACCTACTCTGTCCTTTGGCTGAGCGCAGAACATTGACATGAAGTTAGAGAAGCAACATCAAAGCCACAGAAAGTGCTAGGAAGGGTGCTGGCTATGGAATTTCTTGGGAATGTTTACTGTCTGCATCAAGGCCTTTTTGTTCTTTAAAAGGTACTCCCCCAGTCTGCACTATCTTGCACAACAAGAAAGAGGGTAGAAGAGGCTTTGTCTAGGGCTAGTACTCAGAACAGCTCAAGATGGTGATAGCAGCAGCAGCAGCAGCAGCAAAGGACTCTGGTGAGCAGTAATAATGAGCACCGGTATAAAATGCTTTGCACATGGGGGATGCTGGTTGATCACCATCAACCTAAAGTTAAAATATATTGGCTGTGATGTTGATTTAAGGGACAGGGGAGGTGTTGCATTACAACAATCTTTTTGAAATTCACACTCAACTTCAATGTATTGTGGCCACAGTATGCAATATTAAGTGTTAGACAAGTTTGCATTTGTTACTTATTGAAAATTTTGGTCTGTAGATCATATTTAAAATACAACATCTATAAGAACAAAGATGATGGATGGACTAATATGTTTCTCAATTCTACCAGGGAAGCTTGTTCTCAGCTCAGCAAGGGGAAATGAGAGCAATTCCTTCAATTGCTGAGAAGAAACTATGAACATGGGAGCACATCTATGGATATACCAAATGATGCTAACTATCACTCCACTATCCATCTAACTCTGGAAATGCACTATGCCATTAACTATGAGAGAGCTGTGTGTGAGAAGGAAGTGACAGCAGCATACCCTGAAAAATTGAGAGGTGTAACATGTCCAGGCACAAGTTTCCTATTACAAATTGCCATTGGTACCCCCTCCTGACACTAGTTAGGCTTCATGACTTACTCGAGAATGACATAGCACTTGTTAGTTGATAGACAAGAGTTTTCCTTCAAAAACCTGGCAGCCATGCAGCACGTTACGATTTAGCATCTATAATGGTAATTCATGGCATTATTCACATAGTGCTTTAGAGTTTTCAAATTGCCTACAATTGTTAGGCATTAATCATTATATTAAATACATTCAGTATTTCTTAAGATCTCACAATGAGCCAGGATCATAACCTCACACACAAACATACACCAACAATGAACTAGGCATTATTAACTATACCCAGCAAATGAGGAAAAGTGAGATGTGAGATGTAAAGCAGTCTTCTAAAGTCATAAGAAGACGGATCAGAGAAAAGGCTAGCAAGCAACAACTGACAGATTTGTCAAGACATCAAACATAATGAATATATAAAGGAAAAATTTAACGTATCTGATAAATTAGAAGTCTCAATGCTATTAACTGCTTCAACTATAGCCCAAACATTTATAATTAATCTCCCAATTTTAACTTCTTTCTACTTTTCTCTTACTTTTGTGTTGGAAGTACAAATGAATAAAGAAATGAACAAATCTGATAACCATAGATAGGAATTCTCTACCTCTTCATTGCTGACCCCTTTGGTCAATTGGGAAAGTCTATAGACTGCTTCTTAGACACCAAAAACATGTTGATTTAATGATACATGTTATTCTATATTCCTTCATTAAGTAACAAACTCTATGTATGAGTCTAACAATTACTACAGTTTTAAAAGAGTGACAGAGATAAATGGTGTTTCAAGATATCTGCAACGGCCTGGGGATGTGACTCCATGGTAGAGAACTTGCCTAACAGGCACAAGGCCCTGGGTTCAATCCCCAGAACCAATGATGGGGTGGGAGAGAAACTGCAACAATGGTAATGTAACATGAAAGTATCTGTGATTTCTATTGGTGACCAAAGTCATAGACACAATACTACTGTGATTAGTACCTACATGTATAATTGAAGAAATTGCTAAATTTCAGTTAACATTTAAATTTCTTATGTACATACATGAATATGACATGGTGAATCTCTCCATCATGCACATCCACAAGAAATTAATTTTAAAAAGTAACTATGATTAAAAATTGAATTTTTACAGATCACTTCTATTCTTTTCAAGGGCTTCTTGTCAGTCCACGAGCCTATTGTAAAAATTCCTGCCATAGGAGAAATGAAAGAATAGAAATACTCAGAAAGCATGTTAAGTATTCATAATAACCTGAAGAAGGACTAGGTTTAATCAATCCAAATAAGAATCCTGTCTCATGATTCTCTTCCAGCTCCCAGCCACCCCTTGAACAATGTTAGATAAATAATCAGGTGCTTAGGAGGGCTGAGATCTGGGGGCTGAGTCTCCCTTCATGAGCTGACTTCCACTCCTCCTTCCAGTGATAGGTGGACCCTCCTTAACGAAATGAGCATTTGGCCTTAGTGAGTCAAAGGAATAAGAATGCAATGGTCTCTTATCATTACTGGCAGGTGGGAAAATTACAAGAGCAAAATGGGATTCAAACAAATTAAAAACATATCAAAGAGAATGTTTCACTTAATATAGTCTCTGCTTGACAAATTGTTTCTCCTCCTACTGAAACACTTTATTTTATATGACACTAAATGGCAAGAATAAATCAGAAGGATTGTTTAGCTGGGTGAGGAGAGAAATAAACTTGAATGAATTTAAAATGTAAGTCAAATGGTACAGATACCGCTGATGAATGATAGCAATTTACTCTCAATGGTTTCATTATGCAAATTATTTTATTTGTTTTCTAGCTTTACTCAAATGATGATTCCAAAATAAAAGCAAATCATATTCTTATCAAGTATCTCATCAATGTGACTTAAAGTATTACAAAATTTACTGTGTGATGACCATTTTTACACTACCTATTGATCTTTTTATTTCAGCTGTTGATGTGACACTGTAATACCATTGCCAAGGTTTTTTAAATAAATATTCTGTACAAAGAGAACAATCATAGAAAATCAGAGCTTACAGTAACAGTAGCAAAATGAATGTAATTTTTCTCACCTTCCTGCCATTTAAATAAGTTATTTCTTGTTTTGTACCAATATGTTTATATTTCTTATTATGCTTCCATAGTAACAGTGAAAAGCCAAGTATTCCTGAGTTAACAAAACAGTAACATGAAGCATGTTAAATAAATGTGTTCTCTGAAGCCAGATCTCCTTCTGCAGTAAATTCCTTTTCCAGTTCAGGAGTCTGCATTTCCCAATCCACCTTCTTGCATTATTCTCTGACTCCACTCAGTGTTGTTTCCTTATTCTTCTGTTTAGACGATTCATTTAGGTTGACCTTTCCTTCCATGCCTCCCTTGCTTCTATTCATGGCATTCCTAGAAAGCAGCATGAAATAAGGGTCCAGATAATTTCACTAGTAAAAATTTTCCCTTCCTACTGATCTCCATAACCTAACCTACCAAGAAAGTGTCTTCTGGAACCAGAAACAATGTTTTCTTAGAAATCTGAGCAATGTTACTTTGAGCATAGAAGGCAAAAACAGACCAGGAGAACAGTGTTTCAGGATTAACCTCAACTATGAACAGTATAAGGCAGTCATATCATCTTGGACTCTTCTATTCCATTTGACCCAGTCTTTATTGAGCACTTATGATGTGCTAGGGTTTTAAGAAATACGAAACCATTGGCGATGGTTTGTACACAGGGAATGGCTAGAAGATTAAGGGGAAAATAATGATGGTTTTCATCTTATGGGCTCTGGTAAGATGTTTGAGCAAGAAAATGATGGCCATGGCTTCTCCATAGTAATATCTTTAAAAGGAAGAATTGAAAGAAAATAAACATGAAATAATTG